>LHPF02000055.1:0-196296 GCA_002245815.2 Micractinium conductrix
GGTTGTGCTGGCTGTGCATGCACCGGCCGCATGAGGACGTTGTGGGTTTGGGAGTGGTGCATGGGAATGCCCCCCTGTGCACTTCCTAAACTTAATTTCTGTTCTCGTTTATGTCTCCCCACCATGCGCTTCCCTCCCTTGTCATGCTTCCTTCGCCGCAGGGGGTGAGTTCGGTTGGGCAAGGGTTGTGCTGGCTGTGCATGCACCGGCCGCATGAGGACGTTGTGGGTTCGGAGTGGTGCATGGGAATGGCCCCCCGTGTGCACTTCCTAACTTTATTTCTGTTCTCGTTTATGTCTCCCCACCATGCGCTTCTCCCTTGTCATGCTTCCTTCCCGCAGTCGTGAGTTCGGTTGGGCAAGGGTTGTGCTGGCTGTGCATGCACCGGCCGCATGAGGACGTTGTGGGTTTGGAGTGGTGCATGGGAATGCCCCCCTTGTGCACTTCCTAGACTTATTCTCTTCTCGTTTATGTCTCCCCACCATGCGCTTCTCTCCCTTGTCATGCTTCCTTCCTCGCAGTCCGTGAGTTCGGTTGGGCAAGGGTTGTGCTGGCTGTGCATGCACCGGCCGCATGAGGACGTTGTGGGTTGGAGTGGTGCATGGGAATGCCCCCCTTGTGCACTTCCTAAACTTAATTTCTGTTCTCGTTTATGTCTCCCCACCACGCGCTTCCCTCCCTTGTCATGCTTCCTTCCCGCAGGGGTGAGTTCGGTTGGGCAAGGGTTGTGTGGCTGTGCATGCACCGGCCGCATGAGGACGTTGTGGGTTGGAGTGGTGCATGGGAATGCCCCCCCGTGTGCACTTCCTAGACTTATTTCTCTTCTCGTTTATGTCTCCCCACCATGCGCTTCTCTCCCTTGTCATGCTTCCTTCCTCGCAGTCCGTGAGTTCGGTTGGGCAAGGGTTGTGCTGGCTGTGCATGCACCGGCCGCATGAGGACGTTGTGGGTTTGGAGTGGTGCATGGGAATGCCCCCCTTGTGCACTTCCTAGACTTGACTTCTCTTCTCGTTTATGTCTCCCCACCATGCGCTTCTCTCCCTTGTCATGCTTCCTTCCTCGCAGTCCGTGAGTTCGGTTGGGCAAGGGTTGTGCTGGCTGTGCATGCACCGGCCGCATGAGGACGTTGTGGGTTTGGAGTGGTGCATGGGAATGCCCCCCCTTGTGCACTTCCTAAACTTATTTCTCTTCTCGTTTATGTCTCCCCACCATGCGCTTCTCTCCCTTGTCATGCTTCCTTCCTCGCAGTCCGTGAGTTCGGTTGGGCAAGGGTTGTGCTGGCTGTGCATGCACCGGCCGCATGAGGACGTTGTGGGTTCGGAGTGGTGCATGGGAATGGCCCCCTTGTGCGCTTCCTAGACTTTATTTCTCTTCTCGTTTATGTCTCCCCACCATGCGCTTCTCTCCCTTGTCATGCTTCCTTCCTCGCAGTCCGTGAGTTCGGTTGGGCAAGGGTTGTGCTGGCTGTGCATGCACCGGCCGCATGAGGACGTTGTGGGTTTGGAGTGGTGCATGGGAATGCCCCCCCTTGTGCACTTCCTAGACTTGACTTCTCTTCTCGTTTATGTCTCCCCACCATGCGCTTCTCTCCCTTGTCATGCTTCCTTCCTCGCAGTCCGTGAGTTCGGTTGGGCAAGGGTTGTGCTGGCTGTGCACGCACCGGCCGCATGAAGACGTTGTGGGTTTGGAGTGGTGCATGGGAATGGCCCCCCTTGCGCATTTCCTAGACTTGACTTCTCTTCTCGTTTATGTCTCCCCACCATGCGCTTCTCTCCCTTGTCATGCTTCGTCTCTCGCAGTCCGTGAGTTCGGTTGGGCAAGGGTTGTGCTGGCTGTGCATGCACCGGCCGCATGAGGACGTTGTGGGTTCGGAGTGGTGCATGGGAATGCCCCCCCTTGTGCACTTCCTAAACACTATTTCTGTTCTCGTTTATGTCTCCCCGCCATGCGCTTCTCTCCCTTGTCATGCTTCCTTCCTCACAGTCCGTGAGTTCGGTTGGGCAAGGGTTGTGCTGGCTGTGCATGCACCGGCCGCATGAGGACGTTGTGGGTTAGGAGTGGTGCATGGGAATGCCCCCCCGTGTGCACTTCCTAAACTTAATTTCTGTTCTCGTTTATGTCTCCCCACCACGCGCTTCCCTCCCTTGTCATGCTTCCTTCGCCGCAGGGGGTGAGTTCGGTTGGGCAAGGGTTGTGTTGGCTGTGCATGCACCGGCCGCATGAGGACGTTGTGGGTTTGGAGTGGTGCATGGGAATGGCCCCCCGTGTGCACTTCCTAGACTTTATTTCTCTTCTCGTTTATGTCTCCCCACCATGCGCTTCTCTCCCTTGTCATGCTTCCTTCCTCGCAGTCCGTGAGTTCGGTTGGGCAAGGGTTGTGCTGGCTGTGCATGCACCGGCCGCATGAGGACGTTGTGGGTTTGGAGTGGTGCATGGGAATGCCCCCCCTTGTGCACTTCCTAACACTATTTCTGTTCTCGTTTATGTCTCCCCACCATGCGCTTCTCTCCCTTGTCATGCTTCCTTCCTCGCAGCGGTGAGTTCGGTTGGGCAAGGGTTGTGCTGGCTGTGCATGCACCGGCCATGAGGACGTTGTGGGTTTGGAGTGGTGCATGGGAATGCCCCCCCTGTCACTTCCTAACTTTATTTCTCTTCTCGTTATGTTCCCCACCACGCGCTTCTCTCCCTTGTCATGCTTCCTTCCTCGCAGCGGGTGGTTCGGTTGGGCAAGGGTTGTGCTGGCTGTGCATGCACCGGCCGCATGAGGACGTTGTGGGTTTGGAGTGGTGCATGGGAATGCCCCCCCGTGTGCACTTCCTAAACTTAATTTCTCTTCTCGTTTATGTCTCCCCACCACGCGCTTCCCTCCCTTGTCATGCTTCCTTCGCCGCAGGGGGTGAGTTCGGTTGGGCAAGGGTTGTGCTGGCTGTGCATGCACCGGCCGCATGAGGACGTTGTGGGTTCGGAGTGGTGCATGGGAATGGCCCCCCTTGTGCGCTTCCTAGACTTTATTTCTCTTCTCGTTTATGTCTCCCCACCATGCGCTTCTCTCCCTTGTCATGCTTCCTTCCTCGCAGTCCGTGAGTTCGGTTGGGCAAGGGTTGTGCTGGCTGTGCATGCACCGGCCGCATGAGGACGTTGTGGGTTTGGAGTGGTGCATGGGAATGCCCCCCCTTGTGCACTTCCTAGACTTGACTTCTCTTCTCGTTTATGTCTCCCCACCATGCGCTTCTCTCCCTTGTCATGCTTCCTTCCTCGCAGTCCGTGAGTTCGGTTGGGCAAGGGTTGTGCTGGCTGTGCACGCACCGGCCGCATGAAGACGTTGTGGGTTTGGAGTGGTGCATGGGAATGGCCCCCCTTGCGCATTTCCTAGACTTGACTTCTCTTCTCGTTTATGTCTCCCCACCATGCGCTTCTCTCCCTTGTCATGCTTCGTCTCTCGCAGTCCGTGAGTTCGGTTGGGCAAGGGTTGTGCTGGCTGTGCATGCACCGGCCGCATGAGGACGTTGTGGGTTCGGAGTGGTGCATGGGAATGGCCCCCCTTGCGCATTTCCTAGACTTGACTTCTCTTCTCGTTTATGTCTCCCCACCATGCGCTTCTCTCCCTTGTCATGCTTCTTCCTCGCAGTCCGTGAGTTCGGTTGGGCAAGGGTTGTGCTGGCTGTGCATGCACCGGCCGCATGAGGACGTTGTGGGTTAGGAGTGGTGCATGGGAATGCCCCCCCGTGTGCACTTCCTAAACTTAATTTCTGTTCTCGTTTATGTCTCCCCACCACGCGCTTCCCTCCCTTGTCATGCTTCCTTCGCCGCAGGGGGTGAGTTCGGTTGGGCAAGGGTTGTGTTGGCTGTGCATGCACCGGCCGCATGAGGACGTTGTGGGTTTGGAGTGGTGCATGGGAATGGCCCCCCGTGTGCACTTCCTAGACTTGACTTCTCTTCTCGTTTATGTCTCCCCACCATGCGCTTCTCTCCCTTGTCATGCTTCGTCTCTCGCAGTCCGTGAGTTCGGTTGGGCAAGGGTTGTGCTGGCTGTGCATGCACCGGCCGCATGAGGACGTTGTGGGTTGGAGTGGTGCATGGGAATGGCCCCCCTTGCGCATTCCTAGACTTGACTTCTCTTCTCGTTTATGTCTCCCCACCATGCGCTTCTCTCCCTTGTCATGCTTCCTTCTCGCAGTCCGTGAGTTCGGTTGGGCAAGGGTTGTGCTGGCTGTGCATGCACCGGCCGCATGAGGACGTTGTGGGTTGGAGTGGTGCATGGGAATGCCCCCCCGTGTGCACTTCCTAAACTTAATTTCTGTTCTCGTTTATGTCTCCCCACCACGCGCTTCCCTCCCTTGTCATGCTTCCTTCGCCGCAGGGGGTGAGTTCGGTTGGGCAAGGGTTGTGTTGGCTGTGCATGCACCGGCCGCATGAGGACGTTGTGGGTTTGGAGTGGTGCATGGGAATGGCCCCCCGTGTGCACTTCCTAGACTTTATTTCTCTTCTCGTTTATGTCTCCCCACCATGCGCTTCTCTCCCTTGTCATGCTTCCTTCCTCGCAGTCCGTGAGTTCGGTTGGGCAAGGGTTGTGCTGGCTGTGCATGCACCGGCCGCATGAGGACGTTGTGGGTTTGGAGTGGTGCATGGGAATGCCCCCCTTGTGCACTTCCTAGACTTGACTTCTCTTCTCGTTTATGTCTCCCCACCATGCGCTTCTCTCCCTTGTCATGCTTCCTTCCTCGCAGTCCGTGAGTTCGGTTGGGCAAGGGTTGTGCTGGCTGTGCATGCACCGGCCGCATGAGGACGTTGTGGGTTTGGAGTGGTGCATGGGAATGCCCCCCCGTGTGCACTTCCTAAACTTAATTTCTGTTCTCGTTTATGTCTCCCCACCACGCGCTTCCCTCCCTTGTCATGCTTCGTCTCTCGCAGTCCGTGAGTTCGGTTGGGCAAGGGTTGTGCTGGCTGTGCATGCACCGGCCGCATGAGGACGTTGTGGGTTCGGAGTGGTGCATGGGAATGGCCCCCCTTGCGCATTCCTAGACTTGACTTCTCTTCTCGTTTATGTCTCCCCACCATGCGCTTCTCTCCCTTGTCATGCTTCGTCTCTCGCAGTCCGTGAGTTCGGTTGGGCAAGGGTTGTGCTGGCTGTGCATGCACCGGCCGCATGAGGACGTTGTGGGTTAGGAGTGGTGCATGGGAATGCCCCCCCGTGTGCACTTCCTAAACTTAATTTCTGTTCTCGTTTATGTCTCCCCACCACGCGCTTCCCTCCCTTGTCATGCTTCCTTCGCCGCAGGGGGTGAGTTCGGTTGGGCAAGGGTTGTGTTGGCTGTGCATGCACCGGCCGCATGAGGACGTTGTGGGTTTGGAGTGGTGCATGGGAATGGCCCCCCGTGTGCACTTCCTAGACTTTATTTCTCTTCTCGTTTATGTCTCCCCACCATGCGCTTCTCTCCCTTGTCATGCTTCCTTCCTCGCAGTCCGTGAGTTCGGTTGGGCAAGGGTTGTGCTGGCTGTGCATGCACCGGCCGCATGAGGACGTTGTGGGTTTGGAGTGGTGCATGGGAATGCCCCCCCTTGTGCACTTCCTAGACTTGACTTCTCTTCTCGTTTATGTCTCCCCACCATGCGCTTCTCTCCCTTGTCATGCTTCCTTCCTCGCAGTCCGTGAGTTCGGTTGGGCAAGGGTTGTGCTGGCTGTGCATGCACCGGCCGCATGAGGACGTTGTGGGTTTGGAGTGGTGCATGGGAATGCCCCCCCGTGTGCACTTCCTAAACTTAATTTCTGTTCTCGTTTATGTCTCCCCACCACGCGCTTCCCTCCCTTGTCATGCTTCCTTCGCCGCAGGGGGTGAGTTCGGTTGGGCAAGGGTTGTGCTGGCTGTGCATGCACCGGCCGCATGAGGACGTTGTGGGTTTGGAGTGGTGCATGGGAATGCCCCCCCGTGTGCACTTCCTAAACTTAATTTCTCTTCTCGTTTATGTCTCCCCACCACGCGCTTCCCTCCCTTGTCATGCTTCCTTCGCCGCAGGGGGTGAGTTCGGTTGGGCAAGGGTTGTGCTGGCTGTGCATGCACCGGCCGCATGAGGACGTTGTGGGTTCGGAGTGGTGCATGGGAATGGCCCCCCTTGTGCGCTTCCTAACTTTATTTCTCTTCTCGTTTATGTCTCCCCACCATGCGCTTCTCTCCCTTGTCATGCTTCCTTCCTCGCAGTCCGTGAGTTCGGTTGGGCAAGGGTTGTGCTGGCTGTGCATGCACCGGCCGCATGAGGACGTTGTGGGTTTGGAGTGGTGCATGGGAATGCCCCCCCTTGTGCACTTCCTAGACTTGACTTCTCTTCTCGTTTATGTCTCCCCACCATGCGCTTCTCTCCCTTGTCATGCTTCCTTCCTCGCAGTCCGTGAGTTCGGTTGGGCAAGGGTTGTGCTGGCTGTGCATGCACCGGCCGCATGAGGACGTTGTGGGTTCGGAGTGGTGCATGGGAATGCCCCCCCGTGTGCACTTCCTAAACTTAATTTCTGTTCTCGTTTATGTCTCCCCACCACGCGCTTCCCTCCCTTGTCATGCTTCCTTCGCCGCAGGGGGTGAGTTCGGTTGGGCAAGGGTTGTGCTGGCTGTGCATGCACCGGCCGCATGAGGACGTTGTGGGTTTGGAGTGGTGCATGGGAATGCCCCCCGTGTGCACTTCCTAAACTTAATTTCTCTTCTCGTTTATGTCTCCCCACCACGCGCTTCCCTCCCTTGTCATGCTTCCTTCGCCGCAGGGGGTGAGTTCGGTTGGGCAAGGGTTGTGCTGGCTGTGCATGCACCGGCCGCATGAGGACGTTGTGGGTTCGGAGTGGTGCATGGGAATGGCCCCCCTTGTGCGCTTCCTAGACTTTATTTCTCTTCTCGTTTATGTCTCCCCACCATGCGCTTCTCTCCCTTGTCATGCTTCCTTCCTCGCAGTCCGTGAGTTCGGTTGGGCAAGGGTTGTGCTGGCTGTGCATGCACCGGCCGCATGAGGACGTTGTGGGTTTGGAGTGGTGCATGGGAATGCCCCCCCGTGTGCACTTCCTAAACTTAATTTCTGTTCTCGTTTATGTCTCCCCACCACGCGCTTCCCTCCCTTGTCATGCTTCCTTCGCCGCAGGGGGTGAGTTCGGTTGGGCAAGGGTTGTGCTGGCTGTGCATGCACCGGCCGCATGAGGACGTTGTGGGTTCGGAGTGGTGCATGGGAATGGCCCCCCTTGTGCGCTTCCTAGACTTTATTTCTCTTCTCGTTTATGTCTCCCCACCATGCGCTTCTCTCCCTTGTCATGCTTCCTTCCTCGCAGTCCGTGAGTTCGGTTGGGCAAGGGTTGTGCTGGCTGTGCATGCACCGGCCGCATGAGGACGTTGTGGGTTTGGAGTGGTGCATGGGAATGCCCCCCCTTGTGCACTTCCTAGACTTGACTTCTCTTCTCGTTTATGTCTCCCCACCATGCGCTTCTCTCTCTTGTCATGCTTCCTTCCTCGCAGTCCGTGAGTTCGGTTGGGCAAGGGTTGTGCTGGCTGTGCACGCACCGGCCGCATGAAGACGTTGTGGGTTTGGCGTGGTGCATGGGAATGGCCCCCCTTGCGCATTTCCTAGACTTGACTTCTCTTCTCGTTTATGTCTCCCCACCATGCGCTTCTCTCCCTTGTCATGCTTCGTCTCTCGCAGTCCGTGAGTTCGGTTGGGCAAGGGTTGTGCTGGCTGTGCATGCACCGGCCGCATGAGGACGTTGTGGGTTCGGAGTGGTGCATGGGAATGCCCCCCCTTGTGCACTTCCTAAACTTAATTTCTGTTCTCGTTTATGTCTCCCCGCCATGCGCTTCTCTCCCTTGTCATGCTTCCTTCCTCACAGTCCGTGAGTTCGGTTGGGCAAGGGTTGTGCTGGCTGTGCATGCACCGGCCGCATGAGGACGTTGTGGGTTAGGAGTGGTGCATGGGAATGCCCCCCCGTGTGCACTTCCTAAACTTAATTTCTGTTCTCGTTTATGTCTCCCCACCACGCGCTTCCCTCCCTTGTCATGCTTCCTTCGCCGCAGGGGGTGAGTTCGGTTGGGCAAGGGTTGTGTTGGCTGTGCATGCACCGGCCGCATGAGGACGTTGTGGGTTTGGAGTGGTGCATGGGAATGGCCCCCCGTGTGCACTTCATAGACTTTATTTCTCTTCTCGTTTATGTCTCCCCACCATGCGCTTCTCTCCCTTGTCATGCTTCCTTCCTCGCAGTCCGTGAGTTCGGTTGGGCAAGGGTTGTGCTGGCTGTGCATGCACCGGCCGCATGAGGACGTTGTGGGTTTGGAGTGGTGCATGGGAATGCCCCCCCTTGTGCACTTCCTAAACACTATTTCTGTTCTCGTTTATGTCTCCCCACCATGCGCTTCTCTCCCTTGTCGTGCTTCCTTCCTCGCAGCAAGGAGTGGGTTCGGTTGGGCAAGGGTTGTGCTGGCTGTGCATGCACCGGCTCATGAGGACGTTGTGGGTTTGGAGTGGTGCATGGGAATGCACCTCCCCTGTTCACTTCCTATACTTTATTTCTCTTCTCGTGTATGTATCCCCACCACGCGCTTCTCTCCCTTGTCATGCTTCCTTCCTCGCAGCAAGGAGTGGGTTCGGTTGGGCAAGGGGTGTGCTGGCTGTGCATGCACCGGCCGCATGAGGACGTTGTGGGTTTGGAGTGGTGCATGGGAATGCCCCCCCGTGTGCACTTCATAAACTTAATTTCTCTTCTCGTTTATGTCTCCCCACCATGCGCTTATCTCGCCTGTCATGCTTCCTTCCTCACAGTCCGTGAGTTCGGTTGGGCAAGGGTTGTGCTGGCTGTGCATGCACCTGCCCCATGAGGACGTTGTGGGATTGGAGTGGTGCATGGGAATGCCCCCCCGTGTGCACTTCCTAGACTTAATTTCTCTTCTCGTTTATGTCTCCCCACCACGCGCTTCCCTCCCCTGTCATGCTTCCTTCGCCGCAGGGGGTGAGTTCGGTTGGGCAAGGGTTGTGCTACCTGTGCATGCACCGGCCGCATGAGGACGTTGTGGGTTCGGAGTGGTGCATGGGAATGCCCCCCCGTGTGCACTTCCTAGACTTAATTTCTCTTCTCGTTTATGTCTCCCCACCACGCGCTTCCCTCCCTTGTCATGCTTCCTTCGCCGTAGGGGGTGAGATCGGTTGGGCAAGGGTTGTGCTGGCTGTGCATGCACCTGCCCCATGAGGACGTTGTGGGATTGGAGTGGTGCATGGGAATGGCCCCCCTTGTGCGCCTCCTAGACTTTATTTCTCTTCTCGTTTATGTCTCCCCACCACGCGCTTCTCTCCCTTGTCATGCTTCCTTCCTCGCAACAAGGAGTGGGTTCGGTTGGGCAAGGGTTGTGCTGGTTGTGCATGCACCGGCTCATGAGGACGTTGTGGGTTCGGAGTGGTGCATGGGAATGCCCCCCCGTGTGCACTTCCTAAACTTAATTTCTGTTCTCGTTTATGTCTCCCCACCACGCGCTTCCCTCCCTTGTCATGCTTCCTTCGCCGCAGGGGGTGAGTTCGGTTGGGCAAGGGTTGTGTTGGCTGTGCATGCACCGGCCGCATGAGGACGTTGTGGGTTTGGAGTGGTGCATGGGAATGGCCCCCCGTGTGCACTTCCTAGACTTTATTTCTCTTCTCGTTTATGTCTCCCCACCATGCGCTTCTCTCCCTTGTCATGCTTCCTTCCTCGCAGTCCGTGAGTTCGGTTGGGCAAGGGTTGTGCTGGCTGTGCATGCACCGGCCGCATGAGGACGTTGTGGGTTCGGAGTGGTGCATGGGAATGCCCCCCCGTGTGCACTTCCTAGACTTAATTTCTCTTCTCGTTTATGTCTCCCCACCACGCGCTTCCCTCCCTTGTCATGCTTCCTTCGCCGTAGGGGGTGAGATCGGTTGGGCAAGGGTTGTGCTGGCTGTGCATGCACCTGCCCCATGAGGACGTTGTGGGATTGGAGTGGTGCATGGGAATGGCCCCCCTTGTGCGCCTCCTAGACTTTATTTCTCTTCTCGTTTATGTCTCCCCACCACGCGCTTCTCTCCCTTGTCATGCTTCCTTCCTCGCAACAAGGAGTGGGTTCGGTTGGGCAAGGGTTGTGCTGGTTGTGCATGCACCGGCTCATGAGGACGTTGTGGGTTCGGAGTGGTGCATGGGAATGCCCCCCCGTGTGCACTTCCTAAACTTAATTTCTGTTCTCGTTTATGTCTCCCCACCACGCGCTTCCCTCCCTTGTCATGCTTCCTTCGCCGCAGGGGGTGAGTTCGGTTGGGCAAGGGTTGTGTTGGCTGTGCATGCACCGGCCGCATGAGGACGTTGTGGGTTTGGAGTGGTGCATGGGAATGGCCCCCCGTGTGCACTTCCTAGACTTTATTTCTCTTCTCGTTTATGTCTCCCCACCATGCGCTTCTCTCCCTTGTCATGCTTCCTTCCTCGCAGTCCGTGAGTTCGGTTGGGCAAGGGTTGTGCTGGCTGTGCATGCACCGGCCGCATGAGGACGTTGTGGGTTTGGAGTGGTGCATGGGAATGCCCCCCCTTGTGCACTTCCTAAACACTATTTCTGTTCTCGTTTATGTCTCCCCACCACGCACTTACCTCCCTTGTCGTGCTTCCTTCCTCGCAGCAAGGAGTGGGTTCGGTTGGGCAAGGGTTGTGCTGGCTGTGCATGCACCGGCTCATGAGGACGTTGTGGGTTTGGAGTGGTGCATAGGAATGCACCTCCCCTGTTCACTTCCTATACTTTATTTCTCTTCTCGTGTATGTATCCCCACCACGCGCTTCTCTCCCTTGTCATGCTTCCTTCCTCGCAGCAAGGAGTGGGTTCGGTTGGGCAAGGGGTGTGCTGGCTGTGCACGCACCGGCCGCATGAGGACGTTGTGGGTTTGGAGTGGTGCATGGGAATGCCCCCCCGTGTGCACTTCATAAACTTAATTTCTCTTCTCGTTTATGTCTCCCCACCATGCGCTTATCTCGCCTGTCATGCTTCCTTCCTCACAGTCCGCGAGTTCGGTTGGGCAAGGGTTGTGCTGGCTGTGCATGCACCTGCCCCATGAGGACGTTGTGGGATTGGAGTGGTGCATGGGAATGCCCCCCCCGTGTGCACTTCCTAGACTTAATTTCTCTTCTCGTTTATGTCTCCCCACCACGCGCTTCCCTCCCCTGTCATGCTTCCTTCGCCGCAGGGGGTGAGTTCGGTTGGGCAAGGGTTGTGCTACCTGTGCATGCACCGGCCGCATGAGGACGTTGTGGGTTCGGAGTGGTGCATGGGAATGCCCCCCCGTGTGCACTTCCTAGACTTAATTTCTCTTCTCGTTTATGTCTCCCCACCACGCGCTTCCCTCCCTTGTCATGCTTCCTTCGCCGTAGGGGGTGAGATCGGTTGGGCAAGGGTTGTGCTGGCTGTGCATGCACCTGCCCCATGAGGACGTTGTGGGATTGGAGTGGTGCATGGGAATGGCCCCCCTTGTGCGCCTCCTAGACTTTATTTCTCTTCTCGTTTATGTCTCCCCACCACGCGCTTCTCTCCCTTGTCATGCTTCCTTCCTCACAGTCCGTGAGTTCGGTTGGGCAAGGGTTGTGCTACCTGTGCATGCACCGGCCGCATGAGGACGTTTTGGGTTCGGAGTGGTGCATGGGAATGCCCCCCCCCCCCCCCCCCCTGTTCACTTCCTATACTATTTTTCTCTTCTCGTGTATGTCTCCCCACCACGCGCTTCTCTCCCTTGTCATGCTTCCTTCCTCGCAACAAGGAGTGGGTTCGGTTGGGCAAGGGTTGTGCTGGTTGTGCATGCACCGGCTCATGAGGACGTTGTGGGTTCGGAGTGGTGCATGGGAATGCACCTCCCCTGTTCACTTCCTAGACTTTATTTCTCTTCTCGTGTATGTCTCCCCACCACGCGCTTCTCTCCCTTGTCATGCTTCCTTCCTCGCAGCAAGGAGTGGGTGCGGTTGGGCAAGGGGTGTGCTGGCTGTGCATGCACCGGCCGCATGAGGACGTTGTGGGTTTGGAGTGGTGCATGGGAATGCCCCCCCGTGTGCACTTCCTAAACTTAATTTCTCTTCTCGTATATGTCTCCCCACCACGCGCTTCCCTCCCTTGTCATGCTTCCTTCGCCGCAGGGCGGTGAGTTCGGTTGGGCAAGGGTTGTGCTGGCTGTGCATGCACCTGCCCCATGAGGACGTTGTGGGATTGGAGTGGTGCATGGGAATGGCCCTCCTTGTACTGTACTGTACTGTGTTACACCTGTTTGTATTCTGAAAAAGAAACACAGGGCCCGGCACGGCTGAGACCAGGGAAGAAGGGGGGACGGAAGGGGAGAAGCCGCTGCTGAAAAAGGGGGAGAGAGTGCAAAAGGGATGCATGTAACATAGGACAAAGCAAGGGCATCTGCATGGGGGGGACTGACGCTTGGAACAGTGCGCGCACCGGCGAGAGTAGGAGCCCAAAGTGGGGAGTCCTTACCCAAGCAAGGAGGCGGTTCCCCAGGCCATTGTCCCCCCCTTAGCCCTTAGCGCACGCCGGCGCAAGCCCCCATCATGCACGGGGGCCGCTTGAAAAGGGGGGAAAGGTAAACGGAAGGGAAAGGGATTTGGGTGGAAGGGGGGAACCCCGGGTGGGGTTAGGTGGTGGGCAGTCCCGCTGCTCGCCGCCCGGTGCGGCGGCACGCGCCTGTGAAGGCTGCGAGCGCAAGCGCCCGTCTGCGCGCCGCTCCGCCGGCCTCGCCCGCCATTGCGCTGTCCTCCTCTCTGGGGAACTCACATCCCAGTAGAGTGGCAAGCCGGTTAGGCTGCGCAACGTGGCTGCCGGTCTCAGGCGGTAGTGGGGGCTGCCCTGCAGGGAAGATGTCGGGGAACCAAATGGGGCGTAGGTGAGCGTACAACGCGCACTCAAACACAATGTGATCCGCATCCTCGGCCCGTCCGCCTAGCCCTGCAGCTGCGCAATGCATACAATAGCGCTGGTCGCGAGGGCGCCGGGCAGGACCCAGTAGCCGCTCCCGCTCCTCAGCGCCCCAGTGTACACCGCTGCGCAGGTCTGCCAGGCCAAGGCGCCGGTGTCGCTCTCGTACCTCGACCAGGTAGGGGGCCATACCATACCCCGCTACCTCGAGGCACTCTGGGCGCACGCAGTCGAAGTAGTGTTGCAGGCGGTTGGCGCCGCGCCGCTGCACCGCCGTCTGCAGGTGCTGCAGGTAGTGCTGCAGTGCTGCCACCTGCACCGCCTCTGGCTGCAGTGGCTGCCGCTGTTGCAGGTCTGCCGCGATGTCGGCCTCTGCCAGCGCACTCTGCAGCTGTGCTGCCCAAGGCATCTGCGCAATGCCGTGGGGGCCGCGGTGGCGTGAGGGGGTGTGATCTGCTGCCAGCTGCAGGCTGGCGTCGAGCACCTGCCGCATCAGGCTGCCCTCTGGCGCTGCCACAAGGCTGTTCCAGAACCGCGCTGTGCGCGCCAACCAATGGGCGTGCAGGGGGGGCTCCCCCGTCTCTGCCAGCACGGTGGCTCTGGGCGCGCGCTGCGGCAGGCCGAGCAGGCGCCGCAGTGTGCGGTAGTGTTGCTGCGCTGCCGCTGACAGGCCGCTGCCGCCGCCTGCGGCTCCGGCCTGGGTGCCGAGGCGCCGCACAGCCGCGAGGGACAGGCCAGGGGACCACACTGCGGCACCATAGGAGAGGGTGGAGTCGACCATCTGTCGGTAGAGGGAGAGCAGGAGGCGGGCGGCCTCCAGGCCCAACGCTGTGCAGCGGCCCTCAAAAGAAGCGGCTGCAAAGCGGGCCACCCGCGCCCGCCCCTCCGCCGCAGCCTCCCCTACGGGCTGGGTGCAGTGGAATACGAGGCCCAGGTACTTGAACGCTGCCACGCCGGCAACAGGTGCACCGTCGAAGGTGTGGCGCGCTCGCCGCACGCGCTGCATCGCCGTCTGCTCGTCCGCTGCGCCCGCCAGCAACATGACCTTCGTCTTCACCACGTTGACCGTGAGGCCGCGCTCGGCGCAATACTGCTCCAGGAGCCGGAGCTGTTGCTGCAAGCCGTTTGCTGTGGTGGCGAGGAGGGCCATGTCATCTGCGTACAGCAGCGGGGGCACTGGCTGCCCTGCTAGCTGTGGCAGCGCAAGAGGCATGCCTGCTGCTGCTGCCGAGAGCACGCGTTCCTCCCAGTCTGCAATGTAGAGGCTGAATAGCGTGGGGCTGAGGGGGCAGCCTTGCTTCAGGCCCTGCGTGGCGCTGAAGACGCGGCCCTCAAGGCCGGGGGCTGTCACCGACATGGGCACGTCGGCGTAGAGCGCTCGTACTGCCCGCAGCCACTGGCCGCCGTAGCCCATGCTCTCGAGGCGCTGCCAGAGCTGCGCCCGCGGTACGCGATCGTAGGCCTGTTTGAAGTCAACAAAACAGGCCCACAGCTGGCTGCCACCGCGCTGCCGCCGCCGACGCGTGTGCCGCCGCTGTGGCTGCTCACTCCTGGTGCTGCTGCCGCCGCACTGCCGCTGCTGCCGGTGGCACTCGATGACCGTGCGCAAGGCCAGGGCAGCCTGCTCGGTGCTGCGCTGCCGGCGGAAGCCGAACTGGCCCTCTGCGTGCAGGCCTGCCGCCTCTGCGTGAGCCGTCACGCGGCGCTCAAGCCCAGCTGCGAACAGCTTGGCCAGCAAGGCGCCGACCGCTATGCCCCGCAGGTCGCTAGGCTGAGTGGGGCTGCTCGTCTTCGCCACCAGCGCGATGGCGCTGTGGGCGTCGCCGCGCGGCAGGCGTCCGATGCGCTGCCAAGCGTTGAACTCCGCAGCTGCCAGCGGGGCGAGCTGCGCGCACGCCTGCTTCAGCAGCCAGGGCGCGAGGGGGCCGAAGACTGCCTTGCGCTGCGCCGTCCGCCGCGCCAGGCTGGCGACCTCCTCTGCTGTGAAGGCTGCCTCCATGGCGTCGCGCAGTCGGGCCAGCTGTGCCAGCGTGGTGGGCGGGGGTTGGGAGGGTGAGGGGGGGGCGGTCGGCGTCCGGTCCAGCGCAGGATGCGCCGCCGTTGCCGCTGCCGCCAGCGGTGCTGCCTGCGCAGGCAAGTGCGCGGCTGCTGCCGTCTCCTCTGCATCTCCTGCCTCCGCTCCTCTTCCACTAGGACCCGGACTCCCCTCTGGGCGTCCGGGGAGGGCCTCCATCGGGGGAGATCGTCCCTGGATCGGCTCCCCCGCGCTCGCAGCCAGTGCCTCTGGTCGCTCATCCTCATGATCAAACAACGACTCAGGCAGGGTGGCTGCGAGGGGATGGGGGTGGGTGGTGGGCGGGGGGGGCACCTGGTGAGTGGGGGACTCCGGCGGTGGTGCCGCCACAGCCGCCTGCATGTCTGCCTGGGTTGCCTGCTGCGCCGCTGCCAGCGCCGCGGCTGCCTCCGCCACCGACCCCTCCTGCGGTGCTGCGCCTGCCCCTCCGCCTGCGGCTGTACTTCCCTCAGGGGGTGACGCCGCGGTGGGAGGTGCTAACAGCGCCACAAAGTGTGCCAAGACTGCGTCTGGCTCACGCAGCACAAAATCTGGCACGCCGCCCTGCGGGCCGCGGTAGGTCTGGTGAAAGCCTGCCGCATCGTGCTGCTCCAAAAGCTGCCGCTCCAGCTGCGTGCCACGCACGCTGCGAGCTGCCCGCTCGGCACGCTGTGTGGCTCGCTGCAGCGCCCTGCGCGCTGTCACATGCTCTGCTGCGCCGCGGTGCTGCCGCCGCGCCTGCCGCAGCGCCGCGCGCAGCTCGCGCAGTCTGAACTGCCGTGCTGCCCAGTGCGGTAGGCCCACCGCACTGGTGTGGTGCGTGGGAATGGCCCCCCTTGTGCGCTTCCTAGACTTTATTTCTCTTCTCGTTCACGTCTCCCCACCACGCACTTCCCTCCCTTGTCGTGCTTCCTTCGCCGCAGGTGGTGAGTTCGGTTGGGCAAGGGTTGTGCTACCTGTGCATGCACCGGCCGCATGAGGACGTTGTGGGTTCGGAGTGGTGCATGGGAATGCCCCTCCCCTGTTCACTTCCTAGACTTTATTTCTCTTCTCGTGTATGTATCCCCACCACGCGCTTCTCTCCCTTGTCATGCTTCCTTCCTCGCAGCAAGGAGTGGGTTCGGTTGGGCAAGGGGTGTGATGGCTGTGCATGCACCTGCCCCATGAGGACGTTGTGGGTTTGGAGTGGTGCATGGGAATGCCCCCCCGTGTGCACTTCCTAAACTTAATTTCTCTTCTCGTTTATGTCTCCCCACCACGCGCTTCCCTCCCTTGTCATGCTTCCTTCGCCGCATGGGGTGAGTTCGGTTGGGTAAGGGTTGTGCTGGCTGTGCGTGCACCGGCCGCATGAGGACGTTGTGGGTTTGGAGTGGTGCATGGGAATGGCCCCCATTGTGCGCTTCCTAGACTTTATTTCTCTTCTCGTTCACGTCTCCCCACCACGCACTTCCCTCCCTTGTCGTGCTTCCTTCGCCGCAGGTGGTGAGTTCGGTTGGGCAAGGGTTGTGCTGGCTGTGCATGCACCTGCCCCATGAGGACGTTGTGGGATTGGAGTGGTGCATGGGAATGGCCCTCCTTGTACTGTACTGTACTGTGTTACACCTGTTTGTATTCTGAAAAAGAAACACAGGGCCCGACACGGCTGAGACCAGGGAAGAAGGGGGGACGGAAGGGGAGAAGCCGCTGCTGAAAAAGGGGGAGAGAGTGCAAAAGGGATGCATGTAACATAGGACAAAGCAAGGGCATCTGCATGGGGGGGACTGGCGCTTGGAACAGTGCGCGCACCGGCGAGAGTAGGAGCCCAAAGGGGGGAGTCCTTACCTAAGCAAGGAGGCGGTTCCCCAGGCCATTGTCCCCCCCTTAGCCCTTAGCGCACGCCGGCGCAAGCCCCCATCATGCACGGGGGCCGCTTGAAAAGGGGGGAAAAGTAAACGGAAGGGAAAGGGATTTGGGTGGAGGGGGGGAACCCCGGGTGGGGTTAGGTGGTGGGCAGTCTGCTGCGTCAAGCCGCCTGCCACCTGACCCCGCTGTCGCAGGCACCGACCACAGCGCTCTGCAGCGCACCTCCACCGGCGGCCCCCACTGGTCGGGGTCATCGCTGTACTGCCCGGGGTGGAACACGTAATCTTGGGGGCTGCACCAGTCAGTCAAGAGACGGCGGTCGAGGGGGTGGGCTTGCAGCTGGGCACGCCTTGCCACGCGGGCAGGCAGGCAGACGGGCAGGTACGGAGGCGGGGAGACGGGGCGCCCCATGCCAGGTTCAGGCTGAAGCAGCGCCCGCTGTGCCCCCCCCCACCCCCACTACGAAATGTTGTTAGGGGAACCCGAAGGTCGGTCTTTCGTTGTTTTGCGGGCTGCGCCCGGTTCACCGGACGCTATATTCTGTTCACAAACAACATGAAACGCCTTTCTGGGTTCGGGGACGGGCCTTCAACGCGGGCATGAGGCCCGCGCGATGTCGAAATTCGCGTGGGAAGCCCAGACGCCGCTCCGCCCTCTTCAGTGTGCGCATTATACTGCCCGGGCCGGCTTGTGAGGCGCGGCTGTGCGCGCCGGGCGCCTTGGGTCACCCCTGCCGGCACCGCCGCCTGGCAGCGGCGGCGGCACCGCTGCGTCGTCGCTGCGGCACTTCAGGTGCCCACCGGCGCCTCCGCCATGCTCCTTAGATGCTTATGGCGTTGTAAAAGTAAATTACCAGCGATGACGACACAAAGCGCAAAGCCAGGCATCACAAGGCTGCCGCGCAGCAGGCAGCCGGTGCCGCGCGGCGCGCTGCCGCGCACCCGAAATCGTTTCTAGGGCCGTCACATGCGGGCCAGCGGCTGATTGAACGATTATCAAGCGGTTACAGAGCGTTACTGCACCTTTGTGCCACCGGGCAGCCAGCAGGGCCGGGCACGCCAGACCGGCGTGCCGCCCCGCTGGCGGCGACGCGGGCGTCGGCACCCCACAATCAGCCCCAGGGCGCTCCCTTAGGCCCGCCGCTGTGCCTCTGTTTCTATGTATGTTGCATAGTCGCTGTCTAGCTTGCCCCAGGCGGGCGGGGAGACTCGAGGGAGCGGTTCCCAGCCTCGCTGGGCTCCAGTCTCGCGTGGAGTCCACCGGCCTCGGATCCCCGGCGCGCGGCCTTCTCGGGCGTTTAAATACCATTTGGCGCAAGACTGAAGGTTTTCAGGAGGCTGAGGAGCAGCGACGGCGAGCCTCGGAAAGCGCTCGGCGCGCGAGGCGCTTCTGGGCGCGGCGAAATCCTTCAATTTTATAACTGAAGAGTATTAAAAACGTCCTTAAAAGCGCCGCTGGCGTTGGCGGCAGTGTGCAGAGCAGGCGAGACTGGACACCGCAGCGCAGCACAAACATTTCGTAGTGCCCCCCCCCCCCGCGCCCCCCCCCCCCCCCGCCGCCGCCCCCCCCCCCCCCCCCCCCCCCGCCGCCGCCGGGCCTTACCACGTCACGGGCAGCGGCATCGCCTGCGACGCAACCGCGCGGCAGCGCACCACGCCGTACCAAATCTTCTCACAGTAACACACAAACTGGGTGGGGGGCGGGGTGTGGGGAGGAAGGGGAGGGGGCTCAGTGCCCTCTCAGAGTGTGTGAGCAGCCACGGAGTCTCGCCTTCAGCCATGCCATGCCATGCCCCGGCACCGTGCGGTGCGCGGCCTGCGATCCTGGCTCTGTACCCCCTCAGATGGCACACGCTGTCCAGAGAGCATGCATCAGAGAGCAGAGTCCGCCCGGCGGAGCTGCCTCCCGTGCAGCACCTCCCTGCGCTGGACCCCCTCACCCTACGGCGCGCCCTTGCCGCAAGGCAGCAGGTGCCGCCTGCTCGGCTGCACCTGCCTGCTATGCTTCCACACGAGCAGCAGCCCAACGCGGCCCGCCAGCAGCCCTCGCCTCCCTAAAAGCCCACACCTTTGGCAGGATGAAGGCGCGCCCCGCGGCCGCCGCCAACGCCCAGCCCACGTACGCCTGCTGCAGCTGCGCGTGGATGGAAGCCAGGTGGAAGGCCACCATGTCTTCGTTTTCGTTCCACAGGTTGAAGTCTCGCAGGGGCTGCAGATGGGTGGAGGGAGAGGGCAAGTGGAATGGTACGGTGCGGGGTGCGCAAGTGCATCAGCTGCCCGATCGGCCGAGATCGTTACGGCGCCAACGCAGTCGAGCGGCGTGCCGGCACAGCTGCGGGGCGCAGCCCCACCTCCCTTCTTTCCACCCTCCCCAGCACCACCACCGCAAGCCCAGCACCCACCGCCCCCCTCCCCCCTCCCTAGCCAGCACCACGACCAGCCCCTGTCCCCGCCAGCCCAGCGCACCCACCTGCGGCAGCTGCAAGTCGACCGTCACAAAATCGCCCTCCGCATAATAAGCAGGCGGGTCGGCCCAGAGCTGGAGGTCGCGCATGCGCGGGCGCTTGCCGGCGATTCCGTTGTAAGTCCAGGTGAGGTGGACCACGTAGGGCTCCACCCCCTTGACCTGCGGAAGCAGGGGAGGGCGCAGCAGCAAAGCAGGCGCAGCACGTGAGCATGTGGGCCAGCAGGCGCAGGTGCTGTGGGCGGCTCCACCGGTTCCACCTGCGGAGGGGGGCAATCACAGCAGCAAAGCAGGCACAGCACGAGAGGTCAGCAGGTGCAGGCGAGGTGCAACGCTCAGAGACCGGTGCCCCTCGGCCCGGTGCAAGGCACGGTGGGAGGGCACAGCAAGCCAGGCAGACTGTCGCTGCAGCGTTTCTGACGCATCACGCGGGGCCACCCACGCAGCCTCGCATTGCACGGCAGCTGTGCAGCCGCGGCGCACCTTGTGCAGCTGCTGCAGGAAGAGGCTGTGCGCGTTCATGGCAAGGCTGCAGCAGCAGGGGAGTGGAGGGAGGAGGCATCAACAACAGGCAGGGGCAGCGCGGAGAATGCGCCAGCGGCGAGCATGCGCGTGTGCGTGACCGTGCGGTGCGCGTTCATGGCCAGGCTGCAGCAGCAGCAAGGGGTGGCGAGGCATCAAAGGGTGGTGCTGACGTCACTAGACACCGGGGAAAGCCGGCAGCGGGCCCTCTGCTGGAAAACGCACCTCCAGCGTAGTTCCCCAGGCTGCCTCCTGGGCAGCAAAACGCTAAAGCGGAACAGACCCCCCGGCTCCCTGCATGGCTCATGTGCAGCGGCACCCCCACCTGGGGGGCACGATGCCCATCCACAGCCGCTCCCCCCACACGGCATGCACCCGCGGGTCCTCGGGGTGCGGCGGCGAGGGGCCCTCCCGCATCAGGTTGTAGGCACACATCTGCGGGGGGGCAGGGTGGGTGAGGGTTGGTGTTGCACGGCAGAGTGTTAGGGCAGAGTGTTGCACGGCAGAGTGTTAGGGCAGGGGGAGGGTGCCCCTGATGTCAGGCCAGGCAAGGCCAGGGTCACGGCACAGGCAGTGGGGCCGTCCCGCATCAGGCTGCACGCGCACATCTGGCGGGGGGGCAGGAAAGGGACGGGCAGGCAGCGTCGGCGGCGCTGTCCCTGCACTGGTCGGACAGGCAGGCAGACTGCCGCAACACGTGGATGCACGGATCCTCCCCTCGGCTCCCCCTCCCTCCTTCCCCAAGTCACTCCCATACGTGCGCGCCTGGTCGTGGTCTGGGCACTTTTCAAAGTAGCCCCGCCAGGCGTGCGCCCAGGCGGCGGTGCCGTTGCCCGCACGCATCAGGTACACCCCTGGGGGCGGGGAGGCGACGGGGGTTGAGCAAGTGGAGGAGCGGCGGCAGGAGGGATGGATGGACGGCGGCCAAGAAGGCTGCAGTGGCGGAACGCGATCGAATGATCGATTGATTGATCAATGCGACTATATTCATTGCATGATTGGACGCTGGGTTGATTGTTTTGAACGGCCGATTTGATTGCACGCATGCTCGCGCACCCGTGTTGACGTCCACCCCCGCGTCGCCCTCCAGGTCCAGCCCCTGGTCCCCTGGCTCGATGACCGTGTTGGTGACGTCGGTGGAGAAGATGAGGTCTGCACACACACAATGGGGAGCAGACGGTGCAACGGGGGCAGGGGATGGAGCTGGGCGGAACTGGGGCTCACCCCCTGCGGCATGGGTGACGAAACAGAAGGGAAGGGGGCAGACAGTGCAGCAGGGGCATGGCAGATCGAGGGGACGGAGGAATCAAATACATCCGTGACGTCGGTGGAGAATATGAGGTCTGTGCACAAAAAGGGGGCAGGCGACACCCGGGGGGAAGGGGGAGGGTATCGAGGGAAAGGAGGCGTTACTCGGGGTGGGGCAGGCAGGCAGGTGGCAGACACGGCATGCCTCCCCGCCGCCACTGGCAGCGCCACGATGTCCGTCCCCCCCAGCGTCGCCACCCACCCGCGTGCGCGTGCTGCTCAAAGAGCGGCAGCGGGTCTCTGAACCAAACCACATCCACGTCTGAGACCACCAAATCGAAGCCCCACTCTGCCACGGCGTCCACTATGAACACTTTGGTCCTGGGGGATGCACGGCAGGGGTACGACAGGGGGGGTAATGCGCACATGGAAGCAAGGCGGCTTGTGGCCGGGCTTGGCACTGCTGCTGCTGGTGCCGCCGCGACCGCTGCGCCACCGAGCGCTGCTGCCGCGCTGACCAGCGCTGCCGTCGGCCACAAAGCCCCGCACCAAGTAATGCGCCTCCACCCCTCGCTGCCCTACAGCCCTGCAGTGGAAGGGCAGGGAAGGAGGGTGGGTTCGAATTGGGGCAGGCGGCGTTCATGCACCTCGTCGCGCCTGCCGGCCCAGCACTCCAGCGCGGCCCCCCCCACTGCGCCTCTGGCCCAGCATCGGCCCTCCCCATTCGGCTGCATCCACACACGCATCCAACCCTCCTCCATCCATACCATGTTGCAACCCCTCCTCACCCATGCCGGCAATGGCCTCGTCAATCCACTCGAAGCAGGGCTCCCCCGCTGCCGCCAGCCGCTCGCTGGCCGGCGCGTCCGCGGCCGCCACGACGTAATACGAGATGCCTGCCTTCTTTGTGAAGTGCAGCCAGTTGGAGGCAAAGTCCCACTGAGCGTCGTTGGCCTGTTCATAACGCGGGGGGGGGGGGGGGGGGGGGGGGGGGGGGGGCGGTTGGGTGCATGGACGAGTGGGTGGATGGGGTAAATGCGGCACAGACATGGAGTGAAACATAGTTGTGGCGACTTCTCAACGCGTCCAAGCCTCGTCGCAGCAGCCCTGCCCAACACAGCTAGCCCAGGGCTCACCACTGCAAGCATGACGGTGTTGTGATGCGCCCGCGCCGCCAGCACCTCCCGCGACAGCAGCGGACACCGCGGGCCGCCGTCGGTGGCGGCGCTGCTGCCGGTGCCGCCGGCCTGCTGCAGCGAGCGTGCACGCGGCTCTGATAGTTGGCCTCCTAGCTGCTGCTGTGCGTGCAGGGATAAGCTGTGTGCTGATGCCGCACTTGTTGCCGCCGCCGGCGCCGCCGCCGCTCTGCCGCCACCGGCCTGGAGCGCCGGTATGCCGATCGCGTCGCCGACCGCATCCAGGCCGCCCGCCAGCACGGCCAGCAAAGCGGCAGCGAGCAGCAGAGGGCGCGGCCTCCCTGGCAACATCGCGCCCGCGGGGGCAAGGCCTTTGAAGGAGCCGCAGCGAGAGAAACGGATGCGGTTATATTTCTGGTGGTGTATGGCGCCCGGCAGTGGCGGCCTGGGGTGTTCTGTTTAAGCGACGCGCGTGCTCTGCGGCGGGCGCGGCGGCGGCCTGGCAACGAACAAGCACATGTTGTTCTGGTGTGCACCGGCCGCTGGCGTTGCAGGGTAGATGTTGCAAGAAAGACATGCATGGAATGGCTCGCACAACGTGACCGTCGATTGCAGCATGCCTGCCTCTCTCCCGGCGCATGTCCCGTCACGACGCGCCACCGCCTCCCATCACACTCATTCAATCATTCTCCATTCGACGGCGCTGCAGCGGCACCAGCACCGCCAGCCGCTGTCGCACGTTACACGTCCTGCGCAGCAAAGGGTGGCCCCCGCAGCGCCGCGAGCGCCGCTTCGAAATCCGACGGCAGCTGGCTGTCAAAGAGCATCTCCTTGCCGGTTGCTGGGTGCACAAAGCCCAACGTCTTGGCGTGCAGCGCAGGCCGGCCCAGCGCGCGCGCCGCTGCCGTCGCCGCTGCCGCACGCGCCGGCTTGCCAGCACCCACGATGCTGCCTGCTGCCGCGGTGCTGCTGTAGGTGTCGTCGGAGAACAGGGGGTGCCCCAGATGCTTGGCGTGCACACGGATCTGCATAGCACAGCACAAGGGAAGAGGGGGGGCGGGGTTGGTGGTGCAGGCTTGTGGAGTGGGGAGCACAGGTGTGTGCACCCCAACGGCAGCCTCAAACACCAGGCTGCCCTTAACACAGCAGACCCACCTCACTGCCCACCCACAGCGCTCCAACGCCCTCAACCACGCCACACGCCTGCTGTGTGTGCCCTGCTGCAAGCTGCCGCTGAACCAGCCCAGCGCCGCTAAGAGCAGACCCACCCCACTGCCCACCCACAGCGCTCCAACACCACGCCACACCACAGCCGCAGCAGCAGCAGACCCACCTGGTGGGTGCGCCCCGTCTCCAGCCGCCACTGCACCAGCGCAGCGCCCCCCCCAGCCAGCGGCTCCAGCACTTTGTAGTTGGAGGCGGCGGTGCGCCCCCGAGCAGAGGCGTAGGCGAAGGCGGCCATGCGCTTGCGATCGCGCAGATCCCTGGCACAAGGGGCGGGAGTGCGCGAGGCAGCGGCGCCGGTGGCAAACGCAGCAAGCGCGGGGCAGCAGGCGGCGATGCAAGCAGGGGTTGCGGTGGAAGGGCTGTCTTGCGGCTGCGCTGCACACCGGCGTCGACGGCCGTGCTCTCCTGTAATTGCACCCCTGCGCACCTGCCGACGTATGTGGCCACCCGGCCCTGCGTGGGGCGGGGCACTCCCAGGGTGATGGAGTGGTAGGTGCGCCTAACGGTGCGGTCCTTGAACTGGCAGGGTGTGGGGAGGCGGGGACAGGGGAGGCTGTGGAGAGAGTGTGCGGGAGCTGTGCGGTGTGCGAGCGTGAGATTGGAAGAGTGCTCCTCGCACCAGCGCTGCACATCTCCCCTGCCCGCCGCCCACCTGCTGCGCTAGTGACAGGTGTGCTGCGTCTGTTTTGGCGACCACCAGCAGCCCGGTGGTCCCCCTGTCCAGGCGGTGCACTATGCCTGGGCGTCGGGGCGGAGGGAGGGGATGGGGCAGGAGAGTCTGGGCGGGATGACGGCAGAGGGGATCGGTGACTCACGATGCAATGCCAAGGGGCAAGCGGGCAGACGGGGTGAAGGTGCAGCACGCACACCTGGCCGGATGGTGGCCCCGCCGGCGCTGCCTGCTGGCCCCACCAACAGGAGGCCTCCCCCTTCGTCATCGTCCTCATCTCCTTCCAACTCGCTCTGCTCTGCTGGACCTGCAGACGTAGAGGCCGAGGCCAAGGCTGAGGCTGAGGCTGCTGGGCCGCTGTGTCCTGCTGCTTGCCCTGCTGCTGCGTCCGCTGCTGCCGCCGCTGCGTGCTGGTCTAACCGCTCGTCATCAGCGCCGCCGCTGCCGCTGCTGCTCGCCCCTGCGTCTCCCTCTCTTCCTGACGACGACGCATCTTCTCTCGCCGCCGCCGCAGCAGCAGCAGCGCCCTCCAGAGACAGCGGCGCCGCGCCGCCCTGCGCCAGCTGCATCGCCGGCAGCTGGCAGTGGTGCAGCAGGGCGTTGACCAGCGTGCCGGTGTAGTGGCCGGGGGCGGGGTGCATCACCATGTCGGACGCCTGCGCGCCCAAGAGGGGTGTTGGCAGCAATGGGGCAGGACAGGAGGTGAGGGAAGCGGTGCAGGGGGAAGGCAATTGGACACACACCTCTGCTGCGGCGGCCACGCGCGATCCCACTTCAACTGCCCGACTGGTTGTACCCAGGTAGAGCAAAGCAGTGTGCAGGTCCCCAGCTTGAAAAAGCAACAGTCGAACCCCACCTTGTTGATGACGAGCAAGTGCTCGTCCTCGTAAACGATAGCCAGCGGCAGCGCCTCGGGCGACGCCTCCAGTGGCGGCGGCGGCAGCACGCTGCAGGCAACCAGGTCGCCGGGCTTGACGCCGTACGACGCCTTGGGCTGTCAAGGAGGCAGCGCGGGTGGAGATGGCAGGGTAACAGATGGCAGCGTGATCTCAGACCGAAGGGCTCGTGACTGGTAGAGCCAAACAATGCATTCGCAGGCGGCGGCGATGCTGGCACCAGCACGCGCAGTTGCCCCTGCGCCAACCTACTTGCGGCCTGCCGTTCACCACCACCAGCCCCTCCTTGATGGAGGCCTGCAGGCGCGCACGGCTGGCAGCAGGCAGGCGTGCCGACAGGAAGGCGTCGAGCCGCAGCTTGGCCTGGAGAGCAGAGGAGAGTGTGTAAGGCCGCAGCGGCGCCTGGGGCAGCAGCAGGCAAGCGCCGCGGGCATCGCACCATCCAAGCAGCTGAGGAGAACGCTGCTGCTGACCTCCTCGCCGCACTGCTGCCCACCTTGCCCTTCGCAAAGTCTTCAAGCGACACTATCAGCTCGTGCTCAGCCTGCTGCTGTGCAGCCTGCACAACCTGCAGACCGACAGGGGTGACGGCAGGCAGCAGTGGCGGCGGCGTGGCGGCGGCGGCAGCGGCGGCAGCAGGGCAAGAGCACCAGCGCGCCTAGAGTCTCGTGCAAAAGCTGCCCCCCTTGCCTGTGCATCAGAGGCGGCAGCCTGAAGCGGGCGCAGCTGCCGCAGGCTAAGACCCGCAGCCGCCCGGCGCCCCATGCCCCCCGCAGCCTGTAAGCCCGCTATCCTAAGCATGGAGCGACTATTGGGGTCGCGTGAGCAAGCCAGGCGTGCTACAGAAGGGCGCAGTTGGTCGAGCGCCGCACGCAAAGATCGCAGCAGGCAGTTTTCTCTCTCTGCATGCATGCCCCTCTGCATTTCGGTGAACCGTCCAAGTGCCTGCGCGACCATCAAACCGCCTGCAAGCTAGCAGCACGTCCACGCCGCCAAACCGAGGTGCGCGCCGCGTCTGTGAGCTGCAGAAGGGCCTGTCGCATCAGTGACCGTGCTCCGGCCAGCGCTCGCGAGCTTAACGCCAGCGCACAGGGCCGATCGTCGCCCGCCGTGCTGCAGCTTTTGCCGCTGCCGCTCTCCGCCGCTCGCCGCCGCCGCCGTCACCCTCCTCACCCCTCCCTCCCGCACGTCCGCAGCCTACCTCCGCTCCCCACCATGGCGTCCCCGCTGATCAGCGGCGGCGAGGCGCAGTGGGTTGCGGCGGGCATCGGCTGCGACTGCCGCAACGACGGGCGGCGGCGTGAGGAGTACCGGCCGCTGGCGGTGCAGCTCGGGGTGCTGGCTCAGGCCACGGGCTCGGCACGGGTGCAGCTGGGGGACACGGACGTCATCGTGGGGCTGAAGGTGAGCGCCCAGGGGACGGGCGGCGGCGGTAGAGATGTGCGCAGCGGGCGCACAGGGTGTCCTGGCAGGCGAGAGGCGGGCCCAGCCAGGCCGCGCTCACCCTCGGCAGCGAGGCCTGCAGAGGCAGCGCCTGCTCGGTGGCAGCGCCCGCCGGCCCGCTGTCACCCCTGTGCACTCAAACTACTCTGCGTTTACTGGGTGCGCAGGCGGAGATTGGCAACCCCGACGCCGAACGCCCAGACTGCGGGCGGCTGGTGTGCGGGGTGGAGTGCTCGCCGGTCGCAAGCCCGGCCTTCAGGGTGGGTGGGGGCTTCTGTCTTGTGGGGGAGGGGGCTGCTGCTGCGCTGGCCCGCGCCAGCAACCCCTGCGTGCCCGCCTGCCGATGCTGCTTCTGCCCTTTGGGCAACCAGAACGCAACCTGCCGGCCCGACTGCACCGCGCAGGGGCGCGGCGGCGACGAGCTGTCTGGCGAGCTGGCCAGGGCGCTGGAGCGCAGCCTCTACGCGGGGCCCTCAGGTAGGCGTCAATCACTCGTGGTTCAACGTGTTACCGTGCCTCCCGTTAAGCCGCGGTTGGCCTTTTCGCACGCAGCCAGGGCAGCTCTGACCTCGGCTCGCGCTCGGTAGACGAGCGGCGGGTCGGGGGTTGTCGCACGGCTGCGGCAGGCAAGGAAGCGTCTGCAAGGGCAGGGGGCACGCCTCGCCCGTTCCATGCCCACAACTGCATGCAACCCCTCCCTCCCCGGTGCCCCTGCCAGGCCGCGGCAGCTCGGGGCTGGATCTGTCGGCCCTCTGCATCGTCAGCGGCAAGACCTGCTGGGTGCTGTACCTCGACGCGCTGCTGCTCAACATCGGGGGCAACCTGCACGACGCGCTCAGCGTGGCGGCCAAGGTGTGTGTGCGGCGGGGGGCGGGGGCACTGCCACGTTGGCAGTACGACGGTGTTTGTCTGCGCTGGCCGGCTGGCTGACGCAGCATGGCTGTTGGGGCTGGGGGATGCGAGAGCAGAGCGTCTCCCCCAGCGCGCGCCCCCGCTCCCACAGCGCGCCCCCACTTTCGCTTGCCTTGCCCGTTGCCCCGGGGTCCTCCTGCCTGCGTCCCAGGCTGCGCTGGCGGACGCCCGCATCCCAAGAGTGGACGTAGTTCCCGGGGAGGACCCGACAGGTGGGAAATCACTGCTGCCGCCTCAGCTCTTGAATGTATTGGCAAGAGCCCTATCAACACTTGACACATTGAACAATGTTTGCATTTGACAGTCCGGCAAGCCGCTGCCGCTCGCGCTCTCTGCCACTGCCGCGCACGCTTCGGCTTGGACACAACAAAACAGCAAATGCCACGTCACTTTGCCAACTCACCAACCGCAGAGGAGCCGGATTATGAGGTCGACGACGACCCGTCCACGGCGCAGCGGCTTGAAGCGGGCGGCCTGCCCATCTCGGTCACGGTGTCGCAGGTGGGCGCTGTCGCTGGCACTGCAGCCGCTGAAGCTGCTGCTGCTGGCGCTGCAGCTGCTGCTTGCTGCCACTGCTGTACTGCTTCTCCTGCTGTCTCCCTGGGCACCCCCTGCTGCCCGCTGACAGGGCGCACCGCACCTGCATGCCGACGCGCTGCGCAGCTGTGCCCCCTGGCCCCCTCCCCTTGTCTTGCACACGCTCGTCTGCTCACCCTTGCCTCCGCTCCCCCCCCCCCCCCCCCCCCCCCCCCCCCCCCCCCCCCCCCCGACAACAACCAACCAATCAAATGCAGATAGGGCAGCACTGCGTGGTGGACTTGACAGCGGAGGAGGAGCTCTGCAGCTCCGCGGCGCTGCAGGTGCGCTGCGCGGGTGTGTGGGCAGGCCGGGCCCCAGGCAGGCAGCGGCGGGTGGGGCGTGCAGGCTGCGGGTGTGGCGCAGCGGAGCTGAAGACAGGGAGGGGGCAGCTTCTACTATCAATGGCAAGTCCTCCAAGACCCACACCGACTCCTGCACCCCCACCCCGCCCCCCCCCCTTGCCGCCCTCCTCAGGTGGCGGTGGACAGCAGCGGCGCTGTGTGCGGCGTGACCAAGCGGCGGCAAAAAGGGTTGGACGCGTCGGTCGCGCTGGTGAGGGGGGGCTGCGTGTGGGGTGGGCCTGCCAGGCGTTTGGTGCCTAGTGCCTGGGGCCGGCGAACCCCGCTGCTGTGGGGCCGGCCCGCTGCCCTCTCCTGCAGGCACCGCCCTCCCTGCGCCCTGACTTGCGCCTCCTCACTCTACCTCGCCTTTGCTCTCATAGGAAATGGTGGAGGTGGCGAAACGCGCGGCCGCCAAGCTGCACGCGGCGCTGGCAGAGACGCTGGCGGCGCAGCAGGCGGAGCAGATGGCGGTGGGCTGACCGGCGTGCAGGGGGCTGCCTGCACATATATGTAACCAAGCGTCCAAAGCAAGTGTGCGTCCGTGCAATTCCAGTGTGTGGCAGAGAGGGACGCAGACGGGAGGCGAGTGCATCGCGCTGCGCCGGCGACACGCCTTGCGCAGCGGCAGAACCCTAGGGCAAGCGCAGCGCTTCCAGCGCGGACCCAGTTTCTCTCAAACCTATCCAGCGCACTTTCAACGTTTCTTCGGCGTCATGGCTGCCGCGGCAATAGACGAGGAACGTCTCGAGGCCCTCATTTGTTGCGTGCTGCGTCAGCCCTCTGCACCCGTGGACCCCCCGGCTTGTAGCGGCCCCTGATCACGTTTTCGCTCTTCCCACATCCTTCAAGGTCATCTCACATCCTTCTGGAACCCTCCCGCGCCCCGCTCCCGCCCCCTGTTTAAAATGGCTGCTGCAGCTGCAGTCAAGCAGCAGCTGGAAGACAACTGGAGCAACAGCCGCCAGCACATTGTGTTTCCGCTTGCTCAAATCGATTATATCATGCGCCGCAAACGGGCACAGCAGGGCCTGACGGTAACGCAGGCACCTGCCGCCAGCGGGCGGCGGCGGCGGGGCGCGGGAGGGGACCAGGAGGATGCTGAGCTGGTCCTGCCGCGTTGGGATGTGGAGGTGAGCATACTGTATCTGTAAGCAGGGCTGGAGTTGCTGGATGAAGCGGGGCAGGGTAGCACGAGGGCAGCAGGAGGGCAGCAGGCATGGCAGAACTGTTGATGCCGTGCCCATCATTAACGGACACATCCCCCGCTGTGTGCTGCCCACGATTGCAGCCCAAGGAGCTGAGCAACAGGTTGCTGCGTCAGTTCCATCTGGACAAGACAATTGACGGCAAAGAAGTCCTGCTGCGCTCGGTGTCCCGCAACGACGAGCTGGGCATCGCAGTGTCGCGCAAGGTGTTGCTGGTGGCCGCCGAGGAGGTGCCCGCCTTCTTCGCCAAGCATCACGGCATCCAGGGCCAGGGCTGGAACTCCCCTGCCCGCCTGTTCCACCACGTGCGTGCTCATTGGTGGTGGTGCAGACTGCAGCTTTGGTGACCTTTGCGGACTCCGCGTTTGCCTGCTGCGGACCCCACATGTTCATGCGGGCCACCTTTGCGGACCGCCCGAAACCCCTCATTTGCCTCGTTCTCGATTCTCCGAGCCACACAAGACCAGCAGGGGGTCTACAGAACCCGGCTCGGCCCGCCCGGGACGACATCGCGCGACATCGCCATGCATGCCGAACGAGCCTGAGGATGCCAGGCCCTAAGAAGCGGTGCGCCGGAGGTGGTTCGAGATGGCGGGGCAGGGCAAGCGGCGCCTGACGCTGGGATCAGCGCTAGCGGCTCGGCTGCTCGCCGGCTCGCCGCTCGGCACCGCAGCGCGCCGCTGCCCCCTGAGACCTGCCTGAGACCTGGCTCTTTCACACACTAGTTATTTCCTTCTGCATCCATTTCACTCCCTTCTGCAGGCTATTGACCCATTAGCTGCCAACCTGGTGATGGGCCAGGCCTTGGTGGCAGCGCTGGCGGCTGACCACGCGCGCGACCCAAACCCGGCCCTTGCCAGGCTTGTGGTGAGCTGAATGCCTGGTGTCTTTGTTTACAGCAATCAACAGCAAAGGAATTAGCCACGAACTTGCAATTCCTCGGCATGCTCGTTGCAGGCGGCCTTCCTGCTACTAACCCCCGAGCTCGTGCACGCTAAGCACGCCAGCCGAGGTAGAAAACCTATGCCTCAGCAGGACGCTCCACGGTACGATGCATGAGTAGTAGTGCTGTGCAGCTGCCCTCCCTTGCTTGTGCCCTATTCACATCCTCTTCTTGTCGTGTTCCCTTGTTCCTTTTTACCGTGTCCTGCGCAGGAGGCGGCCGGCCGCGTGATGCAGGACTTTGAGGACATTGACAGAGAGCTGGGCAGCGACCACGACTGGTCCGTTCCTGCGTTTGTGAGTCCATGATGAGAATGCACATGTTGCTCTGGAGGCAGAGGGCAGGGCTGCAGACAGAGGGGAGTGGTGGGAGGTTGTTCTGCTTGCGGGCGGCACCGCCGCTACCTGCCCCAGCCAACCGACCAGCAGGGAAGGGTGGGTGTGGTGCTGTGGGGGGCATGGTTACCTGTTGTTACCTGCTGGCCCCCTCCTTCCTCGCTGCATGACATCACAATGATGCCACATGCCGGTCTGCAGGCAGAGAGGAGGGCTGGGTGGGCTGTTCTGCTTGCGGGCTGGCGGGCGCCGCCAGCGCATGCCCCGGTGCAGCCAACCACATGACCCCCCCCCCCCCCCCCCCCCGCCCCCACCCCCACCCCTCCTCAACTCCTCTCTCTCATGCAGGGTCGGCAAGGGCGCTGGGGCGCTGGGGCTCTGGAAGACGACTCTTCCTGTTCTACCCCGCCTCCGGCACTGATGCCAACTGACAGTGAGGACGAGGCGGAGGCTGACAGTGAGGATGAGGCGGAGGCTGCCGTGGAGGCGGAGGCGGCGGCACCATTTGTGGTGCATGCATTCCGTGCTTCCGGCACGCGCAAGCCAGCAGAGTGAGCAGGCGCGCACTCTCACTTGCGGGCCTTGGACGGGCGTTTGCTGGTGGAGGCGGCGAGCAGCGGCGGTGCCCCCCCGACTCCACCCCATGTCCCCTTTCCCTTTTTTGCCAGCCACTCGTGTAGTTTCCTTGCTTGCAGTGTTCCATGCTTGCTTGCGTTGTGAATGAATGGCACAGTTACACTAGAATCCTCAGGAGGAGGCTGCCGTCGCCACCTCTCCCTCACCGCCCGCAGATGCTGCCCCCTCTGCTGCTGCCTCCTCATCTGTTGCCGAAGGCTGGTCGCCCTCCGTCGCTCCCTCCTCCACAGCCTCTGCCGCCGCTGGCACTGCATGTTGTCCTTGCTTGCCTTTCTTGCCTGCTTGCCGCTGTAGCTGCTTCACGAGGGTTGTGAACCCTGTTGCCTGCACGTTGTAATGGGGAGGGGTAGCACATGCGTGTTACGCGGGCACGAGCGAGCATCTGCGTCCCACTATCCAGCACCATGCACCCTGCAGCAACAACGGCGGCATCACCCTGGCAGGCTGGCCTGGGGGCTGGCAACGGCAGCACCACCGTGGCCACGGTGGCAGGAGCAGGCGGTGCAACTCCCGCTGTCACCCAGCCTCACCCACCCCCCGCTCTTCCTCCAAAATCCGCGCCATCAGGGCCTCCGAAACGGTGCCCTCCCGAGTGCCGACGCGCTTCTTGTATTGGCCTTGAATGAAGTCCAGCAGCTTCTTCACCTCTGCAAGACGACAATGAAAAGTGGAATGAAAATGCAAGGCTAAACAGGACACCCCAACTCTATTCTGCAAGTTGGCGGCGCCGACAGAAGCAAGAGCAAGGAGCTGAGAAACAGCAGGAGCTGTGCACAGTGCACCCCTCCCTGCGCATGCGCACTCACCCTGCCAGCGTCTCTTATCGAAGCGTTGCCGCCACGCCGGTGTCTTGCCTCTGGTGCACTGCTCTTCCTGCACGCATGAACGGCCGGTTGAAGCACAATCACCAACTGCATCACAACCGCCGCTGCACCCGCCACCACACAGATGCGCCGCATGCGGAAGCACATGCCATGCAAGCCCGCCCATGACTAGCCCCCTTGCATAGTACCCTTGCTCGCCTGGTAACGATACGACAGGCTGGAATCATCATCGATTGTTGTGTACCATTTCCACAGCTGCGGCAGAACAAAAAGAGTGTTTAGACATCTGAAGTTTTGGTTAAGCGCATGCTAGCCCCCACCTCCAAAGGTTGTACCCCGGCTGGCCACCACCGCCACCAGCCCTTTGGACACTCCACTCACTGCGACTAGGCCGCCATTTTTGTCAAACCAGCTCAAGGCAGGCAACGGCCGTTGCGAAGCCATCTTGCGCTTGCCGCCGCCGCCACCGGCGCCGCTGCCGCCGCTGCCGTCGCCGCCGCCACCGCCGCTGCCAGGACCTATGCCGCCACCAATGGCGCTGGATGGCACCATGGCTGCGCCGCTGGTTAGGCTCAAAAAGCGGTTGTGGACGCCGGCGCTCAGCTGCGGCTGCACCGCTGCTGCTCCTGCCATTGCGCCAAGCATGTGAGTGAGGTGCGGCTGGTGCTGCGAGTAGGAGGGGCGTGGGCCATAAGAGAAGACACGGCTGCCGGCGAGCACCTCTGCAAATGGTGCGTCATGGCCCAGCTGCTGCTGTACCAACGCTTGCATGCTGATCTGGGATCCTGCTGGGCCCAAGAGAGGCAAGCTGCGCTGGTTCACAGGCACGGAGTGCATGAGGGCACTCAGTGCAGGTTGCTGCAGCGCCGCTGCCCCTGCTTGCAATTGCTGCTGCAAGTCACCAGGGTCGGGGAGCTGACCAAGCTGCCACGGTGCTGCCGCCGCTGCTTGCTGCTGCTGCTGCCAGGGTGGTGGCGCCGCCGCAGCCTGCTGCTGCTGCTGCCACCCCCCAGGCGAGGCCTGCCAGGGTGGTGGCGCTGCCGCAGCCTGCTGCTGCTGTACTGTGTTACACCTGTTTGTATTCTGAAAAAGAAACACAGGGCCCGGCACGGCTGAGACCAGGGAAGAAGGGGGGAAGGGAGGGGAGAAGCCGCTGCTGAAAAAGGGGGAGAGAGTGCAAAAGGGATGCATGTAACATAGGACAAAGCAAGGGCATCTGCATGGGGGGGACTGACACTTGGAACAGTGCGCGCACCGGCGAGAGTAGGAGCCCAAAGTGGGGAGTCCTTACCCAAGCAAGGAGGCGGTTCCCCAGGCCATTGTCCCCCCCTTAGCCCTTAGCGCACGCCGGCGCAAGCCCCCATCATGCACGGGGGCCGCTTGAAAAGGGGGGAAAGGTAAACGGAAGGGAAAGGGATTTGGGTGGAGGGGGGGAACCCCGGGTGGGGTTAGGTGGTGGGCAGTCCCGCTGCTCGCCGCCCGGTGCTGCTGCTGATGCTGCCCCCAAGGCGAGGCCTGCCAGGGTGGTGGCGCTGCCGCAGCCTGCTGCTGCTGCTGCTGCTGCTGCTGCCCCCAAGGCGAGGCCTGCCAGGGTGGTGGCGCTGCCGCAGCCTGCTGCTGCTGCTGCTGCCCCCAAGGCGAGGCCTGCCAGGGTGGTGGCGCTGCCGCAGCCTGCTGTGGCTGGCGAGCCGGAACCGGCGATGATGCCGCCGCCGCTGCCTGCTGCGGCTGCGAGCTGGCTGCCGCTGGCAAGGTGGCAAGATCAGCTGCCAACTGCCGTGGTGCAAAGTCTGCGGTGCCTGCGGTGACTCGTGACTGCGTGCGAGCCGTGGCTGGACTCATGGTGGCCATCACAGCGTCGAACTCGCTGTCGCCGTCCTCGCCTGGGCCCTGCTCCTCTGGATCGCAGCCCTCGGGCTGGCCCCGGCTGCATATCGCTGCGAGCTGCCGCTCTTGCTCAGCCTGCATGGTGTCTATATCTGGCTTGGACCACTTGGCCACCTGTGAGACCAGAGGGGGGGGGAGAATTGAGGCCGGGAACTGTATTCAAAGGCAACACTTGCCCGCAGCAGCATGCCCGCTGCGTTGTGGTGCATGCACTCAAGCTGCACCCCCCACAGGCCCGCTGCGCTGCATGCACCCCGCCTTGGTACTGAGGCAACCCTCACCTGTGCCATGGTGGTGTGTGCGGTGAGGAAGCGTGCCACAGCGCCACGCTGTGGGTCCTGCGGGTCGATCGCCAAAATGGCCGTCACGTCAATCACCAGCTCGCGGATTGTCTTGGGTTTCTGGCCGTACCAGAACTGCAATGCTTGTGTGTTGGATGAGGAGGGGGGAGGGTTAAGGATGCTAGTGCGTGTTGCAGCACCCCACCCACAGCAGGCACACCCGAGCACCGGGGCACCGGGGCAGGCCATTGTCGCACACCAGCGCTCGCCCGCCCACCAGCCCCTCGTGCAAGCAAGCGCACTCACGTTCATATCCCGCATTTGTTTGATGTCCTCCAGGCGCTCCAAAAAAATGCTGTGTTCCATCATGTGCTTCACAACAGGGATCTCCAGATACTCCTGCCAGGGAGGGGGAGGTGGGGGCGGCGAGGTGGAGGGAGGTGGGGGCGGCGAGGGGTTGGGAGGTGGGGGCGGCGAGGGGGAGGGAGGTGGTAATGAACCAAATCTGCTTGCGTGCAACCCGACAAGACTTACCGGGTGCTCCACGTCCGATGCCAGCCACCAGGCGTCCTGCACCGCCACGAGGGCCAAAAGCGAGACCACCTTGCGCACGCTCGCCACAGAAACGTAATCGCGCCGCTCCTGCGCCGTCAGCTGCATTCAGGCAGGAAAAAAGGTGATGGGTTAGGCATCCAGGCAGACAAACAAACAAGCAACGTGAGGAGGGGGGCGGCGGGGAGGCAGCAGGCAGGCAGGCAGGCGTGAGGGATGCGGGGTGGTTGGGAGGCAGCCGGCAGGCAAGCAGGCATGAGGCAAGGGAAACCCACTCGCCTTGTTAATGTTCGCAGCGAAACCTGCCACCCACGGAAACAGGTGGTGGATCAGCTCCTGCGGCACCAGCAGCGTCATGCGCTCATGCCAAAACAGATCATAGTCACGCTGTGAGGAAGGGCACCAAATAGGATTCATTATTTATTGCAAGGCTGCTGGGCTGCAGGGCAGAGGGCGGCGGGCCGCACGGCGGAGGTGCACGGCTGCAGGGCGCGCAGGGTTGTAGGGCGTTGCATGGCGCCAGCTACACCCGGGCGTACCTTGGCTGATGCCTGTGCCATGCCTGCCATGGCCAGCATGGCCTGGGGCGGGAAGGCAGTGAGGTATGCCTTGGTCAGCACACACTTCAACCACATGCCGAGCCGGCCGATGTCTGCCAGGCTCAGGCTGCACCACAGAAACAGAACAAGTGAGGTTGAGTACCGTCAAGGCCCACCACCGCCACCGCCGGAGCAGGCCAAGCCCCCTCCGCTGCCTGCTGCCCCAGGGATCACGGTTCAGCAAACCTGGCTCACCCGGACTCGTCGGCCTGGCGGGCACCGCCCTTGCGGAAGGCGTGTACCACCGACTGCATCTCGCTGAGCACGAACGACTCGTGCACCTGCATGAAAATGCGACAGGGCATGCAAAATGCATTCATGCAACATCATGGTGGGCAGCAGCAACAGTAGCAAAGAACATGCATCAAGTCGGTGGGTGAGGTGGTGGGCAGCCCTTCAACACAGAGACGGCACCTCACCTTCTTGTTTTGCTCCTTGTATTGCACTGGCTCAAAGGGGTTGGTCGTTTTGGACCACACGTACGTGCGCCGCCTGCCAGACATGAGGGTGGTGCGCGCGCCGTGGAGATGGCAAGGCCGGGATGCACAGCGCAGTAGCTGCTGCCTGCTCCCTTCCCTGCTGGTTGGCGCCCCTGTCGCACCAATCTGCTGCAAATTGGTGTGTTGCTTGCATCCCTCCACACCTGCTGCGTGTGCATGCGCACTAGGAAACCCCCGCTGTCCCGGCCTCTCCCAGTGCACCAGACCGTCACATTGGTGGGGTCGGGGAATGGCTCAGAGTGGAAGGTGAAGCGCATGAAGAAGTAGTTGGCCAGAAGGAAGATGGGGCAGACGATGACCTCCAGGTTGCGTGGCACGCCCTTGTATCCCCGCTCACTAGGCTGCATACCACGCATCGGCGGGGCATCGACAGCTGTTGTTTAAGCACACCGGAGCACGGCAGGAGCAATCTAACACTTGTGGAAACGACGGCGGCGGCGGCAGCAGCGGCAGCGGCAGCACCGGCGGCAATGGGCATGCCCACATTGACGGAACCTGCACACCACCGGGGAAATACCTGCTGGGTCTTGCCGCCGGTCAGCATGGCAGCCATCACAAAGAAGGGGACGGGGCCAATGCACTTGATCAGGATGGGCGCGACCAAATGGCACAGGTGGAAGAGGCGGATGTCGTCGCTGCGTCCAATGGAGAAGTGCATCATTGCAAACTCGCTCCTGAAGTGAGAAGAGAAGGGAGGGAGTGCACATGCCTATGAGTTGATAGTTGATGGTGCAAGGCAAAGCATGGGTGGGGGCATGCGCTGCTGCGGCTAGCCACCTGCGTTGCCGCATGGGCCGGCGATGCCGCTGCTGCGTGAGCAACTAGGCATGTGGCTGGCACCTGGCAGCACAATACATGCACATCAGCCCTCATTTTAGCCAGCAAACCAACAGCCCAATGCTTACGCCTCACGCGCATCCACCAGCTTGCCGCTGCGCACCAGCAGGCGGATGACAGCTACAAAATCAGCGTACTCGTAGGTGTCGGCATGCGTGCCAGCTTGCGGGTCTGCCCCCTCCAGGTTCCTGGAGGAATGGGGGGGGGGGGGAGGGGTGAGACGAGTGGGGGCAAGGGGGTGTGGGAAGGAGGGAGAGGGGAATGGGGCAGGGTTGGGTGGGGACAGGTGGTGGGGGCAGGTGTGGGGCGAGGGCAGGAGGGGGGGGGGGGGGGCATGCTCGTTTATACCCTGCCAGCAAGTCGATGAGGTGGTGGGCAGCTGCCTGTGATCACCCGGCGAGTACTCACACGTGGCCCTTGCCCCCAGTGAGGTATCGCCGCGCCGCATCGTAAGAGTCTCTGTAGGACTCAAACTGCAGCAGCGGCTCCTTCAGAATGGCGATGTCGGGGTTGGCGGTCTGCCGTGCCGCCTTGTACTTGTGGCTGAGTGCTGTGTGGAAGGAACTCAAGTAGCCCCAGGTCTGCAGGGGGGAGGGGGGGGGAGGGGGGAGGCAGGGAGGTGAGGGGTGCAGGGCGGAGGTGAGGGGGAGGGGACGGAGGCGGGGGGGATGGCGGAGAGGCGAGGGGGAGGGGGGCGGGCTGCAAAGCAGGCAGAGCAGCGCTGCACACTCACCAGCGATTCCGGCGGCTTCCGATCCTGTTTCAGCCCCAGCTCCTCTTTGGCATTCAGAAAGAAATGGGGGAAGCCGTCGCGAGCCCAACGCCACGCGTTGATGGCCAGCTTGGGGCCATCCTACAGAATACAAGGAGCATACAATGGCAGTGGTGAAGGGCGCGGGGGTGGGGGGGCGGGGGGCGGGTAGGCCTCTCCCTCACCGGCCTCTCCCTCACTCCGCATCCCAGCCCCGCCCTCCGCCGCTGCGGCCCAGCCCACCGCCTCCCACGCTCCCACGCCCTCACTGCTGCCTTCCCGCCCACGCCCTCCGGTGCCGTGGCCCAGGCCAATGGCACAGGCCCAGTTCACTTGCCTGTGCATGACCCAGGTCGGTGCCAAGCGACGGGCTCACGTACTTGCGTTCAGGGTCCCACTTGTGCAGTTTGAACAGGAAGAACTGAGGTGGGGGGGGGGGGAGGGGGGTGACAAACGTAAGGGGGGTCAGGTGGCTGGCTGGTCAAGGTGTGTGTGAAAACCAAGGGCTGGCTCAATTGCTGCCACGCCCGCGGCAGCAACCTGCAGCATACACCGTGCACCATGCACCACTCTCACATCGACCATGTCGTATTTGCCGTTCAGCGTGCTGCGGCTCCCTTTGTGAGCCTGATCTTCTCTGTCCTGCATGGCAGCCATGGCCGGCGCACTGCAATGCACAGGGTTGAACAGCTGAGGTTGAGCAAGACTAAAACTGGGTTGGGCAGCCCCTAATGGAGCCGGTCAGCGCGCAAGCTGGCCAGCGCACAACACCAGCGCACAACGGCCAGCGCTCCAAAAAGCAGGGCCCAACCTCTTGCCACCCCTCAATTAACTTACTCTGCGTCGCCTGGCAGAGCCCTGGGCTCAAGCCCGCTCCCACGCGTGGGCAGGGCAGTGCTCTGAACGCCGCAGTGCCCGCGCCCGCGCCCGCGCCCGCGCCCGATGGCGGTGCGAGCACGCTGGGCGTCCGCGCCCAGCTGATGGCTGCACTTGACCGCTGTCTGGGCAAGTCAGCCGGGCTAGTGGAGGTCGCGGAGGTCCACCCTGCGGGCGCCGTGCTCATGGCCCCCGCTGGGCCACTGCTTAAGCTCCTCAGGCCCGCAGCGCTCGGCACAGGTGTGCACGTCGCGCCACTGCCAGAGCTGGGCGAAGCGCCAGCGAGCCCCCCTGCAGCGCGGGCGGCGGCGCCAGGGGCGGCAGGCGCCGAGCTGCGGCGGCGCAGCTGCGGACGGCGGCTCCCCCGGCACAGCCCACGGCCCAGCAGGTTCACCAACAGCAGCGGCAGGGGAAGCGGACTCCGGGCACCACACCGCAGACGGCGCAGACGCAGGCGCAGGCACCGGTCGCACCAACGCGGCAGCCGCCCTCGCCGCCGGCCTCGCCGCGCACAGCACGGCAGCAGAAGCGGCGGGCGGATCAGCTGGCGAAGGAACGGCGGCTGCAGCAGCAGCGCAAGCAGCAGCAGCCGGCGCAGACCGTGCGGGCCCCGATCCAGGTCAAGCCGCAGAACGGCAAGCTGCCGCCGACACGCGCCGTCGCAACGCCCCCTCGCCAGGCGATGGCGGCAACCGCAGCCGAGGCGGCGGCCCTGCGGCGACGGCGCTATATGCACGCGCAGCAGTGGGCGGCAAAGAAGACGGCAAGCAAAGCAGCGGCCGCCGCGGCGGCAGCACAGCCTGGGCAGGAGGCCACCTCGCCAGCCACCGGCGCGGCAGCCACGGTGGCGACGGCGGCGCCGACACCTGCCGCAGCGGCTGCGGCAACGCTGGCGACCGCATCGGCGCCCGCGCCGACAGCATCTGCAGCAGCCGGAGTGGCGACGGCGGCGGCGGCGGTGGCCACGGCGGCAGAGGGGGCACCGGAGGAGGCGGACTCGGTGGTGGCGGAGAGCGGGTCAGCGCACCCGGCCGACACCCGCTCCCAGGCGCGCCGGGACCCCCCACAGGCAAGTGCGGGGCAAGGAGGAGATGAGGCGGAGAGGGAAGAGGAGATTGCGGAGGCGGAGCTGGCAGAGGAGGCTGCGGAGGCAGAGCTGGCAGTTGGCAGCTGCGAGCACACGCCGCCTGATAGCCCCCGTGCGCCGCCACAACGCTCGCTGGCGGAGGTGGTCGCAGGCCTGCCTGGCTCGCCGGTGCACATGCTGCATAACAATAATAATAATTACAATTACCCTGCATCGCTGGCCTCTACGAGACCTGGACAGGGGGTGGTAGGACACCAGCCTGCCTTCCGGGACTTCCACCCTGCCGGGCACCATCCCCCTACTGGGGCACTTGATGGCGCACAATGTTCTCTAACGGTTAATAGGCAGCATTATACATTATTCCTGCACAGGTAAAGGTAAAAGGAAAGAGTGGGGCATATGCCCGTATCGTCCCCTTGCGGACCAATGTTTGATCCTACGGGGCCACGCCAGGCGCTGGAACAACCGAGACCCTGGTTTGAGCGTGTTGTACGTGAGCATTGAGCCTGTCAGTTCTCCCCTTTTACTTTCACGAGCCGACACTAAGGATCGAACCCGTGCCCCGGACGGGGTTAAAGCCATGCATCCCCGCAGTGCTGGCATGGGCGCTGGTCACGGGTGAGGCGCTGCGTGCGCCCCACATCATCCGCAACCCAGCTACAACCCAGTCGAAGGCGCCAGACGCTTGCGCTCGGGAACCGCGGATTGGTGTGCAGCGGGGCGGTAAGCGCCTTGTGCCACTGCCTGCCCCGTCACCTCCTCCTGATAACGCATCACCATCGTGGATGAACCACTATAGCGACCGTAATGCCGCCAGGCAGCAGAATTCGCCGATATCCATCCGCTCAGGGAGGTGGCCCCTGAGGACGGAGGTATCCTGGCGAAGGAGCCGGCACATCTCCCCCACCTCTGCAGCCCAGCACTGCCGGCCACTGCCGGCAGCGCCACCCGTAGCAGCCAGCGCCACCAGCAGCAGCGGTGCCCCTGGCGGCGCCACGCCGGCGCCGCGTGCCTTCCAGGCGCCGCTGGAGCCCCCCTTGGGAGGGCTTGCTGCCCTGCGCCGTGCTGCGCTTGCCCCTGGCTGCGGTGCAACCTGCAGTGATTGGTTGCTTGCGCTCGCCCGACCGGCTTTGCTGACCACCGCCTCCCCTCCCCCTCTTCCTGCCCGTGCCCCCTTGCTGCAGAGGTAAAGGTAAAGGTAAATAGTGGGGCGTATGCCAGTATCGTCCCCATGCGGACCAATGTTTGATCCTACGGGGCCACGCCCGGCGCTGGAACAGCCGAGACCCTGGTTTGAGCGTGTTGTATCACTAAGGATCGAACCCGTGCCCCGTACAAGGTTAAAGCCATGCATCCACCACCCTATCGCTAGGGGGCTTCCTCGCTAGGGGGCTTCCCCAGCACATACGCCTGTTGCCGCCCCTCCGGCGCCCCCGCTGGCCCCCGCCCCCGCGGCGGTGGACACTGTGGTGGGCATCCTTGCCACGGAGGGGCGCGGCAAAGCTGTGCGAGACCGTTGGCTCACCGCCACCGAGATCCCGCCCGCCGTGCTCGCCGCGTGGCGCCGCCAGCGCAGCCGGGACCAGTGCCGGGCTTGCCGCCAGCGCCAGTCAGCCAGTCAGCCAACGGCCAGCCAGAAGCGGCAGCCGCCACCACACGTTCAGCAGTCAGCCAGTCAGCAGCGGCAGCCGCCCGCTCCCACCGACGGCGCCCGGCGCAGCCTGTGGCTCGCGGCGCCCGCCTAGGGGGTTGGGGGCCGAGCAGATGTGTCCAGCCTGCACATTTTGCAGCTGAACACTAGGGGGCGCTTGGCCCACGACCCCCACATTGTGACAGCAGCGGTCGCAGCCACCGCTGGCGACGGCCCCATGCCACACATTCTGATCCTTTCTCGACGCCAGCCTGCAGCTGGCAGCAGATCACACCCCCTCACGCCACCGCGGCCCCCACGGCATTGCGCAGATGCCTTGGGCAGCACAGCTGCAGAGTGCGCTGGCAGAGGCCGGCATCGCGGCTGACCTGCAACAGCGGCAGCCACTGCAGCCAGAGGCGGTGCAGGAGGCAGCACTGCAGCACTACCTGCAGCACCTGCACACGGCGGTGCAGCGGCGCGGCGCCAGCCGCCTGCAACACTACTTCGACTGCGTGCGCCCAGAGTGCCTGGAGGTAGCGGGGTATGGTATGGCCCCCTACCTGGTCGAGGTACGAGAGCGACACCGGCGCCTTGGCCTGGCAGAGCTGCGCAGCGGTGTACACTGGGGCGCTGAGGAGCGGGAGCGGCTACTGGGTCCTGCCCGGCGCCCTCGCGACCAGCGCTATTGTATGCATTGCGCAGCTGCAGGGCTAGGCGGACGGGCCGAGGATGCGGATCACATTGTGTTTGAGTGCGCGTTGTACGCTCACCTACGCCCCATTTGGTTCCCCGACATCTTCCCTGCAGGGCAGCCCCCACTACCGCTTGAGACCGGCAGCCACGTTGCGCAGCCTAACCGGCTTGCCACTCTACTGGGATGTGAGTTCCCCAGAGAGGAGGACAGCGCAATGGCGGGCGAGGCCGGCGGAGCGGCACGCAGACGGGCGCTTGCGCTCGCAGCCTTCACAGGCGCGTGCCGCCGCACCGGGCGGCGAGCAGCGGGACTGCCCACCACCTAACCCCACCCGGGGTCCCCCCCCTCCACCCAAATCCCTTTCCCTTCCGTTTCCCTTTCCCCCCTTTCAAGCGGCCCCCGTGCATGATGGGGGCTTGCGCCGGCGTGCGCTAAGGGCTAAGGGGGGGACAATGGCCTGGGGAACCGCCTCCTTGCTTGGGTAAGGACTCCCCACTTTGGGCTCCTACTCTCGCCGGTGCGCGCACTGTTCCAAGCGTCAGTCCCCCCATGCAGATGCCCTTGCTTTGTCCTATGTTACATGCATCCCTTTTGCACTCTCTCCCCCTTTTTCAGCAGCGGCTTCTCCCCTCCCTTCCCCCCTTCTTCCCTGGTCTCAGCCGTGCCGGGCCCTGTGTTTCTTTTTCAGAATACAAACAGGTGTAACACAGTACAGTGAGACCTGCACCCGTCCCGACTCCACTCCTCCACCCCTGCCCTAGCGAGGAAGCCCCCTAGCGATAGGGTGGCGTATGCATGGCTTTAACCCCGCCCGGGGCACGGGTTCGATCCTTAGTGTCGGCTCGTGAAAGTAAAAGGGGAGAACTGACAGGCTCAGTGTTCACGTACAACATGCTCAAACCAGGGTCTCGGCTGTTCCAGCGCCTGGCGTGGCCCCGTAGGATCAAACATTGGTCCGCAGGGGGACGATACGGGCATATGCCCCACTCTTTACCTTTACCTTTACCCTGCAGGGCTACGTCCTCGCGCACTTCTCCCCCAACACCTTGGCTGCTGGCGGGCAGGGCCGTGGCGGCGTAGCTCTCTACGTCACCCCCAGTTTGGTGGGTCGTACGGGATTTGGGACGATGCCCATTTGGGAGGAGGCGTGGCAGCCTGGGTCAGGGTCGAGGGGGTGCTGGACCGCCCCCTGCATATTGCGGCATGCTACGTGCCGCCGGGCTTGCCTGCCGCCGGTTTGGGGCAGTTCTTTGGTCACCTCTGCCGCGACGTGCTGCGGGCCCGTGAGGCCGGGTACGTTGCGGTGGGCAGTGACTTTAACGGTCGCACGACTATATTTCTCTTCTCGTTTATGTCTGCCCACCACGCGCTTCCCTCCCTTGTCATGCTTCCTTCGCTGCAGCTGGTGAGTTCGTTTGGGCAGGGATTTTGCTGGCTGTGCATGCACCGGCCGCATGAGGACGTTGTGGGTTTGGAGTGGTGCATGGGAATGCCCCCCTTGTTCACTTCCTAAACTTCATTTCTCTTCTCGTTCACGTCTCCCCACCATGCGCTTCTCTCCCTTGTCATGCTTCCTTCCTCGCAGTCCGTGAGTTCGGTTGGGCAAGGGTTGTGCTGGCTGTGCATGCACCGGCCGCATGAGGACGTTGTGGGATTGGAGTGGTGCATGGGAATACTGTACTCTGTACTGTGTTACACCTGTTTGTATTCTGAAAAAGAAACACAGGGCCCGGCACGGCTGAGACCAGGGAAGAAGGGGGGAAGGGAGGGGAGAAGCCGCTGCTGAAAAAGGGGGAGAGAGTGCAAAAGGGATGCATGTAACATAGGACAAAGCAAGGGCATCTGCATGGGGGGGACTGACGCTTGGAACAGTGCGCGCACCGGCGAGAGTAGGAGCCCAAAGTGGGGAGTCCTTACCCAAGCAAGGAGGCGGTTCCCCAGGCCATTGTCCCCCCCTTAGCCCTTAGCGCACGCCGGCGCAAGCCCCCATCATGCACGGGGGCCGCTTGAAAAGGGGGGAAAGGTAAACGGAAGGGAAAGGGATTTGGGTGGAGGGGGGGGACCCCGGGTGGGGTTAGGTGGTGGGCAGTCCCGCTGCTCGCCGCCCGGTGCGGCGGCACGCGCCTGTGAAGGCTGCGAGCGCAAGCGCCCGTCTGCGCGCCGCTCCGCCGGCCTCGCCCGCCATTGCGCTGTCCTACACTCCTACACTCCTACACTCCTAGAGCACAACCACACAGCTGAGTTTGTGGCGGCTCGGCCGCCGCTCGCGGGCAGGCGGCCGGGCCGTCCGGCCGCTTGCGCGGCCTGGCCGGCTCGGATATAGGGCCTTTAGCGTGCGCTGAGGGCCAGAGGTGGGAGCGGCGGGTCTCGTGCAGCGGGATGCATTGATTGCGGGCTCACTCGGTCGCGCTGCCCTGGCAAGCCTCGCCCGGCAGATATCCGTGGCCAGCGGCTGGCCTCAGAGCTGCAGAGCGCGGCACATGCGCCAGACGGCGCAGCCGCAGTAGCGGCCACGATGGCAGCGGCACCGTCGGCAGCGGCAGGGCGGCCCCAGCGAGCGCGCCGCCCCGCCTACCGATGTAGGGCGCTGGAACTGCCTCATGAATGCAGCTGCTGCAGCGTCAGAGCGCGGCGCCGCGATGCAGCCTGAGCGAACGCAGCTGAGCACGGCACTAATGGGATGCGGCAACCCAAAGCATCGCGACTTGTGTGCTGCATGACGGCCCTCATTGCACGTTTGATCCTCCGCTCCCAACACCTCACCCTCTTCTCTCCCCTTTTTCATCTTGCAAGTAGGGGACTGCTGCCCTCTGTTGTTCCTCTCGCCTGTCTTGCTGACCGACTGCTCAACATAACCTTGCCTCCCCCTCCGCCATGCACGACCCCCTACTTGCAATTGTTTCTCCTCTCTCCCCCCTTTTCATCAGCGGCATCTCCCCTACCTCCTCCCTTCTTCCCCGGTCTCAGCTGCGCCGGGCCCTGTGGTTCTCTCGCAGAACACAAACAGGTGTAACACATACACACACATGTCCTCCTCTCTGGGGAACTCACATCCCAGTAGAGTGGCAAGCCGGTTAGGCTGCGCAACGTGGCTGCCGGTCTCAGGCGGTAGTGGGGGCTGCCCTGCATGGAAGATGTCGGGGAACCAAATGGGGCGTAGGTGAGCGTACAACGCGCACTCAAACACAATGTGATCCGCATCCTCGGCCCGTCCGCCTAGCCCTGCAGCTGCGCAATGCATACAATAGCGCTGGTCGCGAGGGCGCCGGGCAGGACCCAGTAGCCGCTCCCGCTCCTCAGCGCACCAGTGTACACCGCTGCGCAGCTCTGCCAGGCCAAGGCGCCGGTGTCGCTCTCGTACCTCGACCAGGTAGGGGGCCATACCATACCCCGCGATCTCAAGGCACTATGGGCGCACGCAGTCGAAGTAGTGTTGCAGGTTGCTGGCTCCGCGCCGCTGCACCGCCGTCTGCAGGTGCTGCAGGTAGTGCTGCAGTGCTGCCTCCCCGTGTTCACTTCCTAAACTTAATTTCTCTTCTCGTTTATGTCTCCCCACCACGAGCTTCTCTCCCGTGTCATGCTTCCTTCCTCGCAGCAAGGAGTGGGTTCGGTTGGGCAAGATTTGTGTTGGCTGTGCGTGCCCCGGCCGCATGAGGATGTTATGGGTTTGGAGTGGTGCATGGGAATGCCCCCCCTTGTGCACTTCCTAAACACTATTTCTCTTCTCGTGTATGTCTCCCCACCACGAGCTTCTCTCCCGTGTCATGCTTCCTTCCTCGCAGCAAGGAGTGGGTTCGGTTGGGCAAGGGTTTTGCTGGCTGTGCATGCACCTGCCGCATGATGACGTTGTGGTTTTGGAGTGGTGCATGGGAATGCCCCCCCTTGTGCGCTTCCTAGACTTTATTTCTCTTCTCGTTCACGTCTCCCCACCACGCGCTTCCCTCCCTTGTCGTGCTTCCTTCGCCGCAGGTGGTGAGTTCGGTTGGGCAAGGGTTGGTCTGGCTGTGCGTGCCCCGGCCGCATGATGATGTTATGGGTTTGGAGTGGTGCATGGGAATGCCCCCCCTTGTGCACTTCCTAAACACTATTTCTCTTCTCTTGTATGTCTCCCCACCACGCGCTTCTCTCCTTTGTCATGCTTCCTTCCTCGCAGCAAGGAGTGGGTTCGGTTGGGCAAGGGTTGTGCTGGCTGTGCATGCACCGGCCGCATGAGGACGTTGTGGGTTTGGAGTGGTTCATGGGAATGCCCCCCCCCCCGTGTTCACCTCCTAAACTTTATTTCTCTTCTCGTGTATGTCTCCCCACCACGCGCTTCCCTACCTCGTCATGCTTCCTTCCTTGCAGTCCGAGAGTTCGGTTGGGCAAGGGTTGTGCTGGCTGTGCATGCACCGGCCACATGAGGACGTTGTGGGTTTGGAGTGGTGCATAGGAATGCCCCCCCCTGTTCACTTCCTAGACTTCATGTCTCTTCTCGTTTATGTCCCCCACCATGCGCTTCTCTCCCTTGACATGCTTCCTTCGCCGCAGCTGGTGAGTTCGGTTGGGCAAGGGTTGTGCTGGCTGCGCGTGCACCGGCCGCATGAGGACGGTGTGGGTCTGGAGTGGTGCATGGGAATGCCCCCCCTTGTTCTCTTCCTAAAGTTTACTTCTCTTCTGGGTTATGTCTCCCCACCATGCGCTTCCCTCCCTTGTCATGCTTCCTTCGCCGCAGGTGGTGAGTTCGGTTGGGCAAGGGTTGTGCTGGTCGTGCACCGGCCGCATGAGGACGGTGTGGGTCTGGAGTGGTGCATGGGAATGCCCCCCCTTGTTCTCTTCCTAAAGTTTACTTCTCTTCTCGTTCACGTCTCTCCACCATGCGCTTCCCTCCCTTGTCATGCTTCCTTCGCCGCAGGTGGTGAGTTCGGTTGGGCAAGGGTTGTGCTGGTCGTGCACCGGCCGCATGAGGACGGTGTGGGTCTGGAGTGGTGCATGGGAATGCCCCCCCTTGTTCTCTTCCTAAAGTTTACTTCTCTTCTCGTTCACGTCTCTCCACCATGCGCTTCCCTTCCTTGTCATGCTTCCTGCCCCCCAGCTGGTGAGGTCGGTTGGGCAAGGGTTGTGCTGGTCGTGCACCGGCCGCATGAGGACGGTGTGGGTTTGGAGTGGTGCATGGGAATGCCCCCCCCCCCTCGTGCACTTCCTACACTTTATTTCTCTTCTCGTTCACGTCTCCCCACCATGCGCTTCCCTCCCTTGTCATGCTTCCTGCCCCCCAGTTGGCGAGTTCGGTTGGGCAAGGTTTGTGCTGGCTGTGCGTGCACCGGCCGCATGAGGACGTTGTGGGTTTGGAGTGGTGCATGGGAATGCCCCCCCCCCCCCTGATCACTTCCTAAACTTTATTTCTCTTCTCGTTCACGTCTCCCCACCATGCGCTTCCCTCCCTTGTCATGCTTCCTGCCCCCCAGCTGGTGAGGTCGGTTGGGCAAGGGTTGTGCTGGTCGTGCACCGGCCGCATGAGGACGGTGTGGGACTGGAGTGGTGCATGGGAATGCCCCCCCTTGTTCTCTTCCTAAAGTTTATTTCTCTTCTCGTTCACGTCTCTCCACAATGCGCTTCCCTTCCTTGTCATGCTTCCTTCGCCGCAGGTGGTGAGTTCGGTTGGGCAAGGGTTTGTGCTGGCTGTGCATGCACCGGCCGCATGAGGACGGTGTGGGTTTGGAGTGGTGCATGGGAATGCCCCCCCCCCCCCCCCCGTTCACTTCCTAAACACTATTTCTCTCCTCGTTTATGTCCCCCACCATGCGCTTCTCTCCCTTGTCATGCTTCCTTCGCCGCAGCTGGTGAGTTCGGTTGGGCAAGGGTTGTGCTGGCTGCGCGTGCACCGGCCGCATGAGGACGGTGTGGGTCTGGAGTGGTGCATGGGAAAGCCCCCCCTTGTTCTCTTCCTAAAGTTTACTTCTCTTCTGGGTTATGTCACCCCACCATGCGCTTCCCTCCCTTGTCATGCTTCCTTCGCCGCAGGTGGTGAGTTCGGTTGGGCAAGGGTTGTGCTGGTCGTGCACCGGCCGCATGAGGACGGTGTGGGTCTGGAGTGGTGCATGGGAATGCCCCCCCTTGTTCTCTTCCTAAAGTTTACTTCTCTTCTGGGTTATGTCATGTCTCCCCACCATGCGCTTCCCTCCCTTGTCATGCTTCCTTCGCCGCAGGTGGTGAGTTCGGTTGGGCAAGGGTTGTGCTGGTCGTGCACCGGCCGCATGAGGACGGTGTGGGTCTGGAGTGGTGCATGGGAATGCCCCCCCTTGTTCTCTTCCTTAAGTTTACTTCTCTTCTCGTTCACGTCTCTCCACCATGCGCTTCCCTTCCTTGTCATGCTTCCTGCCCCCCAGCTGGTGAGGTCGGTTGGGCAAGGGTTGTGCTGGTCGTGCACCGGCCGCATGAGGACGGTGTGGGTTTGGAGTGGTGCATGGGAATGCCCCCCCCCCTCGTGCACTTCCTACACTTTATTTCTCTTCTCGTTCACGTCTCCCCACCATGCGCTTCCCTCCCTTGTCATGCTTCCTGCCCCCCAGTTGGCGAGTTCGGTTGGGCAAGGGTTGGGCTGGCTGCGCGTGCACCGGCCGCATGAGGACGTTGTGGGTTTGGAGTGGTGCATGGGAATGCCCCCCCCCCCCCCCCCCCCCCCCCCGTTCACTTCCTAAACACTATTTCTCTCCTCGTTTATGTCCCCCACCATGCGCTTCTCTCCCTTGTCATGCTTCCTTCGCCGCAGCTGGTGAGTTCGGTTGGGCAAGGGTTGTGCTGGCTGCGCGTGCACCGGCCGCATGAGGACGGTGTGGGTCTGGAGTGGTGCATGGGAATGCCCCCCCTTGTTCTCTTCCTTAAGTTTACTTCTCTTCTCGTTCACGTCTCTCCACCATGCGCTTCCCTTCCTTGTCATGCTTCCTGCCCCCCAGCTGGTGAGGTCGGTTGGGCAAGGGTTGTGCTGGTCGTGCACCGGCCGCATGAGGACGGTGTGGGTTTGGAGTGGTGCATGGGAATGCCCCCCCCCCCCCCTCGTGCACTTCCTACACTTTATTTCTCTTCTCGTTCACGTCTCCCCACCATGCGCTTCCCTCCCTTGTCATGCTTCTTTCGCCGCAGGTGGTGAGTTCGGTTGGGCAAGGGTTGTGCTGGTCGTGCACCGGCCGCATGAGGACGTTGTGGGTTTGGAGTGGTGCATGGGAATGCCCCCCCCCCCCCCCCCCTCGTGCACTTCCTACACTTTATTTCTCTTCTCGTTCACGTCTCCCCACCATGCGCTTCCCTCCCTTGTCATGCTTCCTTCGCCGCAGGTGGTGAGTTCGGTTGGGCAAGGGTTGTGCTGGCTGTGCATGCACCGGCCGCATGAGGGCGGTGTGGGTTTGGAGTGGTGCATGGGAATGCCCCCCCCCCCCCCCCCGTTCACTTCCTAAACACTATTTCTCTCCTCGTTGATGTCCCCCACCATGCGCTTCTCTCCCTTGTCATGCTTCCTTCGCCGCAGCTGGTGAGTTCGGTTGGGCAAGGGTTGTGCTGGCTGCGCGTGCACCGGCCGCATGAGGACGGTGTGGGTCTGGAGTGGTGCATGGGAATCCCCCCCCTTGTTCTCTTCCTTAAGTTTACTTCTCTTCTCGTTCACGTCTCTCCACCATGCGCTTCCCTTCCTTGTCATGCTTCCTGCCCCCCAGCTGGTGAGTTCGGTTGGGCAAGGGTTGTGCTGGTCGTGCACCGGCCGCATGAGGACGGTGTGGGTTTGGAGTGGTGCATGGGAATGCCCCCCCTTGTTCTCTTCCTTAAGTTTACTTCTCTTCTCGTTCACGTCTCTCCACCATGCGCTTCCCTTCCTTGTCATGCTTCCTGCCCCCCAGCTGGTGAGGTCGGTTGGGCAAGGGTTGTGCTGGTCGTGCACCGGCCGCATGAGGACGGTGTGGGTTTGGAGTGGTGCATGGGAATGCCCCCCCCCCCTCGTGCACTTCCTACACTTTATTTCTCTTCTCGTTCACGTCTCCCCACCATGCGCTTCCCTCCCTTGTCATGCTTCCTGCCCCCCAGTTGGCGAGTTCGGTTGGGCAAGGTTTGTGCTGGCTGTGCGTGCACCGGCCGCATGAGGACGTTGTGGGTTTGGAGTGGTGCATGGGAATGCCCCCCCCCCCCTGTTCACTTCCTAAACTTTATTTCTCTTCTCGTTCACGTCTCCCCACCATGCGCTTCCCTCCCTTGTCATGCTTCCTCCCCCCCAGCTGGTGAGGTCGGTTGGGCAAGGGTTGTGCTGGTCGTGCACCGGCCGCATGAGGACGGTGTGGGACTGGAGTGGTGCATGGGAATGCCCCCCCTTGTTCTCTTCCTAAAGTTTATTTCTCTTCTCGTTCACGTCTCTCCACAATGCGCTTCCCTTCCTTGTCATGCTTCCTTCGCCGCAGGTGGTGAGTTCGGTTGGGCAAGGGTTTGTGCTGGCTGTGCATGCACCGGCCGCATGAGGACGGTGTGGGTTTGGAGTGGTGCATGGGAATGCCCCCCCCCCCCCCCCCGTTCACTTCCTAAACACTATTTCTCTCCTCGTTTATGTCCCCCACCATGCGCTTCTCTCCCTTGTCATGCTTCCTTCGCCGCAGCTGGTGAGTTCGGTTGGGCAAGGGTTGTGCTGGCTGCGCGTGCACCGGCCGCATGAGGACGGTGTGGGTCTGGAGTGGTGCATGGGAAAGCCCCCCCTTGTTCTCTTCCTAAAGTTTACTTCTCTTCTGGGTTATGTCACCCCACCATGCGCTTCCCTCCCTTGTCATGCTTCCTTCGCCGCAGGTGGTGAGTTCGGTTGGGCAAGGGTTGTGCTGGTCGTGCACCGGCCGCATGAGGACGGTGTGGGTCTGGAGTGGTGCATGGGAATGCCCCCCCTTGTTCTCTTCCTAAAGTTTACTTCTCTTCTGGGTTATGTCATGTCTCCCCACCATGCGCTTCCCTCCCTTGTCATGCTTCCTTCGCCGCAGGTGGTGAGTTCGGTTGGGCAAGGGTTGTGCTGGTCGTGCACCGGCCGCATGAGGACGGTGTGGGTCTGGAGTGGTGCATGGGAATGCCCCCCCTTGTTCTCTTCCTTAAGTTTACTTCTCTTCTCGTTCACGTCTCTCCACCATGCGCTTCCCTTCCTTGTCATGCTTCCTGCCCCCCAGCTGGTGAGGTCGGTTGGGCAAGGGTTGTGCTGGTCGTGCACCGGCCGCATGAGGACGGTGTGGGTTTGGAGTGGTGCATGGGAATGCCCCCCCCCCCTCGTGCACTTCCTACACTTTATTTCTCTTCTCGTTCACGTCTCCCCACCATGCGCTTCCCTCCCTTGTCATGCTTCCTGCCCCCCAGTTGGCGAGTTCGGTTGGGCAAGGTTTGTGCTGGCTGTGCGTGCACCGGCCGCATGAGGACGTTGTGGGTTTGGAGTGGTGCATGGGAATGCCCCCCCCCCCCTGTTCACTTCCTTAACTTTATTTCTCTTCTCGTTCACGTCTCCCCACCATGCGCTTCCCTCCCTTGTCATGCTTCCTTCGCCGCAGGTGGTGAGTTCGGTTGGGCAAGGGTTGTGCTGGTCGTGCACCGGCCGCATGAGGACGGTGTGGGTCTGGAGTGGTGCATGGGAATGCCCCCCCTTGTTCTCTTCCTAAAGTTTACTTCTCTTCTGGGTTATGTCTCCCCACCATGCGCTTCCCTCCCTTGTCATGCTTCCTTCGCCGCAGGTGGTGAGTTCGGTTGGGCAAGGGTTGTGCTGGTCGTGCACCGGCCGCATGAGGACGGTGTGGGTCTGGAGTGGTGCATGGGAATGCCCCCCCTTGTTCTCTTCCTTAAGTTTACTTCTCTTCTCGTTCACGTCTCTCCACCATGCGCTTCCCTTCCTTGTCATGCTTCCTGCCCCCCAGCTGGTGAGGTCGGTTGGGCAAGGGTTGTGCTGGTCGTGCACCGGCCGCATGAGGACGGTGTGGGTTTGGAGTGGTGCATGGGAATGCCCCCCCCCCCCCCCTCGTGCACTTCCTACACTTTATTTCTCTTCTCGTTCACGTCTCCCCACCATGCGCTTCCCTCCTTGTCATGCTTCCTGCCCCCAGCTGGTGAGGTCGGTTGGGCAAGGGTTGTGCTGGTCGTGCACCGGCCGCATGAGGACGGTGTGGGTCTGGAGTGGTGCATGGGAATGCCCCCCCCCCCCCCCCTCGTGCACTTCCTACACTTTATTTCTCTTCTCGTTCACGTCTCCCCACCATGCGCTTCCCTCCCTTGTCATGCTTCTTCGCCGCAGCTGGTGAGTTCGGTTGGGCAAGGGTTGTGCTGGTCGTGCACCGGCCGCATGAGGACGGTGTGGGTCTGGAGTGGTGCATGGGAATGCCCCCCCTTGTTCTCTTCCTAAAGTTTACTTCTCTTCTCGTTCATGTCTCCCACATGCGCTTCCCTCCTTGTCATGCTTCCTTCGCCGCAGGTGGTGAGTTCGGTTGGGCAAGGGTTGTGCTGGTCGTGCACCGGCCGCATGAGGACGGTGTGGGTCTGGAGTGGTGCATGGGAATGCCCCCCCTTGTTCTCTTCCTTAAGTTTACTTCTCTTCTCGTTCACGTCTCTCCACCATGCGCTTCCCTTCCTTGTCATGCTTCCTGCCCCCCAGCTGGTGAGGTCGGTTGGGCAAGGGTTGTGCTGGTCGTGCACCGGCCGCATGAGGACGGTGTGGGTTTGGAGTGGTGCATGGGAATGCCCCCCCCCCCCCCCCCTCGTGCACTTCCTACACTTTATTTCTCTTCTCGTTCACGTCTCCCCACCATGCGCTTCCCTCCCTTGTCATGCTTCCTTCGCCGCAGTGGTGAGTTCGGTTGGGCAAGGGTTGGCTGGCTGCGCGTGCACCGGCCGCATGAGGACGGTGTGGGTTTGGAGTGGTGCATGGGAATGCCCCCCCCCCCCCGTTCACTTCCTAACACTATTTCTCTCCTCGTTATGTCCCCCACCATGCGCTTCCTCCCTTGTCATGCTTCCTTCGCCGCAGCTGGTGAGTTCGGTTGGGCAAGGGTTGTGCTGGCTGCGCTGCACCGGCCGCATGAGGACGGTGTGGGTCTGGAGTGGTGCATGGGAATGCCCCCCCTTGTTCTCTTCCTAAAGTTTACTTCTCTTCTGGTTATGTCTCCCCACCATGCGCTTCCCTCCCTTGTCATGCTTCCTTCGCCGCAGGTGGTGAGTTCGGTTGGGCAAGGGTTGTGCTGGTCGTGCACCGGCCGCATGAGGACGGTGTGGGTCTGGAGTGGTGCATGGGAATGCCCCCCCTTGTTCTCTTCCTAAGTTTACTTCTCTTCTCGTTCACGTCTCTCCACCATGCGCTTCCCTTCCTTGTCATGCTTCCTGCCCCCAGCTGGTGAGGTCGGTTGGGCAAGGGTTGTGCTGGTCGTGCACCGGCCGCATGAGGACGGTGTGGGTTTGGAGTGGTGCATGGGAATGCCCCCCCCCCCCCCCCCCCCCTCGTGCACTTCCTACACTTTATTTCTCTTCTCGTTCACGTCTCCCCACCATGCGCTTCCCTCCCTTGTCATGCTTCCTGCCCCCAGTTGGTGAGTTCGGTTGGGCAAGGGTTGGCTGGCTGCGCTGCACCGGCCGCATGAGGACGTGTGGGTTTGGAGTGGTGCATGGGAATGCCCCCCCCCCCCCCCCGTTCACTTCCTAAACCTATTTCTCTCCTCGTTTATGTCCCCCACCATGCGCTTCCTCCCTTGTCATGCTTCCGCCCAGTGGTGACGGCTTGTGCTGCCCGGCCCATGAGGCGTGTGGGTCTGAGTGTGCATGGCCTGTTCCTTCCTAAATTTATTCTCTTCTCGTTATGTCTCCCACCATGCGCTTCCCTCCCTTGTCATGCTTCTTCGCCGCAGGTGGTGAGTTCGGTTGGGCAAGGGTTGTGCTGGTCGTGCACCGGCCGCATGAGGACGGTGTGGGTCTGGAGTGGTGCATGGGAATGCCCCCCCTTGTTCTCTTCCTAAAGTTTACTTCTCTTCTGGTTATGTCTCCCCACCATGCGCTTCCCTCCCTTGTCATGCTTCCTTCGCCGCAGGTGGTGAGTTCGGTTGGGCAAGGGTTGTGCTGGTCGTGCACCGGCCGCATGAGGACGGTGTGGGTCTGGAGTGGTGCATGGGAATGCCCCCCCTTGTTCTCTTCCTAAAGTTTACTTCTCTTCTCGTTCACGTCTCCCCACCATGCGCTTCCCTCCCTTGTCATGCTTCCTTCGCCGCAGTGGTGAGTTCGGTTGGGCAAGGGTTGTGCTGGTCGTGCACCGGCCGCATGAGGACGGTGTGGGTTTGGAGTGGTGCATGGGAATGCCCCCCCCCCCCCTCGTGCACTTCCTACACTTTATTTCTCTTCTCGTTCACGTCTCCCCACCATGCGCTTCCCTCCCTTGTCATGCTTCCTTCGCCGCAGGTGGTGAGTTCGGTTGGGCAAGGGTTGTGCTGGTCGTGCACCGGCCGCATGAGGACGGTGTGGGTTGGAGTGGTGCATGGGAATGCCCCCCCCCCCCCCCCCGTTCACTTCCTAACACTATTTCTCTCCTCGTTATGTCCCCCACCATGCGCTTCTCTCCCTTGTCATGCTTCCTTCGCCGCAGCTGGTGAGTTCGGTTGGGCAAGGGTTGTGCTGGCTGCGCGTGCACCGGCCGCATGAGGACGGTGTGGGTCTGGAGTGGTGCATGGGAATGCCCCCCCTTGTTCTCTTCCTAAGTTTACTTCTCTTCTCGTTATGTCTCCCCACCATGCGCTTCCCTCCCTTGTCATGCTTCCTTCGCCGCAGGTGGTGAGTTCGGTTGGGCAAGGGTTGTGCTGGTCGTGCACCGGCCGCATGAGGACGGTGTGGGTCTGGAGTGGTGCATGGGAATGCCCCCCCTTGTTCTCTTCCTAAAGTTTACTTCTCTTCTGGTTATGTCTCCCCACCATGCGCTTCCCTCCCTTGTCATGCTTCCTTCGCCGCAGGTGGTGAGTTCGGTTGGGCAAGGGTTGTGCTGGTCGTGCACCGGCCGCATGAGGACGGTGTGGGTCTGGAGTGGTGCATGGGAATGCCCCCCCCTTGTTCTCTTCCTAAAGTTTACTTCTCTTCTCGTTCACGTCTCCCCACCATGCGCTTCCCTCCTTGTCATGCTTCCTGCCCGCAGGTGGTGAGTTCGGTTGGGCAAGGGTTGTGCTGGTCGTGCACCGGCCGCATGAGGACGGTGTGGGTTTGGAGTGGTGCATGGGAATGCCCCCCCCCCCCCCCCTCGTTCACTTCCTAACACTTATTTCTCTTCTCGTTATGTCCCCCACCATGCGCTTCCTCCCTTGTCATGCTTCCTTCGCCGCAGCTGGTGAGTTCGGTTGGGCAAGGGTTGTGCTGGTCCGTGCACCGGCCGCATGAGGACGGTGTGGGTCTGGAGTGGTGCATGGGAATGCCCCCCCTTGTCCTTCCTAAGTTTACTTCTCTTCTCGTTCACGTCTCCCCACCATGCGCTTCCCTCCCTTGTCATGCTTCCTTCCCCAGTGGTGAGTTCGGTTGGGCAAGGGTTGTGCTGGTCGTGCACCGGCCGCATGAGGACGTGTGGGTTGGAGTGGTGCATGGGAATGCCCCCCCCCCCCCCCGTTCACTTCCTACACTATTTCTCTCTCGTTACGTCCCCCACCATGCGCTTCCTCCCTTGTCATGCTTCCTTCGCCGCAGCTGGTGAGTTCGGTTGGGCAAGGGTTGTGCTGGTCGTGCACCGGCCGCATGAGGACGGTGTGGGTCTGGAGTGGTGCATGGGAATGCCCCCCCTTGTTCTCTTCCTAAAGTTTACTTCTCTTCTGGGTTATGTCTCCCCACCATGCGCTTCCCTCCCTTGTCATGCTTCCTTCGCCGCAGGTGGTGAGTTCGGTTGGGCAAGGGTTGTGCTGGTCGTGCACCGGCCGCATGAGGACGGTGTGGGTCTGGAGTGGTGCATGGGAATGCCCCCCCTTGTTCTCTTCCTAAGTTTACTTCTCTTCTCGTTCACGTCTCTCCACCATGCGCTTCCCTTCCTTGTCATGCTTCCTGCCCCCCAGCTGGTGAGGTCGGTTGGGCAAGGGTTGTGCTGGTCGTGCACCGGCCGCATGAGGACGGTGTGGGTTGGAGTGGTGCATGGGAATGCCCCCCCCCCCCCCCTCGTGCACTTCCTACACTTTATTTCTCTTCTCGTTCACGTCTCCCCACCATGCGCTTCCCTCCCTTGTCATGCTTCCTTCCCGCAGTGGTGAGTTCGGTTGGGCAAGGGTTGTGCTGGTCGTGCACCGGCCGCATGAGGACGGTGTGGGTCTGGAGTGGTGCATGGGAATGCCCCCCCCTTGTTCTCTTCCTAAAGTTTACTTCTCTTCTCGTTCATGTCTCCCCACCATGCGCTTCCCTCCCTTGTCATGCTTCCTTCGCCGCAGGTGGTGAGTTCGGTTGGGCAAGGGTTGTGCTGGTCGTGCACCGGCCGCATGAGGACGGTGTGGGTCTGGAGTGGTGCATGGGAATGCCCCCCCTTGTTCTCTTCCTAAGTTTACTTCTCTTCTCGTTCACGTCTCCCACCATGCGCTTCCCTTCCTTGTCATGCTTCCTTCGCCGCAGCTGGTGAGTTCGGTTGGGCAAGGGTTGTGCTGGTCGTGCACCGGCCGCATGAGGACGGTGTGGGTTGGAGTGGTGCATGGGAATGCCCCCCCCCCTGTTCACTTCCTACACTTTATTTCTCTTCTCGTTCACGTCTCTCCACCATGCGCTTCCCTCCTTGTCATGCTTCCTGCCCCAGCTGGTGAGTTCGGTTGGGCAAGGGTTGTGCTGGTCGTGCACCGGCCGCATGAGGACGGTGTGGGTTGGAGTGGTGCATGGGAATGCCCCCCCCCCCCCCCCCCTCGTCACTTCCTACACTTTATTTCTCTTCTCGTTCACGTCTCCCCACCATGCGCTTCCTCCCTTGTCATGCTTCCTTCGCCGCAGGTGGTGAGTTCGGTTGGGCAAGGGTTGTGCTGGTCGTGCACCGGCCGCATGAGGACGGTGTGGGTCTGGAGTGGTGCATGGGAATGCCCCCCCTTGTTCTCTTCCTAAAGTTTACTTCTCTTCTGTTATGTCTCCCCACCATGCGCTTCCCTCCCTTGTCATGCTTCCTTCGCCGCAGGTGGTGAGTTCGGTTGGGCAAGGGTTGTGCTGGTCGTGCACCGGCCGCATGAGGACGGTGTGGGTCTGGAGTGGTGCATGGGAATGCCCCCCCTTGTTCTCTTCCTAAGTTTACTTCTCTTCTCGTTCACGTCTCTCCACCATGCGCTTCCCTTCCTTGTCATGCTTCCTGCCCCGCAGCTGGTGAGGTCGGTTGGGCAAGGGTTGTGCTGGTCGTGCACCGGCCGCATGAGGACGGTGTGGGTCTGGAGTGGTGCATGGGAATGCCCCCCCCTTGTCTCTTCCTAACTTTATTTCTCTTCTCGTTCACGTCTCCCCACCATGCGCTTCCCTCCCTTGTCATGCTTCCTTCGCCGCAGGTGGTGAGTTCGGTTGGGCAAGGGTTGTGCTGGTCGTGCACCGGCCGCATGAGGACGGTGTGGGTCTGGAGTGGTGCATGGGAATGCCCCCCCTTGTTCTCTTCCTAAAGTTTACTTCTCTTCTCGTTCACGTCTCTCCACCATGCGCTTCCCTCCTTGTCATGCTTCCTCGCCGCAGCTGGTGAGTTCGGTTGGGCAAGGGTTGTGCTGGTCGGCACCGGCCGCATGAGGACGGTGTGGGTTTGGAGTGGTGCATGGGAATGCCCCCCCCCCCCCCCTCGTCACTTCCTACACTTTATTTCTCTTCTCGTTCACGTCTCCCCACCATGCGCTTCCCTCCTTGTCATGCTTCCTGCCCCCAGCTGGTGAGTTCGGTTGGGCAAGGGTTGTGCTGGTCGTGCACCGGCCGCATGAGGACGGTGTGGGTCTGGAGTGGTGCATGGGAATGCCCCCCCCCCCTCGTTCACTTCCTAAACTTTATTTCTCTTCTCGTTCACGTCTCCCCACCATGCGCTTCCCTCCCTTGTCATGCTTCCTTCGCCGCAGTGGTGAGTTCGGTTGGGCAAGGGTTGTGCTGGTCGTGCACCGGCCGCATGAGGACGGTGTGGGTCTGGAGTGGTGCATGGGAATGCCCCCCCTTGTTCTCTTCCTAAAGTTTACTTCTCTTCTGTTACGTCTCCCCACCATGCGCTTCCCTCCCTTGTCATGCTTCCTTCGCCGCAGGTGGTGAGTTCGGTTGGGCAAGGGTTGTGCTGGTCGTGCACCGGCCGCATGAGGACGGTGTGGGTCTGGAGTGGTGCATGGGAATGCCCCCCCTTGTTCTCTTCCTTAAGTTTACTTCTCTTCTCGTTCACGTCTCCCCACCATGCGCTTCCCTTCCTTGTCATGCTTCCTGCCGCAGCTGGTGAGTCGGTTGGGCAAGGGTTGTGCTGGTCGTGCACCGGCCGCATGAGGACGGTGTGGGTCTGGAGTGGTGCATGGGAATGCCCCCCCCCCTCGTGCACTTCCTACACTTTATTTCTCTTCTCGTTCACGTCTCCCCACCATGCGCTTCCCTCCCTTGTCATGCTTCCTTCGCCGCAGGTGGTGAGTTCGGTTGGGCAAGGGTTGTGCTGGTCGTGCACCGGCCGCATGAGGACGGTGTGGGTCTGGAGTGGTGCATGGGAATGCCCCCCCTTGTTCTCTTCCTAAGTTTACTTCTCTTCTCGTTCACGTCTCCCACCATGCGCTTCCCTCCTTGTCATGCTTCCTTCGCCGCAGCTGGTGAGTTCGGTTGGGCAAGGGTTGTGCTGGTCGTGCACCGGCCGCATGAGGACGGTGTGGGTCTGGAGTGGTGCATGGGAATGCCCCCCCCTTGTTCTCTTCCTAAGTTTACTTCTCTTCTCGTTCACGTCTCCCACCATGCGCTTCCCTCCTTGTCATGCTTCCTGCCCCCAGTGGTGAGTTCGGTTGGGCAAGGGTTGTGCTGGTCGTGCACCGGCCGCATGAGGACGGTGTGGGTTTGGAGTGGTGCATGGGAATGCCCCCCCCCCCCCCCCTGTTCACTTCCTAAATTTATTTCTCTTCTCGTTCACGTCTCCCCACCATGCGCTTCCCTCCCTTGTCATGCTTCCTTCCCCGCAGCTGGTGAGTTCGGTTGGGCAAGGGTTGTGCTGGTCGTGCACCGGCCGCATGAGGACGGTGTGGGTCTGGAGTGGTGCATGGGAATGCCCCCCCCCCCTCGTTCACTTCCTAAACTTTATTTCTCTTCTCGTTCACGTCTCCCCACCATGCGCTTCCCTCCCTTGTCATGCTTCTTCGCCGCAGCTGGTGAGTTCGGTTGGGCAAGGGTTGTGCTGGTCGTGCACCGGCCGCATGAGGACGGTGTGGGTCTGGAGTGGTGCATGGGAATGCCCCCCCTTGTTCTCTTCCTAAGTTTACTTCTCTTCTCGTTCATGTCTCCCACCATGCGCTTCCCTCCTTGTCATGCTTCCTTCGCCGCAGGTGGTGAGTTCGGTTGGGCAAGGGTTGTGCTGGTCGTGCACCGGCCGCATGAGGACGGTGTGGGTCTGGAGTGGTGCATGGGAATGCCCCCCCTTGTTCTCTTCCTAAGTTTACTTCTCTTCTCGTTCACGTCTCTCCACCATGCGCTTCCCTTCCTTGTCATGCTTCCTGCCCCCAGCTGGTGAGGTCGGTTGGGCAAGGGTTGTGCTGGTCGTGCACCGGCCGCATGAGGACGGTGTGGGTTTGGAGTGGTGCATGGGAATGCCCCCCCCCCCCTCGTGCACTTCCTACACTTTATTTCTCTTCTCGTTCACGTCTCCCACCATGCGCTTCCCTCCTTGTCATGCTTCCTGCCCCCAGTGGTGAGTTCGGTTGGGCAAGGGTTGTGCTGGTCGTGCACCGGCCGCATGAGGACGGTGTGGGTTTGGAGTGGTGCATGGGAATGCCCCCCCCCCCCTCGTTCACTTCCTACACTTTATTTCTCTTCTCGTTCATGTCTCCCCACCATGCGCTTCCCTCCCTTGTCATGCTTCCTTCGCCGCAGGTGGTGAGTTCGGTTGGGCAAGGGTTGTGCTGGTCGTGCACCGGCCGCATGAGGACGGTGTGGGTCTGGAGTGGTGCATGGGAATGCCCCCCCTTGTTCTCTTCCTTAAGTTTACTTCTCTTCTCGTTCACGTCTCCCCACCATGCGCTTCCCTCCTTGTCATGCTTCCTTCGCCGCAGGTGGTGAGTTCGGTTGGGCAAGGGTTGTGCTGGTCGTGCACCGGCCGCATGAGGACGGTGTGGGTCTGGAGTGGTGCATGGGAATGCCCCCCCTTGTTCTCTTCCTAAGTTTACTTCTCTTCTCGTTCACGTCTCCCACCATGCGCTTCCCTCCTTGTCATGCTTCCTTCGCCGCAGCTGGTGAGTTCGGTTGGGCAAGGGTTGTGCTGGTCGTGCACCGGCCGCATGAGGACGGTGTGGGTCTGGAGTGGTGCATGGGAATGCCCCCCCCCCCCCCCCCTCGTGCACTTCCTACACTTTATTTCTCTTCTCGTTCACGTCTCCCCACCATGCGCTTCCCTCCTTGTCATGCTTCCTTCGCCGCAGGTGGTGAGTTCGGTTGGGCAAGGGTTGTGCTGGTCGTGCACCGGCCGCATGAGGACGGTGTGGGTCTGGAGTGGTGCATGGGAATGCCCCCCCTTGTTCTCTTCCTAAGTTTACTTCTCTTCTCGTTCACGTCTCCCACCATGCGCTTCCCTCCTTGTCATGCTTCCTTCGCCGCAGGTGGTGAGTTCGGTTGGGCAAGGGTTGTGCTGGTCGTGCACCGGCCGCATGAGGACGGTGTGGGTCTGGAGTGGTGCATGGGAATGCCCCCCCTTGTTCTCTTCCTAAAGTTTATTCTCTTCTCGTTCACGTCTCCCCACCATGCGCTTCCCTCCTTGTCATGCTTCCTTCGCCGCAGGTGGTGAGTTCGGTTGGGCAAGGGTTGTGCTGGTCGTGCACCGGCCGCATGAGGACGGTGTGGGTCTGGAGTGGTGCATGGGAATGCCCCCCCTTGTTCTCTTCCTAAAGTTTACTTCTCTTCTGGGTTATGTCTCCCCACCATGCGCTTCCCTCCCTTGTCATGCTTCCTTCGCCGCAGGTGGTGAGTTCGGTTGGGCAAGGGTTGTGCTGGTCGTGCACCGGCCGCATGAGGACGGTGTGGGTCTGGAGTGGTGCATGGGAATGCCCCCCCTTGTTCTCTTCCTAAAGTTTACTTCTCTTCTGGTTATGTCTCCCCACCATGCGCTTCCCTCCCTTGTCATGCTTCCTTCGCCGCAGGTGGTGAGTTCGGTTGGGCAAGGGTTGTGCTGGTCGTGCACCGGCCGCATGAGGACGGTGTGGGTCTGGAGTGGTGCATGGGAATGCCCCCCCCTTGTTCTCTTCCTAAGTTTACTTCTCTTCTCGTTCACGTCTCCCCACCATGCGCTTCCCTCCTTGTCATGCTTCCTGCCCCCAGTGGTGAGTTCGGTTGGGCAAGGGTTGTGCTGGTCGTGCACCGGCCGCATGAGGACGGTGTGGGTTTGGAGTGGTGCATGGGAATGCCCCCCCCCCCCCCCCTGTTCACTTCCTACACTTTATTTCTCTTCTCGTTCACGTCTCCCACCATGCGCTTCCCTCCTTGTCATGCTTCCTGCCGCAGTGGTGAGTTCGGTTGGGCAAGGGTTGTGCTGGTCGTGCACCGGCCGCATGAGGACGGTGTGGGTTTGGAGTGGTGCATGGGAATGCCCCCCCCCCCTGTTCACTTCCTAAACTTTATTTCTCTTCTCGTTCACGTCTCCCACCATGCGCTTCCCTCCTTGTCATGCTTCCTTCGCCGCAGGTGGTGAGTTCGGTTGGGCAAGGGTTGTGCTGGTCGTGCACCGGCCGCATGAGGACGGTGTGGGTCTGGAGTGGTGCATGGGAATGCCCCCCCTTGTTCTCTTCCTAAGTTTACTTCTCTTCTGGTTATGTCTCCCCACCATGCGCTTCCCTCCCTTGTCATGCTTCCTTCGCCGCAGGTGGTGAGTTCGGTTGGGCAAGGGTTGTGCTGGTCGTGCACCGGCCGCATGAGGACGGTGTGGGTCTGGAGTGGTGCATGGGAATGCCCCCCCTTGTTCTCTTCCTAAGTTTACTTCTCTTCTGGGTTATGTCTCCCCACCATGCGCTTCCCTCCCTTGTCATGCTTCCTTCGCCGCAGGTGGTGAGTTCGGTTGGGCAAGGGTTGTGCTGGTCGTGCACCGGCCGCATGAGGACGGTGTGGGTTTGGAGTGGTGCATGGGAATGCCCCCCCTTGTTCTCTTCCTAAGTTTACTTCTCTTCTCGTTCACGTCTCCCACCATGCGCTTCCCTCCTTGTCATGCTTCCTGCCCCCAGCTGGTGAGTCGGTTGGGCAAGGGTTGTGCTGGTCGTGCACCGGCCGCATGAGGACGGTGTGGGTTTGGAGTGGTGCATGGGAATGCCCCCCCCCCCCCCCTCGTGCACTTCCTACACTTTATTTCTCTTCTCGTTCACGTCTCCCCACCATGCGCTTCCCTCCCTTGTCATGCTTCCTTCGCCGCAGGTGGTGAGTTCGGTTGGGCAAGGGTTGTGCTGGTCGTGCACCGGCCGCATGAGGACGGTGTGGGTCTGGAGTGGTGCATGGGAATGCCCCCCCTTGTTCTCTTCCTAAAGTTTACTTCTCTTCTGGTTATGTCTCCCCACCATGCGCTTCCCTCCCTTGTCATGCTTCCTTCGCCGCAGGTGGTGAGTTCGGTTGGGCAAGGGTTGTGCTGGTCGTGCACCGGCCGCATGAGGACGGTGTGGGTCTGGAGTGGTGCATGGGAATGCCCCCCCTTGTTCTCTTCCTAAAGTTTACTTCTCTTCTCGTTATGTCTCCCCACCATGCGCTTCCCTCCCTTGTCATGCTTCCTTCGCCGCAGTGGTGAGTTCGGTTGGGCAAGGGTTGTGCTGGTCGTGCACCGGCCGCATGAGGACGGTGTGGGTCTGGAGTGGTGCATGGGAATGCCCCCCCCTTGTTCTCTTCCTAAGTTTACTTCTCTTCTCGTTATGTCTCCCCACCATGCGCTTCCCTCCCTTGTCATGCTTCCTTCGCCGCAGTGGTGAGTTCGGTTGGGCAAGGGTTGTGCTGGCTGCGCGTGCACCGGCCGCATGAGGACGGTGTGGGTTTGGAGTGGTGCATGGGAATGCCCCCCCCCCCCTGTTCACTTCCTAACTTTATTTCTCTTCTCGTTCACGTCTCCCACCATGCGCTTCCCTCCCTTGTCATGCTTCCTGCCCCAGTGGTGAGTTCGGTTGGGCAAGGGTTGTGCTGGCTGCGCGTGCACCGGCCGCATGAGGACGGTGTGGGTTTGGAGTGGTGCATGGGAATGCCCCCCCCCCCCCCCGTTCACTTCCTAAACTTTATTTCTCTCTCGTTCACGTCCCCACCATGCGCTTCCCTCCCTTGTCATGCTTCCTTCGCCGCAGCTGGTGAGTTCGGTTGGGCAAGGGTTGTGCTGGCTGGCGTGCACCGGCCGCATGAGGACGGTGTGGGTCTGGAGTGGTGCATGGGAATGCCCCCCCCTTGTTCTCTTCCTAAGTTTACTTCTCTTCTGGGTTATGTCTCCCCACCATGCGCTTCCCTCCCTTGTCATGCTTCCTTCGCCGCAGGTGGTGAGTTCGGTTGGGCAAGGGTTGTGCTGGTCGTGCACCGGCCGCATGAGGACGGTGTGGGTCTGGAGTGGTGCATGGGAATGCCCCCCCCTTGTTCTCTTCCTAAGTTTACTTCTCTTCTCGTTACGTCTCCCCACCATGCGCTTCCCTCCCTTGTCATGCTTCCTTCGCCGCAGGTGGTGAGTTCGGTTGGGCAAGGGTTGTGCTGGTCGTGCACCGGCCGCATGAGGACGGTGTGGGTCTGGAGTGGTGCATGGGAATGCCCCCCCCTTGTTCTCTTCCTAAGTTTACTTCTCTTCTCGTTCACGTCTCCCCACCATGCGCTTCCCTCCCTTGTCATGCTTCCTGCCCCCAGTGGTGAGTTCGGTTGGGCAAGGGTTGGGCTGGCTGCGCGTGCACCGGCCGCATGAGGACGTTGTGGGTTTGGAGTGGTGCATGGGAATGCCCCCCCCCCCCCCCCTCGTGCACTTCCTACACTTTATTTCTCTTCTCGTTCACGTCTCCCCACCATGCGCTTCCCTCCCTTGTCATGCTTCCTTCGCCGCAGGTGGTGAGTTCGGTTGGGCAAGGGTTGTGCTGGTCGTGCACCGGCCGCATGAGGACGGTGTGGGTCTGGAGTGGTGCATGGGAATGCCCCCCCTTGTTCTCTTCCTAAAGTTTACTTCTCTTCTGGGTTATGTCTCCCCACCATGCGCTTCCCTCCCTTGTCATGCTTCCTTCGCCGCAGGTGGTGAGTTCGGTTGGGCAAGGGTTGTGCTGGTCGTGCACCGGCCGCATGAGGACGGTGTGGGTCTGGAGTGGTGCATGGGAATGCCCCCCCTTGTTCTCTTCCTAAAGTTTACTTCTCTTCTGGTTATGTCTCCCCACCATGCGCTTCCCTCCCTTGTCATGCTTCCTTCGCCGCAGGTGGTGAGTTCGGTTGGGCAAGGGTTGTGCTGGTCGTGCACCGGCCGCATGAGGACGGTGTGGGTCTGGAGTGGTGCATGGGAATGCCCCCCCCTTGTTCTCTTCCTACAGTTTACTTCTCTTCTCGTTCACGTCTCCCCACCATGCGCTTCCCTCCCTTGTCATGCTTCCTGCCCGCAGTGGTGAGTTCGGTTGGGCAAGGGTTGGTGGCTGGCGTGCACCGGCCGCATGAGGACGGTGTGGGTTTGGAGTGGTGCATGGGAATGCCCCCCCCCCTCGTTCACTTCCTAAACTTTATTCTCTTCTCGTTATGTCCCCCACCATGCGCTTCCCTCCCTTGTCATGCTTCCTTCGCCGCAGGTGGTGAGTTCGGTTGGGCAAGGGTTGTGCTGGCTGGCGTGCACCGGCCGCATGAGGACGGTGTGGGTTGGAGTGGTGCATGGGAATGCCCCCCCCCCTGTTCACTTCCTAAACTTTATTCTCTCTCGTTTATGTCCCCCACCATGCGCTTCCCTCCCTTGTCATGCTTCCTTCGCCGCAGTGGTGAGTTCGGTTGGGCAAGGGTTGTGCTGGTCGTGCACCGGCCGCATGAGGACGGTGTGGGTCTGGAGTGGTGCATGGGAATGCCCCCCCTTGTTCTCTTCCTAAAGTTTACTTCTCTTCTCGTTCACGTCTCTCCACCATGCGCTTCCCTTCCTTGTCATGCTTCCTGCCCCAGCTGGTGAGGTCGGTTGGGCAAGGGTTGTGCTGGTCGTGCACCGGCCGCATGAGGACGGTGTGGGTTTGGAGTGGTGCATGGGAATGCCCCCCCCCCCCCCCCTCGTGCACTTCCTACACTTTATTTCTCTTCTCGTTCACGTCTCCCCACCATGCGCTTCCCTCCCTTGTCATGCTTCCTTCGCCGCAGGTGGTGAGTTCGGTTGGGCAAGGGTTGTGCTGGCTGGCGTGCACCGGCCGCATGAGGACGGTGTGGGTTTGGAGTGGTGCATGGGAATGCCCCCCCTTGTTCACTTCCTAAATTTATTCTCTTCTGGTTATGTCCCCCACCATGCGCTTCCCTCCCTTGTCATGCTTCCTTCGCCGCAGTGGTGAGTTCGGTTGGGCAAGGGTTGTGCTGGTCGGTGCACCGGCCGCATGAGGACGGTGTGGGTCTGGAGTGGTGCATGGGAAGCCCCCCCTTGTTCTCTTCCTAAAGTTTACTTCTCTTCTGGTTATGTCTCCCCACCATGCGCTTCCCTCCCTTGTCATGCTTCCTTCGCCGCAGGTGGTGAGTTCGGTTGGGCAAGGGTTGTGCTGGTCGTGCACCGGCCGCATGAGGACGGTGTGGGTCTGGAGTGGTGCATGGGAATGCCCCCCCTTGTTCTCTTCCTAAAGTTTACTTCTCTTCTGGTTATGTCTCCCACCATGCGCTTCTCTCCTTGTCATGCTTCCTTCGCCGCAGCTGGTGAGTTCGGTTGGGCAAGGGTTGGCTGGCTGCGCGTGCACCGGCCGCATGAGGACGTTGTGGGTTTGGAGTGGTGCATGGGAATGCCCCCCCCCCCCTCGTGCACTTCCTACACTTTATTTCTCTTCTCGTTCACGTCTCTCCACATGCGCTTCCCTCCTTGTCATGCTTCCTCGCCGCAGGTGGTGAGTTCGGTTGGGCAAGGGTTGTGCTGGCTGTGCGTGCACCGGCCGCATGAGGACGGTGTGGGTTTGGAGTGGTGCATGGGAATGCCCCCCCCCCCCCCCCCTCGTTCACTTCCTAAACTTATTTCTCTTCTCGTTATGTCCCCCACCATGCGCTTCCCTCCCTTGTCATGCTTCCTTCGCCGCAGGTGGTGAGTTCGGTTGGGCAAGGGTTGTGCTGGCTGCGGTGCACCGGCCGCATGAGGACGGTGTGGGTCTGGAGTGGTGCATGGGAATGCCCCCCCTTGTTCTCTTCCTAAAGTTTACTTCTCTTCTGGGTTATGTCTCCCCACCATGCGCTTCCCTCCCTTGTCATGCTTCCTTCGCCGCAGCTGGTGAGTTCGGTTGGGCAAGGGTTGTGCTGGTCGTGCACCGGCCGCATGAGGACGGTGTGGGTCTGGAGTGGTGCATGGGAATGCCCCCCCCCTCGTCACTTCCTAACTTTATTTCTCTTCTCGTTCACGTCTCTCCACCATGCGCTTCCCTCCTTGTCATGCTTCCTTCGCCGCAGGTGGTGAGTTCGGTTGGGCAAGGTTGTGCTGGCTGTGCACCGGCCGCATGAGGACGGTGTGGGTTTGGAGTGGTGCATGGGAATGCCCCCCCCCCCCCCCCCCCCCCGTTCACTTCCTAAACACTATTTCTCTCCTCGTTTATGTCCCCCACCATGCGCTTCCCTCCCTTGTCATGCTTCCTTCGCCGCAGCTGGTGAGTTCGGTTGGGCAAGGGTTGTGCTGGCTGCGCGTGCACCGGCCGCATGAGGACGGTGTGGGTCTGGAGTGGTGCATGGGAATGCCCCCCCTTGTTCTCTTCCTAAAGTTTACTTCTCTTCTGGGTTATGTCTCCCCACCATGCGCTTCCCTCCCTTGTCATGCTTCCTTCGCCGCAGGTGGTGAGTTCGGTTGGGCAAGGGTTGTGCTGGTCGTGCACCGGCCGCATGAGGACGGTGTGGGTCTGGAGTGGTGCATGGGAATGCCCCCCCCTTGTTCTCTTCCTAAGTTTACTTCTCTTCTCGTTCACGTCTCTCCACCATGCGCTTCCTTCCTTGTCATGCTTCCTGCCCCGCAGCTGGTGAGGTCGGTTGGGCAAGGGTTGTGCTGGTCGTGCACCGGCCGCATGAGGACGGTGTGGGTTTGGAGTGGTGCATGGGAATGCCCCCCCCCCCCCCCTCGTGCACTTCCTACACTTTATTTCTCTTCTCGTTCACGTCTCCCCACCATGCGCTTCCCTCCCTTGTCATGCTTCCTGCCCCCAGTTGGTGAGTTCGGTTGGGCAAGGGTTGGGCTGGTGCGCGTGCACCGGCCGCATGAGGACGTTGTGGGTTTGGAGTGGTGCATGGGAATGCCCCCCCCCCCCCCCCCGTTCACTTCCTAAACACTATTTCTCTCCTCGTTTATGTCCCCCACCATGCGCTTCTCTCCCTTGTCATGCTTCCTTCGCCGCAGCTGGTGAGTTCGGTTGGGCAAGGGTTGTGCTGGCTGCGCGTGCACCGGCCGCATGAGGACGGTGTGGGTCTGGAGTGGTGCATGGGAATGCCCCCCCTTGTTCTCTTCCTAAAGTTTACTTCTCTTCTGGGTTATGTCTCCCCACCATGCGCTTCCCTCCCTTGTCATGCTTCCTTCGCCGCAGGTGGTGAGTTCGGTTGGGCAAGGGTTGTGCTGGTCGTGCACCGGCCGCATGAGGACGGTGTGGGTCTGGAGTGGTGCATGGGAATGCCCCCCCTTGTTCTCTTCCTTAAGTTTACTTCTCTTCTCGTTCACGTCTCTCCACCATGCGCTTCCCTTCCTTGTCATGCTTCCTGCCCCCCAGCTGGTGAGGTCGGTTGGGCAAGGGTTGTGCTGGTCGTGCACCGGCCGCATGAGGACGGTGTGGGTTTGGAGTGGTGCATGGAATGCCCCCCCCCCCCCCCCTCGTGCACTTCCTACACTTTATTTCTCTTCTCGTTCACGTCTCCCCACCATGCGCTTCCCTCCCTTGTCATGCTTCCTGCCCCCAGTGGTGAGTTCGGTTGGGCAAGGGTTGTGCTGGTGGCGTGCACCGGCCGCATGAGGACGTTGTGGGTTTGGAGTGGTGCATGGGAATGCCCCCCCCCCGTCACTTCCTAACTTTTCTCTTCTCGTTATGTCCCCACCATGCGCTTCCCTCCCTTGTCATGCTTCCTTCCCCAGCTGGTGAGTCGGTTGGGCAAGGGTTGTGCTGGCGTGCACCCCGCATGAGGACGGTGTGGGTCTGGAGTGGTGCATGGGAATGCCCCCCCTTGCACTTCCTACACTTTTTCTCTCTCGTTCACGTCTCCCCACCATGCGCTTCCCTCCCTTGTCATGCTTCCTGCCCCCAGCTGGTGAGTTCGGTTGGGCAAGGGTTGTGCTGGCTGCGGCACCGGCCGCATGAGGACGTGTGGGTTGGAGTGGTGCATGGGAATGCCCCCCCTTGTTCACTTCCTAAAGTTTACTTCTCTTCTGGTTATGTCTCCCCACCATGCGCTTCCTCCCTTGTCATGCTTCCTTCGCCGCAGGTGGTGAGTTCGGTTGGGCAAGGGTTGTGCTGGTCGTGCACCGGCCGCATGAGGACGGTGTGGGTCTGGAGTGGTGCATGGGAATGCCCCCCCTTGTTCTCTTCCTAAAGTTTACTTCTCTTCTGGTTATGTCTCCCCACCATGCGCTTCCCTCCCTTGTCATGCTTCCTTCGCCGCAGGTGGTGAGTTCGGTTGGGCAAGGGTTGTGCTGGTGCGCGTGCACCGGCCGCATGAGGACGGTGTGGGTCTGGAGTGGTGCATGGGAATGCCCCCCTTGTTCTCTTCCTAAAGTTTACTTCTCTTCTGGTTATGTCTCCCCACCATGCGCTTCCCTCCTTGTCATGCTTCCTTCGCCGCAGTGGTGAGTTCGGTTGGGCAAGGGTTGTGCTGGTCGTGCACCGGCCGCATGAGGACGGTGTGGGTCTGGAGTGGTGCATGGGAATGCCCCCCCTTGTTCTCTTCCTAAATTTATTCTCTCTGGTTATGTCTCCCCACCATGCGCTTCCCTCCCTTGTCATGCTTCCTTCGCGCAGGTGGTGAGTTCGGTTGGGCAAGGGTTGTGCTGGTCGTGCACCGGCCGCATGAGGACGGTGTGGGTCTGGAGTGGTGCATGGGAATGCCCCCCCTTGTTCTCTTCCTTAAGTTTACTTCTCTTCTCGTTCACGTCTCTCCACCATGCGCTTCCCTTCCTTGTCATGCTTCCTGCCCCCCAGCTGGTGAGGTCGGTTGGGCAAGGGTTGTGCTGGTCGTGCACCGGCCGCATGAGGACGGTGTGGGGTTTGGAGTGGTGCATGGGAATGCCCCCCCCCCCCCCCCCTCGTGCACTTCCTACACTTTATTCTCTTCTCGTTCACGTCTCCCCACCATGCGCTTCCTCCTTGTCATGCTTCCGCCGCAGTGGTGAGTTCGGTTGGGCAAGGGTTGTGCTGGTCGTGCACCGGCCGCATGAGGACGGTGTGGGTCTGGAGTGGTGCATGGGAATGCCCCCCCCCCTCTCGTGCCTTCCTACACTTTATTTCTCTTCTCGTTCACGTCTCTCCACATGCGCTTCCCTTCCTTGTCATGCTTCCTTCGCCGCAGGTGGTGAGTTCGGTTGGGCAAGGTTTGTGCTGGCTGTGCATGCACCGGCCGCATGAGGACGGTGTGGGTTTGGAGTGGTGCATGGGAATGCCCCCCCCCCCCCCCCCCCCCCGTTCACTTCCTAAACACTATTTCTCTCCTCGTTTATGTCCCCCACCATGCGCTTCTCTCCCTTGTCATGCTTCCTTCGCCGCAGTGGTGAGTTCGGTTGGGCAAGGGTTGTGCTGGCTGCGCGTGCACCGGCCGCATGAGGACGGTGTGGGTCTGGAGTGGTGCATGGGAATGCCCCCCTTGTGCTCTTCCTAAAGTTTACTTCTCTTCTGGGTTATGTCTCCCCACCATGCGCTTCCCTCCCTTGTCATGCTTCCTTCGCCGCAGGTGGTGAGTTCGGTTGGGCAAGGGTTGTGCTGGTCGTGCACCGGCCGCATGAGGACGGTGTGGGTCTGGAGTGGTGCATGGGAATGCCCCCCCTTGTTCTCTTCCTTAAGTTTACTTCTCTTCTCGTTCACGTCTCTCCACCATGCGCTTCCCTTCCTTGTCATGCTTCCTGCCCCCCAGCTGGTGAGGTCGGTTGGGCAAGGGTTGTGCTGGTCGTGCACCGGCCGCATGAGGACGGTGTGGGTTTGGAGTGGTGCATGGGAATGCCCCCCCCCCCCCCCTCGTGCACTTCCTACACTTTATTTCTCTTCTCGTTCACGTCTCCCCACCATGCGCTTCCCTCCCTTGTCATGCTTCCTGCCCCCCAGTTGGTGAGTTCGGTTGGGCAAGGGTTGGGCTGGCTGCGCGTGCACCGGCCGCATGAGGACGTTGTGGGTTTGGAGTGGTGCATGGGAATGCCCCCCCCCCTCCCCCGTTCAGTTCCTAAACACTATTTCTCTCCTCGTTTATGTCCCTCACCATGCGCTTCTCTCCCTTGTCATGCTTCCTTCGCCGCAGCTGGTGAGTTCGGTTGGGCAAGGGTTGTGTTGGCTGCGCGTGCACCGGCCGCATGAGGACGGTGTGGGTCTGGAGTGGTGCATGGGAATGCCCCCCCCCCCCCCCCCCTCGTGCACTTCCTACACTTTATTTCTCTTCTCGTTCACGTCTCCCCACCATGCGCTTCCCTCCCTTGTCATGCTTCCTGCCCCCCAGTTGGTGAGTTCGGTTGGGCAAGGGTTGTGCTGGCTGTACGGCACCGACCGCATGAGGATGTTATGGGTTTGGAGTGGTGCATAGGAATGCCCCCCTTGTGCACTTCCTAAAGTTTACTTCTCTTCTGGGTTATGTCTCCCCACCATGCGCTTCCCTCCCTTGTCATGCTTCCTTCGCCGCAGGTGGTGAGTTCGGTTGGGCAAGGGTTGTGCTGGTCGTGCACCGGCCGCATGAGGACGGTGTGGGTCTGGAGTGGTGCATGGGAATGCCCCCCCTTGTTCTCTTCCTAAAGTTTACTTCTCTTCTGGTTATGTCTCCCCACCATGCGCTTCCCTCCCTTGTCATGCTTCCTTCGCCGCAGGTGGTGAGTTCGGTTGGGCAAGGGTTGTGCTGGCTGCGCGTGCACCGGCCGCATGAGGACGGTGTGGGTCTGGAGTGGTGCATGGGAATGCCCCCCCTTGTTCTCTTCCTAAAGTTTACTTCTCTTCTGGTTATGTCTCCCCACCATGCGCTTCCCTGCCTTGTCATGCTTCCTTCGCCGCAGGTGGTGAGTTCGGTTGGGCAAGGGTTGTGCTGGTCGTGCACGGCCGCATGAGGACGGTGTGGGTCTGGAGTGGTGCATGGGAATGCCCCCCTTGTTCTCTTCCTAAAGTTTACTTCTCTTCTGGGTTATGTCTCCCCACCATGCGCTTCCCTCCCTTGTCATGCTTCCTTCGCCGCAGGTGGTGAGTTCGGTTGGGCAAGGGTTGTGCTGGTCGTGCACCGGCCGCATGAGGACGGTGTGGGTCTGGAGTGGTGCATGGGAATGCCCCCCCTTGTTCTCTTCCTTAAGTTTACTTCTCTTCTCGTTCACGTCTCTCCACCATGCGCTTCCCTTCCTTGTCATGCTTCCTGCCCCCAGCTGGTGAGGTCGGTTGGGCAAGGGTTGTGCTGGTCGTGCACCGGCCGCATGAGGACGGTGTGGGTTTGGAGTGGTGCATGGGAATGCCCCCCCCCCCCCCTCGTGCACTTCCTACACTTTATTTCTCTTCTCGTTCACGTCTCTCCACCATGCGCTTCCCTTCCTTGTCATGCTTCCTGCCCCCCAGGTGGTGAGTTCGGTTGGGCAAGGGTTGTGCTGGTCGTGCACCGGCCGCATGAGGACGGTGTGGGTCTGGAGTGGTGCATGGGAATGCCCCCCCCCCCCCCCCCCCTCGTGCACTTCCTACACTTTATTTCTCTTCTCGTTCACGTCTCCCCACCATGCGCTTCCCTCCCTTGTCATGCTTCCTGCCCCCAGTTGGTGAGTTCGGTTGGGCAAGGTTTGTGCTGGCTGTGCGTGCACCGGCCGCATGAGGACGTTGTGGGTTTGGAGTGGTGCATGGAAATGCCCCCCCCCCTCGTGCACTTCCTACACTTTATTTCTCTTCTCGTTCACGTCTCCCCACCATGCGCTTCCCTCCCTTGTCATGCTTCCTGCCCCCCAGCTGGTGAGGTCGGTTGGGCAAGGGTTGTGCTGGTCGTGCACCGGCCGCATGAGGACGGTGTGGGTCTGGAGTGGTGCATGGGAATGCCCCCCCTTGTTCTCTTCCTTAAGTTTACTTCTCTTCTCGTTCACGTCTCCCACCATGCGCTTCCCTTCCTTGTCATGCTTCCTGCCCCCAGCTGGTGAGTCGGTTGGGCAAGGGTTGTGCTGGTCGTGCACCGGCCGCATGAGGACGGTGTGGGTTTGGAGTGGTGCATGGGAATGCCCCCCCCCCCCCCCCTCGTGCACTTCCTACACTTTATTTCTCTTCTCGTTCACGTCTCTCCACCATGCGCTTCCCTTCCTTGTCATGCTTCCTGCCCCCCAGCTGGTGAGTTCGGTTGGGCAAGGGTTGTGCTGGTCGTGCACCGGCCGCATGAGGACGGTGTGGGTTTGGAGTGGTGCATGGGAATGCCCCCCCCCCCCCCTCGTGCACTTCCTACACTTTATTTCTCTTCTCGTTCACGTCTCCCCACCATGCGCTTCCCTCCCTTGTCATGCTTCCTGCCCCCCAGCTGGTGAGGTCGGTTGGGCAAGGGTTGTGCTGGTCGTGCACCGGCCGCATGAGGACGTTGTGGGTTTGGAGTTGTGCATGGGAATGCCCCCCTTGTGCACTTCCTAAACTTTATTTCTCTTCTCGTTCACGTCTCCCCACCATGCGCTTCCCTCCCTTGTCATGCTTCCTTCACCGCAGCGAGCGAGTTCGGTTGGGCAAGGTTTGTGTTGGCTGTGCATGCACCGACCGCATGAGGACGTTGTGGGTTTGGAGTGGTGCATAGGAATGCCCCCCTTGTGCACTTCCTAAACTTTGTTTCTCTTCTCGTTTATGTCTCCCCACCATGCGCTTCTCTCCCTTGTCGTGCTTCCTTCACCGCAGCGAGTGAGTTCAGTTGGGCAAGGGTTGTGCTGGCTGTGCATGCACCGACCGCATGAGGACGTTGTGGGTTTGGAGTGGTGCATAGGAATGCCCCCCTTGTGCACTTCCTAAACTTTGTTTCTCTTCTCGTTTATGTCTCCCCACCATGCGCTTCTCTCCCTTGTCGTGCTTCCTTCACCGCAGCGAGTGAGTTCAGTTGGGCAAGGGTTGTGCTGGCTGTGCATGCACCGACCGCATGAGGACGTTGTGGGTTTGGAGTGGTGCATAGGAATGCCCCCCTTGTGCACTTCCTAAACTTTGTTTCTCTTCTCGTTTATGTCTCCCCACCATGCGCTTCTCTCCCTTGTCGTGCTTCCTGCCCCCCAGTTGGTGAGTTCGGTTGGGCAAGGGTTGTGCTGGCTGTACGGCACCGACCGCATGAGGAGTTTGGGTTTGGAGTGGTGCATGGAATGCCCCCCTTGTGCACTTCCTAAAGTTTACTTCTCTTCTGGTTATGTCTCCCCACCATGCGCTTCCCTCCCTTGTCATGCTTCCTTCGCCCGCAGGTGGTGAGTTCGGTTGGGCAAGGGTTGTGCTGGTCGTGCACCGGCCGCATGAGGACGGTGTGGGTCTGGAGTGGTGCATGGGAATGCCCCCCTTGTTCTCTTCCTAAAGTTTACTTCTCTTCTGGGTTATGTCTCCCCACCATGCGCTTCCCTCCCTTGTCATGCTTCCTTCGCCGCAGGTGGTGAGTTCGGTTGGGCAAGGGTTGTGCTGGCTGCGCGTGCACCGGCCGCATGAGGACGGTGTGGGTCTGGAGTGGTGCATGGGAATGCCCCCCTTGTTCTCTTCCTAAAGTTTACTTCTCTTCTGGGTTATGTCTCCCCACCATGCGCTTCCCTGCCTTGTCATGCTTCCTTCGCCGCAGGTGGTGAGTTCGGTTGGGCAAGGGTTGTGCTGGTCGTGCACTGGCCGCATGAGGACGGTGTGGGTCTGGAGTGGTGCATGGGAATGCCCCCCCTTGTTCTCTTCCTAAAGTTTACTTCTCTTCTGGGTTATGTCTCCCCACCATGCGCTTCCCTCCCTTGTCATGCTTCCTTCGCCGCAGGTGGTGAGTTCGGTTGGGCAAGGGTTGTGCTGGTCGTGCACCGGCCGCATGAGGACGGTGTGGGTCTGGAGTGGTGCATGGAATGCCCCCCCTTGTTCTCTTCCTTAAGTTTACTTCTCTTCTCGTTCACGTCTCTCCACCATGCGCTTCCCTTCCTTGTCATGCTTCCTGCCCCCCAGCTGGTGAGGTCGGTTGGGCAAGGGTTGTGCTGGTCGTGCACCGGCCGCATGAGGACGGTGTGGGTTTGGAGTGGTGCATGGGAATGCCCCCCCCCCCCCCTCGTGCACTTCCTACACTTTATTTCTCTTCTCGTTCACGTCTCTCCACCATGCGCTTCCCTTCCTTGTCATGCTTCCTGCCCCCCAGGTGGTGAGTTCGGTTGGGCAAGGGTTGTGCTGGTCGTGCACCGGCCGCATGAGGACGGTGTGGGTCTGGAGTGGTGCATGGGAATGCCCCCCCCCCCCCCCCCCTCGTGCACTTCCTACACTTTCTTTCTCTTCTCGTTCACGTCTCCCCACCATGCGCTTCCCTCCCTTGTCATGCTTCCTGCCCCCAGTTGGTGAGTTCGGTTGGGCAAGGTTTGTGCTGGCTGTGCGTGCACCGGCCGCATGAGGACGTTGTGGGTTTGGAGTGGTGCATGGGAATGCCCCCCCCCCCTCGTGCACTTCCTACACTTTATTTCTCTTCTCGTTCACGTCTCCCCACCATGCGCTTCCCTCCCTTGTCATGCTTCCTGCCCCCCAGCTGGTGAGGTCGGTTGGGCAAGGGTTGTGCTGGTCGTGCACCGGCCGCATGAGGACGGTGTGGGTCTGGAGTGGTGCATGGGAATGCCCCCCCTTGTTCTCTTCCTTAAGTTTACTTCTCTTCTCGTTCACGTCTCTCCACCATGCGCTTCCCTTCCTTGTCATGCTTCCTGCCCCCCAGCTGGTGAGGTCGGTTGGGCAAGGGTTGTGCTGGTCGTGCACCGGCCGCATGAGGACGGTGTGGGTTTGGAGTGGTGCATGGGAATGCCCCCCCCCCCCCCCCCCCCCTCGTGCACTTCCTACACTTTATTTCTCTTCTCGTTCACGTCTCTCCACCATGCGCTTCCCTTCCTTGTCATGCTTCCTGCCCCCCAGATGGTGAGGTCGGTTGGGCAAGGGTTGTGCTGGTCGTGCACCGGCCGCATGAGGACGGTGTGGGTTTGGAGTTGTGCATGGGAATGCCCCCCTTGTGCACTTCCTAAACTTTATTTCTCTTCTCGTTCACGTCTCCCCACCATGCGCTTCCCTCCCTTGTCATGCTTCCTTCACCGCAGCGAGCGAGTTCGGTTGGGCAAGGTTTGTGTTGGCTGTGCATGCACCGACCGCATGAGGACGTTGTGGGTTTGGAGTGGTGCATAGGAATGCCCCCCTTGTGCACTTCCTAAACTTTGTTTCTCTTCTCGTTTATGTCTCCCCACCATGCGCTTCTCTCCCTTGTCGTGCTTCCTTCACCGCAGCGAGTGAGTTCAGTTGGGCAAGGGTTGTGCTGGCTGTGCATGCACCGACCGCATGAGGACGTTGTGGGTTTGGAGTGGTGCATAGGAATGCCCCCCTTGTGCACTTCCTAAACTTTGTTTCTCTTCTCGTTTATGTCTCCCCACCATGCGCTTCTCTCCCTTGTCGTGCTTCCTTCACCGCAGCGAGTGAGTTCAGTTGGGCAAGGGTTGTGCTGGCTGTGCATGCACCGACCGCATGAGGACGTTGTGGGTTTGGAGTGGTGCATAGGAATGCCCCCCTTGTGCACTTCCTAAACTTTGTTTCTCTTCTCGTTTATGTCTCCCCACCATGCGCTTCTCTCCCTTGTCGTGCTTCCTTCACCGCAGCGAGTGAGTTCGGTTGGGCAAGGGTTGTGCTGGCTGTGCGGCACCGACCGCATGAGGATGTTATGGGTTTGGAGTGGTGCATGGGAATGCCCCCCTTGTGCACTTCCTAAACTTTATTTCTCTTCTCGTTTATGTCTCCCCACCATGCGCTTCTCTCCCTTGTCGTGCTTCCTTCACCGCAGCGAGCGAGTTCGGTTGGGCAAGGTTTGTGTTGGCTGTGCATGCACCGACCGCATGAGGACGTTGTGGGTTTGGAGTGGTGCATAGGAATGCCCCCCTTGTGCACTTCCTAAACTTTGTTTCTCTTCTCGTTTATGTCTCCCCACCATGCGCTTCTCTCCCTTGTCGTGCTTCCTTCACCGCAGCGAGTGAGTTCGGTTGGGCAAGGGTTGTGCTGGCTGTGCGGCACCGACCGCATGAGGATGTTATGGGTTTGGAGTGGTGCATGGGAATGCCCCCCTTGTGCACTTCCTAAACTTTATTTCTCTTCTCGTTTATGTCTCCCCACCATGCGCTTCTCTCCCTTGTCGTGCTTCCTTCACCGCAGCGAGTGAGTTCAGTTGGGCAAGGGTTGTGCTGGCTGTGCGGCACCGACCGCATGAGGACGTTGTGGGTTTGGAGTGGTGCATGGGAATGCCCCCCTTGTGCACTTCCTTAACTTTATTTCTCTTCTCGTTTATGTCTCCCCACCATGCGCTTCTCTCCCTTGTCGTGCTTCCTTCACCGCAGCGAGTGAGTTCGGTTGGGCAAGGGTTGTGCTGGCTGTGCGGCTGCGACCGCATGAGGATGTTATGGGTTTGGAGTGGTGCATGGGAATGCCCCCCTTGTTCACTTCCTAGACTTTATTTCTCTTCTCGTTCACGTCTCACCACCACGCGCTTCCGTCTCTTGTCATGCTTCCTTCGCCGCAGCGAGTGAGTTCGGTTGGGCAAGGTTTGTGCTAGTCGTGCACCGGCCGCATGAGGACGGTGTGGGTCTGGAGTGGTGCATGGGAAAGCCCCCCCTTGTTCTCTTCCTAAAGTTTACTTCTCTTCTGGGTTATGTCTCCCACCATGCGCTTCCCTCCCTTGTCATGCTTCCTTCGCCGCAGGTGGTGAGTTCGGTTGGGCAAGGGTTGTGCTGGTCGTGCACCGGCCGCATGAGGACGGTGTGGGTCTGGAGTGGTGCATGGGAAAGCCCCCCCTTGTTCTCTTCCTAAAGTTTACTTCTCTTCTGGGTTATGTCTCCCCACCATGCGCTTCTCTCCCTTGTCGTGCTTCCTTCACCGCAGCGAGTGAGTTCGGTTGGGCAAGGGTTGTGCTGGCTGTGCGGCTGCGACCGCATGAGGATGTTATGGGTTTGGAGTGGTGCATGGGAATGCCCCCCTTGTTCACTTCCTAGACTTTATTTCTCTTCTCGTTCACGTCTCACCACCACGCGCTTCCGTCTCTTGTCATGCTTCCTTCGCCGCAGCGAGTGAGTTCGGTTGGGCAAGGTTTGTGCTAGTCGTGCACCGGCCGCATGAGGACGGTGTGGGTCTGGAGTGGTGCATGGGAAAGCCCCCCCTTGTTCTCTTCCTAAAGTTTACTTCTCTTCTCGTTCACGTCTCCCCACCATGCGCTTCCCTCCCTTGTCATGCTTCCTGCCCCCCAGTTGGTGAGTTCGGTTGGGCAAGGTTTGTGCTGGCTGTGCGTGCACCGGCCGCATGAGGACGTTGTGGGTTTGGAGTGGTGCATGGGAATGCCCCCCCCCCCCCTCGTGCACTTCCTACACTTTATTTCTCTTCTCGTTCACGTCTCCCCACCATGCGCTTCCCTCCCTTGTCATGCTTCCTGCCCCCCAGCTGGTGAGGTCGGTTGGGCAAGGGTTGTGCTGGTCGTGCACCGGCCGCATGAGGACGGTGTGGGTCTGGAGTGGTGCATGGGAATGCCCCCCCTTGTTCTCTTCCTTAAGTTTACTTCTCTTCTCGTTCACGTCTCTCCACCATGCGCTTCCCTTCCTTGTCATGCTTCCTGCCCCCCAGCTGGTGAGGTCGGTTGGGCAAGGGTTGTGCTGGTCGTGCACCGGCCGCATGAGGACGGTGTGGGTTTGGAGTGGTGCATGGGAATGCCCCCCCCCCCCCCCCCCCCCCCCCCCTCGTGCACTTCCTACACTTTATTTCTCTTCTCGTTCACGTCTCTCCACCATGCGCTTCCCTTCCTTGTCATGCTTCCTGCCCCCCAGATGGTGAGGTCGGTTGGGCAAGGGTTGTGCTGGTCGTGCACCGGCCGCATGAGGACGGTGTGGGTTTGGAGTTGTGCATGGGAATGCCCCCCTTGTGCACTTCCTAAACTTTATTTCTCTTCTCGTTCACGTCTCCCCACCATGCGCTTCCCTCCCTTGTCATGCTTCCTTCACCGCAGCGAGCGAGTTCGGTTGGGCAAGGTTTGTGTTGGCTGTGCATGCACCGACCGCATGAGGACGTTGTGGGTTTGGAGTGGTGCATAGGAATGCCCCCCTTGTGCACTTCCTAAACTTTGTTTCTCTTCTCGTTTATGTCTCCCCACCATGCGCTTCTCTCCCTTGTCGTGCTTCCTTCACCGCAGCGAGTGAGTTCAGTTGGGCAAGGGTTGTGCTGGCTGTGCATGCACCGACCGCATGAGGACGTTGTGGGTTTGGAGTGGTGCATAGGAATGCCCCCCTTGTGCACTTCCTAAACTTTGTTTCTCTTCTCGTTTATGTCTCCCCACCATGCGCTTCTCTCCCTTGTCGTGCTTCCTTCACCGCAGCGAGTGAGTTCGGTTGGGCAAGGGTTGTGCTGGCTGTGCGGCACCGACCGCATGAGGATGTTATGGGTTTGGAGTGGTGCATGGGAATGCCCCCCTTGTGCACTTCCTAAACTTTATTTCTCTTCTCGTTTATGTCTCCCCACCATGCGCTTCTCTCCCTTGTCGTGCTTCCTTCACCGCAGCGAGCGAGTTCGGTTGGGCAAGGTTTGTGTTGGCTGTGCATGCACCGACCGCATGAGGACGTTGTGGGTTTGGAGTGGTGCATAGGAATGCCCCCCTTGTGCACTTCCTAAACTTTGTTTCTCTTCTCGTTTATGTCTCCCCACCATGCGCTTCTCTCCCTTGTCGTGCTTCCTTCACCGCAGCGAGTGAGTTCGGTTGGGCAAGGGTTGTGCTGGCTGTGCGGCACCGACCGCATGAGGATGTTATGGGTTTGGAGTGGTGCATGGGAATGCCCCCCTTGTGCACTTCCTAAACTTTATTTCTCTTCTCGTTTATGTCTCCCCACCATGCGCTTCTCTCCCTTGTCGTGCTTCCTTCACCGCAGCGAGTGAGTTCAGTTGGGCAAGGGTTGTGCTGGCTGTGCGGCACCGACCGCATGAGGACGTTGTGGGTTTGGAGTGGTGCATGGGAATGCCCCCCTTGTGCACTTCCTTAACTTTATTTCTCTTCTCGTTTATGTCTCCCCACCATGCGCTTCTCTCCCTTGTCGTGCTTCCTTCACCGCAGCGAGTGAGTTCGGTTGGGCAAGGGTTGTGCTGGCTGTGCGGCTGCGACCGCATGAGGATGTTATGGGTTTGGAGTGGTGCATGGGAATGCCCCCCTTGTTCACTTCCTAGACTTTATTTCTCTTCTCGTTCACGTCTCACCACCACGCGCTTCCGTCTCTTGTCATGCTTCCTTCGCCGCAGCGAGTGAGTTCGGTTGGGCAAGGTTTGTGCTAGTCGTGCACCGGCCGCATGAGGACGGTGTGGGTCTGGAGTGGTGCATGGGAAAGCCCCCCCTTGTTCTCTTCCTAAAGTTTACTTCTCTTCTGGGTTATGTCTCCCACCATGCGCTTCCCTCCCTTGTCATGCTTCCTTCGCCGCAGGTGGTGAGTTCGGTTGGGCAAGGGTTGTGCTGGTCGTGCACCGGCCGCATGAGGACGGTGTGGGTCTGGAGTGGTGCATGGGAAAGCCCCCCTTGTGCACTTCCTTAACTTTATTTCTCTTCTCGTTTATGTCTCCCCACCATGCGCTTCTCTCCCTTGTCGTGCTTCCTTCACCGCAGCGAGTGAGTTCGGTTGGGCAAGGGTTGTGCTGGCTGTGCGGCTGCGACCGCATGAGGATGTTATGGGTTTGGAGTGGTGCATGGGAATGCCCCCCTTGTGCACTTCCTAAACTTTATTTCTCTTCTCGTTTATGTCTCCCCACCATGCGCTTCTCTCCCTTGTCGTGCTTCCTTCACCGCAGCGAGCGAGTTCGGTTGGGCAAGGTTTGTGTTGGCTGTGCATGCACCGACCGCATGAGGACGTTGTGGGTTTGGAGTGGTGCATAGGAATGCCCCCCTTGTGCACTTCCTAAACTTTGTTTCTCTTCTCGTTTATGTCTCCCCACCATGCGCTTCTCTCCCTTGTCGTGCTTCCTTCACCGCAGCGAGTGAGTTCGGTTGGGCAAGGGTTGTGCTGGCTGTGCGGCACCGACCGCATGAGGATGTTATGGGTTTGGAGTGGTGCATGGGAATGCCCCCCTTGTGCACTTCCTAAACTTTATTTCTCTTCTCGTTTATGTCTCCCCACCATGCGCTTCTCTCCCTTGTCGTGCTTCCTTCACCGCAGCGAGTGAGTTCAGTTGGGCAAGGGTTGTGCTGGCTGTGCGGCACCGACCGCATGAGGACGTTGTGGGTTTGGAGTGGTGCATGGGAATGCCCCCCTTGTGCACTTCCTTAACTTTATTTCTCTTCTCGTTTATGTCTCCCCACCATGCGCTTCTCTCCCTTGTCGTGCTTCCTTCACCGCAGCGAGTGAGTTCGGTTGGGCAAGGGTTGTGCTGGCTGTGCGGCTGCGACCGCATGAGGATGTTATGGGTTTGGAGTGGTGCATGGGAATGCCCCCCTTGTTCACTTCCTAGACTTTATTTCTCTTCTCGTTCACGTCTCACCACCACGCGCTTCCGTCTCTTGTCATGCTTCCTTCGCCGCAGCGAGTGAGTTCGGTTGGGCAAGGTTTGTGCTAGTCGTGCACCGGCCGCATGAGGACGGTGTGGGTCTGGAGTGGTGCATGGGAAAGCCCCCCCTTGTTCTCTTCCTAAAGTTTACTTCTCTTCTGGGTTATGTCTCCCACCATGCGCTTCCCTCCCTTGTCATGCTTCCTTCGCCGCAGGTGGTGAGTTCGGTTGGGCAAGGGTTGTGCTGGTCGTGCACCGGCCGCATGAGGACGGTGTGGGTCTGGAGTGGTGCATGGGAAAGCCCCCCCTTGTTCTCTTCCTAAAGTTTACTTCTCTTCTGGGTTATGTCTCCCCACCATGCGCTTCTCTCCCTTGTCGTGCTTCCTTCACCGCAGCGAGTGAGTTCGGTTGGGCAAGGGTTGTGCTGGCTGTGCGGCTGCGACCGCATGAGGATGTTATGGGTTTGGAGTGGTGCATGGGAATGCCCCCCTTGTTCACTTCCTAGACTTTATTTCTCTTCTCGTTCACGTCTCACCACCACGCGCTTCCGTCTCTTGTCATGCTTCCTTCGCCGCAGCGAGTGAGTTCGGTTGGGCAAGGTTTGTGCTAGTCGTGCACCGGCCGCATGAGGACGGTGTGGGTCTGGAGTGGTGCATGGGAAAGCCCCCCCTTGTTCTCTTCCTAAAGTTTACTTCTCTTCTCGTTCACGTCTCCCCACCATGCGCTTCCCTCCCTTGTCATGCTTCCTGCCCCCCAGTTGGTGAGTTCGGTTGGGCAAGGTTTGTGCTGGCTGTGCGTGCACCGGCCGCATGAGGACGTTGTGGGTTTGGAGTGGTGCATGGGAATGCCCCCCCCCCCCCTCGTGCACTTCCTACACTTTATTTCTCTTCTCGTTCACGTCTCCCCACCATGCGCTTCCCTCCCTTGTCATGCTTCCTGCCCCCCAGCTGGTGAGGTCGGTTGGGCAAGGGTTGTGCTGGTCGTGCACCGGCCGCATGAGGACGGTGTGGGTCTGGAGTGGTGCATGGGAATGCCCCCCCTTGTTCTCTTCCTTAAGTTTACTTCTCTTCTCGTTCACGTCTCTCCACCATGCGCTTCCCTTCCTTGTCATGCTTCCTGCCCCCCAGCTGGTGAGGTCGGTTGGGCAAGGGTTGTGCTGGTCGTGCACCGGCCGCATGAGGACGGTGTGGGTTTGGAGTGGTGCATGGGAATGCCCCCCCCCCCCCCCCCCCCCCCCCCCCTCGTGCACTTCCTACACTTTATTTCTCTTCTCGTTCACGTCTCTCCACCATGCGCTTCCCTTCCTTGTCATGCTTCCTGCCCCCCAGATGGTGAGGTCGGTTGGGCAAGGGTTGTGCTGGTCGTGCACCGGCCGCATGAGGACGGTGTGGGTTTGGAGTTGTGCATGGGAATGCCCCCCTTGTGCACTTCCTAAACTTTATTTCTCTTCTCGTTCACGTCTCCCCACCATGCGCTTCCCTCCCTTGTCATGCTTCCTTCACCGCAGCGAGCGAGTTCGGTTGGGCAAGGTTTGTGTTGGCTGTGCATGCACCGACCGCATGAGGACGTTGTGGGTTTGGAGTGGTGCATAGGAATGCCCCCCTTGTGCACTTCCTAAACTTTGTTTCTCTTCTCGTTTATGTCTCCCCACCATGCGCTTCTCTCCCTTGTCGTGCTTCCTTCACCGCAGCGAGTGAGTTCAGTTGGGCAAGGGTTGTGCTGGCTGTGCATGCACCGACCGCATGAGGACGTTGTGGGTTTGGAGTGGTGCATAGGAATGCCCCCCTTGTGCACTTCCTAAACTTTGTTTCTCTTCTCGTTTATGTCTCCCCACCATGCGCTTCTCTCCCTTGTCGTGCTTCCTTCACCGCAGCGAGTGAGTTCGGTTGGGCAAGGGTTGTGCTGGCTGTGCGGCACCGACCGCATGAGGATGTTATGGGTTTGGAGTGGTGCATGGGAATGCCCCCCTTGTGCACTTCCTAAACTTTATTTCTCTTCTCGTTTATGTCTCCCCACCATGCGCTTCTCTCCCTTGTCGTGCTTCCTTCACCGCAGCGAGCGAGTTCGGTTGGGCAAGGTTTGTGTTGGCTGTGCATGCACCGACCGCATGAGGACGTTGTGGGTTTGGAGTGGTGCATAGGAATGCCCCCCTTGTGCACTTCCTAAACTTTGTTTCTCTTCTCGTTTATGTCTCCCCACCATGCGCTTCTCTCCCTTGTCGTGCTTCCTTCACCGCAGCGAGTGAGTTCGGTTGGGCAAGGGTTGTGCTGGCTGTGCGGCACCGACCGCATGAGGATGTTATGGGTTTGGAGTGGTGCATGGGAATGCCCCCCTTGTGCACTTCCTAAACTTTATTTCTCTTCTCGTTTATGTCTCCCCACCATGCGCTTCTCTCCCTTGTCGTGCTTCCTTCACCGCAGCGAGTGAGTTCAGTTGGGCAAGGGTTGTGCTGGCTGTGCGGCACCGACCGCATGAGGACGTTGTGGGTTTGGAGTGGTGCATGGGAATGCCCCCCTTGTGCACTTCCTTAACTTTATTTCTCTTCTCGTTTATGTCTCCCCACCATGCGCTTCTCTCCCTTGTCGTGCTTCCTTCACCGCAGCGAGTGAGTTCGGTTGGGCAAGGGTTGTGCTGGCTGTGCGGCTGCGACCGCATGAGGATGTTATGGGTTTGGAGTGGTGCATGGGAATGCCCCCCTTGTTCACTTCCTAGACTTTATTTCTCTTCTCGTTCACGTCTCACCACCACGCGCTTCCGTCTCTTGTCATGCTTCCTTCGCCGCAGCGAGTGAGTTCGGTTGGGCAAGGTTTGTGCTAGTCGTGCACCGGCCGCATGAGGACGGTGTGGGTCTGGAGTGGTGCATGGGAAAGCCCCCCCTTGTTCTCTTCCTAAAGTTTACTTCTCTTCTGGGTTATGTCTCCCACCATGCGCTTCCCTCCCTTGTCATGCTTCCTTCGCCGCAGGTGGTGAGTTCGGTTGGGCAAGGGTTGTGCTGGTCGTGCACCGGCCGCATGAGGACGGTGTGGGTCTGGAGTGGTGCATGGGAAAGCCCCCCCTTGTTCTCTTCCTAAAGTTTACTTCTCTTCTGGGTTATGTCTCCCACCATGCGCTTCCCTCCCTTGTCATGCTTCCTTCGCCGCAGCTGGTGAGTTCAGTTGGGCAAGGGTTGTGCTGGCTGTGCGTGCACCGGCCGCATGAGGACGTTGTGGGTTTGGAGTGGTGCATGGGAATGCCCCCCCTCCCCCCCTGTTCACTTCTTAAACTTTATTTCTCTTCTCGTTCACGTCTCCCCACCATGCGCTTCCCTCCCTTGTCATGCTTCCTGCCCCCCAGCTGGTGAGGTCGGTTGGGCAAGGGTTGTGCTGGTCGTGCACCGGCCGCATGAGGACGGTGTGGGTCTGGAGTGGTGCATGGGAATGCCCCCCCTTGTTCTCTTCCTAAAGTTTACTTCTCTTCTGGGTTATGTCTCCCACCATGCGCTTCCCTCCCTTGTCATGCTTCCTTCGCCGCAGCTGGTGAGTTCGGTTGGGCAAGGGTTGTTCTGGTCGTGCACCGGCCGCATGAGGACGGTGTGGGTCTGGAGTGGTGCATGGGAATGCCCCCCCCCCCCTCGTGCACTTCCTACACTTTATTTCTCTTCTCGTTCACGTCTCCCCACCATGCGCTTCCCTCCCTTGTCATGCTTCCTGCCCCCCAGCTGGTGAGGTCGGTTGGGAAAGGGTTGTGCTGGTCGTGCACCGGCCGCATGAGGACGTTGTGGGTTTGGAGTTGTGCATGGGAATGCCCCCCTTGTGCACTTCCTAAACTTTATTTCTCTTCTCGTTCACGTCTCCCCACCATGCGCTTCCCTCCCTTGTCATGCTTCCTTCACCGCAGCGAGCGAGTTCGGTTGGGCAAGGTTTGTGTTGGCTGTGCATGCACCGACCGCATGAGGACGTTGTGGGTTTGGAGTGGTGCATAGGAATGCCCCCCTTGTGCACTTCCTAAACTTTGTTTCTCTTCTCGTTTATGTCTCCCCACCATGCGCTTCTCTCCCTTGTCGTGCTTCCTTCACCGCAGCGAGTGAGTTCGGTTGGGCAAGGGTTGTGCTGGCTGTGCGGCACCGACCGCATGAGGATGTTATGGGTTTGGAGTGGTGCATGGGAATGCCCCCCTTGTGCACTTCCTAAACTTTATTTCTCTTCTCGTTTATGTCTCCCCACCATGCGCTTCTCTCCCTTGTCGTGCTTCCTTCACCGCAGCGAGTGAGTTCAGTTGGGCAAGGGTTGTGCTGGCTGTGCATGCACCGACCGCATGAGGACGTTGTGGGTTTGGAGTGGTGCATAGGAATGCCCCCCTTGTGCACTTCCTAAACTTTATTTCTCTTCTCGTTTATGTCTCCCCACCATGCGCTTCTCTCCCTTGTCGTGCTTCCTTCACCGCAGCGAGCGAGTTCGGTTGGGCAAGGTTTGTGTTGGCTGTGCATGCACCGACCGCATGAGGACGTTGTGGGTTTGGAGTGGTGCATAGGAGTGCCCCCCTTGTGCACTTCCTAAACTTTGTTTCTCTTCTCGTTTATGTCTCCCCACCATGCGCTTCTCTCCCTTGTCGTGCTTCCTTCACCGCAGCGAGTGAGTTCGGTTGGGCAAGGGTTGTGCTGGCTGTGCGGCACCGACCGCATGAGGATGTTATGGGTTTGGAGTGGTGCATGGGAATGCCCCCCTTGTGCACTTCCTAAACTTTATTTCTCTTCTCGTTTATGTCTCCCCACCATGCGCTTCTCTCCCTTGTCGTGCTTCCTTCACCGCAGCGAGCGAGTTCGGTTGGGCAAGGTTTGTGTTGGCTGTGCATGCACCGACCGCATGAGGACGTTGTGGGTTTGGAGTGGTGCATAGGAATGCCCCCCTTGTGCACTTCCTAAACTTTGTTTCTCTTCTCGTTTATGTCTCCCCACCATGCGCTTCTCTCCCTTGTCGTGCTTCCTTCACCGCAGCGAGTGAGTTCGGTTGGGCAAGGGTTGTGCTGGCTGTGCGGCTGCGACCGCATGAGGATGTTATGGGTTTGGAGTGGTGCATGGGAATGCCCCCCTTGTTCACTTCCTAGACTTTATTTCTCTTCTCGTTCACGGCTCACCACCACGCGCTTCCGTCCCTTGTCATGCTTCCTTCGCCGCAGCGAGTGAGTTCGGTTGGGCAAGGTTTGTGTTGGCTGTGCATGCACCGGCCGCATGAGGACGTTATGGGTTTGGAGTGGTGCATGGGAATGCCCCCCTTGTGCACTTCCTAAAGTTTACTTCTCTTCTGGGTTATGTCTCCCACCATGCGCTTCCCTCCCTTGTCATGCTTCCTTCGCCGCAGGTGGTGAGTTCGGTTGGGCAAGGGTTGTGCTGGTCGTGCACCGGCCGCATGAGGACGGTGTGGGTCTGGAGTGGTGCATGGGAATGCCCCCCCTTGTTCTCTTCCTTAAGTTTACTTCTCTTCTCGTTCACGTCTCTCCACCATGCGCTTCCCTTCCTTGTCATGCTTCCTGCCCCCCAGCTGGTGAGGTCGGTTGGGCAAGGGTTGTGCTGGTCGTGCACCGGCCGCATGAGGACGTTGTGGGTTTGGAGTTGTGCATGGGAATGACCCCCCCCCCCCCCCCCCTGTTCACTTCCTAAACTTTTTTTCTTTTCTCGTTCACGTCTCCCCACCATGCGCTTCCCTCCCTTGTCATGCTTCCTTCGCCGGAGCTGGTGAGTTCGGTTGGGCAAGGGTTGTACTGGTTGTACGGCACCGACCGCATGAGGATGTTGTGGGTTTGGAGTGGTGCATATGAATGCCCCCCTTGTGCACTTCCTAAACTTTATTTCTCTTCTCGTTCACGTCTCCCCACCATGCGCTTCCCTCCCTTGTCATGCTTCCTTCACCGCAGCGAGCGAGTTCGGTTGGGCAAGGTTTGTGTTGGCTGTGCATGCACCGGCCGCATGAGGACGTTATGGGTTTGGAGTGGTGCATGGGAATGCCCCCCTTGTGCACTTCCTAAACTTTATTTCTCTTCGCGTTCACGTCTCCCCACCACGCGCTTCCGTCCCTTGTCATGCTTCCTTCGCCGCAGCGAGTGAGTTCGGTTGGGCAAGGGTTGTGCTGGCTGTGCGGCTGCGACCGCATGAGGATGTTATGGGTTTGGAGTGGTGCATGGGAATGCCCCCCTTGTTCACTTCCTAGACTTTATTTCTCTTCTCGTTCACGTCTCACCACCACGCGCTTCCGTCCCTTGTCATGCTTCCTTCGCCGCAGCGAGTGAGTTCGGTTGGGCAAGGTTTGTGTTGGCTGTGCATGCACCGGCCGCATGAGGACGTTATGGGTCTGGAGTGGTGCATGGGAATGCCCCCCTTGTGCACTTCCTAAAGTTTACTTCTCTTCTGGGTTATGTCTCCCCACCATGCGCTTCTCTCCCTTGTCATGCTTCCTGCCCCCCAGTTGGTGAGTTCGGTTGGGCAAGGTTTGTGCTGGCTGTGCGTGCACCGGCCGCATGAGGACGTTGTGGGTTTGGAGTGGTGCATGGGAATGCCCCCCCCCCCTGTTCACTTCTTAAACTTTATTTCTCTTCTCGTTCACGTCTCCCCACCATGCGCTTCCCTCCCTTGTCATGCTTCCTGCCCCCCAGCTGGTGAGGTCGGTTGGGCAAGGGTTGTGCTGGTCGTGCACCGGCCGCATGAGGACGGTGTGGGTCTGGAGTGGTGCATGGGAATGCCCCCCCTTGTTCTCTTCCTAAAGTTTACTTCTCTTCTGGGTTATGTCTCCCACCATGCGCTTCCCTCCCTTGTCATGCTTCCTTCGCCGCAGGTGGTGAGTTCGGTTGGGCAAGGGTTGTGCTGGTCGTGCACCGGCCGCATGAGGACGGTGTGGGTCTGGAGTGGTGCATGGGAATGCCCCCCCCCCCCCCCCCCCCTTGTGCACTTCCTACACTTTATTTCTCTTCTCGTTCACGTCTCCCCACCATGCGCTTCCCTCCCTTGTCATGCTTCCTGCCCCCCAGCTGGTGAGGTCGGTTGGGCAAGGGTTGTGCTGGTCGTGCACCGGCCGCATGAGGACGTTGTGGGTTTGGAGTTGTGCATGGGAATGCCCCCCCCCCCCCCTGTTCACTTCCTAAACTTTATTTCTCTTCTCGTTCACGTCTCCCCACCATGCGCTTCCCTCCCTTGTCATGCTTCCTTCACCGCAGCGAGCGAGTTCGGTTGGGCAAGGTTTGTGTTGGCTGTGCGGCACCGACCGCATGAGGATGTTATGGGTTTGGAGTGGTGCATGGGAATGCCCCCCTTGTGCACTTCCTAAACTTTATTTGTCTTCTGGGTTATGTCTCCCCACCATGCGCTTCTCTCCCTTGTCGTGCTTCCTTCACCGCAGCGAGTGAGTTCAGTTGGGCAAGGGTTGTGCTGGCTGTGCGGCACCGACCGCATGAGGACGTTGTGGGTTTGGAGTGGTGCATGGGAATGCCCCCCTTGTGCACTTCCTTAACTTTATTTCTCTTCTCGTTTATGTCTCCCCACCATGCGCTTCTCTCCCTTGTCGTGCTTCCTTCACCGCAGCGAGTGAGTTCGGTTGGGCAAGGGTTGTGCTGGCTGTGCGGCTGCGACCGCATGAGGATGTTATGGGTTTGGAGTGGTGCATGGGAATGCCCCCCTTGTTCACTTCCTAGACTTTATTTCTCTTCTCGTTCACGTCTCACCACCACGCGCTTCCGTCCCTTGTCATGCTTCCTTCGCCGCAGCGAGTGAGTTCGGTTGGGCAAGGTTTGTGTTGGCTGTGCATGCACCGGCCGCATGAGGACGTTATGGGTTTGGAGTGGTGCATGGGAATGCCCCCCTTGTGCACTTCCTAGACTTTATTTCTCTTCTCGTTTATGTCTCCCCACCATGCGCTTCTCTCCCTTGTCATGCTTCCTTCACCGCAGCGAGTGAGTTCGGTTGGGCAAGGTTTGTGTTGGCTGTGCATGCACCGGCCGCATGAGGACGTTGTGGGTTTGGAGTGGTGCATGGGAATGACCTCCCTTCTGCACTTCCTAAACTTTATTTGTCTTCTGGGTTATGTCTCCCCACCATGCGCTTCTCTACCTTGTCATGCTTCCTTGCACAGGTGGTGAGTTCGGTTGGGCAAGGGTTGTGCTGGCTGCGCGTGCACCCGCCGCATGAGGACGTTGTGGGTTTGGAGTGGTGCATGGGAATGCCCCCACTTGTGCACTTCCTTAACTTTTTTTCTCTTCTCGTTCACATCTCCCCACCATGCGCTTCCCTCCCTTGTCATGCTTCCATTGCCGCAGTCGGTGAGTTCGGTTGGGCAAGGGTTGTGCTGGCTGTACGGCACCGACCGCATGAGGATGTTATGGGTTTGGAGTGGTGCATAGGAATGCCCCCCTTGTGCACTTCCTAAACTTTATTTCTCTTCTCGTTCACGTCTCCCCACCACGCGCTTCCGTCCCTTGTCATGCTTCCTTCGCCGCAGCTGGTGAGTTCGGTTGAGCTAGGGTTTTGCTGGCTCTGCGTGCACCTGCCGCATGAGGACATTATGGGTTTGGAGTTGTGCATGGGAATGTCCCCCCTTCTGCACTTCCTAAACTTTACTTCTCTTCTCATTTATGTCTCCCCACCATGCGCTTCTCTCCCTTGTCATGCTTCCTTCGCCGCAGCAAGTGAGTTCGGTTGGGCAAGGTTTGTGTTGGCTGTGCATGCACCGGCCGCATGAGGACGTTGTGGGTTTGGAGTGGTGCATGGGTATGCCCCCCCCTTGTTCACTTCCTAAACTTTATTTCTCTTCTCGTTCACGTCTCCCCACCACGCGCTTCCGTCCCTTGTCATGCTTCCTTCGCCGCAGCTGGTGAGTTCGGTTGGGCAAGGGTTGTACTGGTTGTACGGCACCGACCGCATGAGGATGTTATGGGTTTGGAGTGGTGCATAGGAATGCCCCCCTTGTGCACTTCCTAAACTATATTTCTCTTCTCGTTTATGTGTCCCCACCATGCGCTTCTCTCCCTTGTCGTGCTTCCTTCACCGCAGCGAGTGAGTTCGGTTGGGCAAGGGTTGTGCTGGCTGTGCGGCACCGACCGCATGAGGATGTTATGGGTTTGGAGAGGTGCATAGGAATGCCCCCCTTGTGCACTTCCTAAACTTTATTTCTCTTCTCGTTTATGTCTCCCCACCATGCGCTTCTCTCCCTTGTCGTGCTTCCTTCACCGCAGCGAGTGAGTTCGGTTGGGCAAGGGTTGTGCTGGCTGTGCGGCACCGACCGCATGAGGATGTTATGGGTTTGGAGTGGTGCATGGGAATGCCCCCCTTGTGCACTTCCTAAACTTTGTTTCTCTTCTCGTTTATGTCTCCCCACCATGCGCTTCTCTCCCTTGTCGTGCTTCCTTCACCGCAGCGAGTGAGTTCGGTTGGGCAAGGGTTGTGCTGGCTGTGCGGCACCGACCGCATGAGGATGTTATGGGTTTGGAGTGGTGCATGGGAATGCCCCCCTTGTGCACTTCCTTAACTTTATTTCTCTTCTCGTTCACGTCTCCCCACCATGCGCTTCTCTCCCTTGTCGTGCTTCCTTCACCGCAGCGAGTGAGTTCAGTTGGGCAAGGGTTGTGCTGGCTGTGCGGCACCGACCGCATGAGGACGTTGTGGGTTTGGAGTGGCGCATGGGAATGCCCCCCCTTGTTCTCTTCCTAAAGTTTACTTCTCTTCTGGGTTATGTCTCCCACCATGCGCTTCCCTCCCTTGTCATGCTTCCTTCGCCGCAGGTGGTGAGTTCGGTTGGGCAAGGGTTGTGCTGGTCGTGCACCGGCCGCATGAGGACGGTGTGGGTCTGGAGTGGTGCATGGGAATGCCCCCACTTGTGCACTTCCTTAACTTTTTTTCTCTTCTCGTTCACATCTCCCCACCATGCGCTTCCCTCCCTTGTCATGCTTCCATTGCCGCAGTCGGTGAGTTCGGTTGGGCAAGGGTTGTGCTGGCTGTACGGCACCGACCGCATGAGGATGTTATGGGTTTGGAGTGGTGCATAGGAATGCCCCCCTTGTGCACTTCCTAAACTTTATTTCTCTTCTCGTTCACGTCTCCCCACCACGCGCTTCCGTCCCTTGTCATGCTTCCTTCGCCGCAGCTGGTGAGTTCGGTTGAGCTAGGGTTTTGCTGGCTCTGCGTGCACCTGCCGCATGAGGACATTATGGGTTTGGAGTTGTGCATGGGAATGTCCCCCCTTCTGCACTTCCTAAACTTTACTTCTCTTCTCATTTATGTCTCCCCACCATGCGCTTCTCTCCCTTGTCATGCTTCCTTCGCCGCAGCAAGTGAGTTCGGTTGGGCAAGGTTTGTGTTGGCTGTGCATGCACCGGCCGCATGAAGACGTTGTTGGTTTGGAGTGATGCATGGGAATGCCCCCCCTGTTCACTTCCTAGACTTTATTTCTGTTCTCGTTTATGTCTTCCCACCATGCGCTTCCCTCCCTTGCCATGCTTCCTGTGGTCCTGCCGGCCACCGCCTGCTCCCCCCTCCAGGGCCTCCCTCCCCCTGGCCCAACCCCTGTCCGGGCTGGAGGGAAGCCCCCCTCTTGTTAATTTTTCTGGTGCTTCTGGCGCGTCCAGAGCTCAGTGTTTCGCGCGTGAACCTGAGTACAAGTCATGCTTCCTTCGCCGCAGCTGGTGAGTTCGGTTGGGCAAGGGTTGTACTGGTTGTGCATGCACCGGCCGCATGAGGACGTTGTGGGTTTGGAGTGGTGCATGGGTATGCCCCCCCCTTGTTCACTTCCTAAACTTTATTTCTCTTCTCGTTCACGTCTCCCCACCACGCGCTTCCGTCCCTTGTCATGCTTCCTTCGCCGCAGCTGGTGAGTTCGGTTGGGCAAGGGTTGTACTGGTTGTACGGCACCGACCGCATGAGGATGTTATGGGTTTGGAGTGGTGCATGGGAATGCCCCCCTTGTGCACTTCCTAAACTTTATTTCTCTTCTCGTTTATGTCTCCCCACCATGCGCTTCTCTCCCTTGTCGTGCTTCCTTCACCGCAGCGAGCGAGTTCGGTTGGGCAAGGTTTGTGTTGGCTGTGCATGCACCGACCGCATGAGGACGTTGTGGGTTTGGAGTGGTGCATAGGAATGCCCCCCTTGTGCACTTCCTAAACTTTGTTTCTCTTCTCGTTTATGTCTCCCCACCATGCGCTTCTCTCCCTTGTCGTGCTTCCTTCACCGCAGCGAGTGAGTTCGGTTGGGCAAGGGTTGTGCTGGCTGTGCGGCTGCGACCGCATGAGGATGTTATGGGTTTGGAGTGGTGCATGGGAATGCCCCCCTTGTTCACTTCCTAGACTTTATTTCTCTTCTCGTTCACGGCTCACCACCACGCGCTTCCGTCCCTTGTCATGCTTCCTTCGCCGCAGCGAGTGAGTTCGGTTGGGCAAGGTTTGTGTTGGCTGTGCATGCACCGGCCGCATGAGGACGTTATGGGTTTGGAGTGGTGCATGGGAATGCCCCCCTTGTGCACTTCCTAAAGTTTACTTCTCTTCTGGGTTATGTCTCCCACCATGCGCTTCCCTCCCTTGTCATGCTTCCTTCGCCGCAGGTGGTGAGTTCGGTTGGGCAAGGGTTGTGCTGGTCGTGCACCGGCCGCATGAGGACGGTGTGGGTCTGGAGTGGTGCATGGGAATGCCCCCCCTTGTTCTCTTCCTTAAGTTTACTTCTCTTCTCGTTCACGTCTCTCCACCATGCGCTTCCCTTCCTTGTCATGCTTCCTGCCCCCCAGCTGGTGAGGTCGGTTGGGCAAGGGTTGTGCTGGTCGTGCACCGGCCGCATGAGGACGTTGTGGGTTTGGAGTTGTGCATGGGAATGACCCCCCCCCCCCCCCCCCCTGTTCACTTCCTAAACTTTTTTTCTTTTCTCGTTCACGTCTCCCCACCATGCGCTTCCCTCCCTTGTCATGCTTCCTTCGCCGGAGCTGGTGAGTTCGGTTGGGCAAGGGTTGTACTGGTTGTACGGCACCGACCGCATGAGGATGTTGTGGGTTTGGAGTGGTGCATATGAATGCCCCCCTTGTGCACTTCCTAAACTTTATTTCTCTTCTCGTTCACGTCTCCCCACCATGCGCTTCCCTCCCTTGTCATGCTTCCTTCACCGCAGCGAGCGAGTTCGGTTGGGCAAGGTTTGTGTTGGCTGTGCATGCACCGGCCGCATGAGGACGTTATGGGTTTGGAGTGGTGCATGGGAATGCCCCCCTTGTGCACTTCCTAAACTTTATTTCTCTTCGCGTTCACGTCTCCCCACCACGCGCTTCCGTCCCTTGTCATGCTTCCTTCGCCGCAGCGAGTGAGTTCGGTTGGGCAAGGGTTGTGCTGGCTGTGCGGCTGCGACCGCATGAGGATGTTATGGGTTTGGAGTGGTGCATGGGAATGCCCCCCTTGTTCACTTCCTAGACTTTATTTCTCTTCTCGTTCACGTCTCACCACCACGCGCTTCCGTCCCTTGTCATGCTTCCTTCGCCGCAGCGAGTGAGTTCGGTTGGGCAAGGTTTGTGTTGGCTGTGCATGCACCGGCCGCATGAGGACGTTATGGGTCTGGAGTGGTGCATGGGAATGCCCCCCTTGTGCACTTCCTAAAGTTTACTTCTCTTCTGGGTTATGTCTCCCCACCATGCGCTTCTCTCCCTTGTCATGCTTCCTGCCCCCCAGTTGGTGAGTTCGGTTGGGCAAGGTTTGTGCTGGCTGTGCGTGCACCGGCCGCATGAGGACGTTGTGGGTTTGGAGTGGTGCATGGGAATGCCCCCCCCCCCCTGTTCACTTCTTAAACTTTATTTCTCTTCTCGTTCACGTCTCCCCACCATGCGCTTCCCTCCCTTGTCATGCTTCCTGCCCCCCAGCTGGTGAGGTCGGTTGGGCAAGGGTTGTGCTGGTCGTGCACCGGCCGCATGAGGACGGTGTGGGTCTGGAGTGGTGCATGGGAATGCCCCCCCTTGTTCTCTTCCTAAAGTTTACTTCTCTTCTGGGTTATGTCTCCCACCATGCGCTTCCCTCCCTTGTCATGCTTCCTTCGCCGCAGGTGGTGAGTTCGGTTGGGCAAGGGTTGTGCTGGTCGTGCACCGGCCGCATGAGGACGGTGTGGGTCTGGAGTGGTGCATGGGAATGCCCCCCCCCCCCCCCCCCTTGTGCACTTCCTACACTTTATTTCTCTTCTCGTTCACGTCTCCCCACCATGCGCTTCCCTCCCTTGTCATGCTTCCTGCCCCCCAGCTGGTGAGGTCGGTTGGGCAAGGGTTGTGCTGGTCGTGCACCGGCCGCATGAGGACGTTGTGGGTTTGGAGTTGTGCATGGGAATGCCCCCCCCCCCCCCCCTGTTCACTTCCTAAACTTTATTTCTCTTCTCGTTCACGTCTCCCCACCATGCGCTTCCCTCCCTTGTCATGCTTCCTTCACCGCAGCGAGCGAGTTCGGTTGGGCAAGGTTTGTGTTGGCTGTGCATGCACCGACCGCATGAGGACGTTGTGGGTTTGGAGTGGTGCATAGGAATGCCCCCCTTGTGCACTTCCTAAACTTTGTTTCTCTTCTCGTTTATGTCTCCCCACCATGCGCTTCTCTCCCTTGTCGTGCTTCCTTCACCGCAGCGAGTGAGTTCGGTTGGGCAAGGGTTGTGCTGGCTGTGCGGCACCGACCGCATGAGGATGTTATGGGTTTGGAGTGGTGCATGGGAATGCCCCCCTTGTGCACTTCCTAAACTTTATTTGTCTTCTGGGTTATGTCTCCCCACCATGCGCTTCTCTCCCTTGTCGTGCTTCCTTCACCGCAGCGAGTGAGTTCAGTTGGGCAAGGGTTGTGCTGGCTGTGCGGCACCGACCGCATGAGGACGTTGTGGGTTTGGAGTGGTGCATGGGAATGCCCCCCTTGTGCACTTCCTTAACTTTATTTCTCTTCTCGTTTATGTCTCCCCACCATGCGCTTCTCTCCCTTGTCGTGCTTCCTTCACCGCAGCGAGTGAGTTCGGTTGGGCAAGGGTTGTGCTGGCTGTGCGGCTGCGACCGCATGAGGATGTTATGGGTTTGGAGTGGTGCATGGGAATGCCCCCCTTGTTCACTTCCTAGACTTTATTTCTCTTCTCGTTCACGTCTCACCACCACGCGCTTCCGTCCCTTGTCATGCTTCCTTCGCCGCAGCGAGTGAGTTCGGTTGGGCAAGGTTTGTGTTGGCTGTGCATGCACCGGCCGCATGAGGACGTTATGGGTTTGGAGTGGTGCATGGGAATGCCCCCCTTGTGCACTTCCTAGACTTTATTTCTCTTCTCGTTTATGTCTCCCCACCATGCGCTTCTCTCCCTTGTCATGCTTCCTTCACCGCAGCGAGTGAGTTCGGTTGGGCAAGGTTTGTGTTGGCTGTGCATGCACCGGCCGCATGAGGACGTTGTGGGTTTGGAGTGGTGCATGGGAATGACCTCCCTTCTGCACTTCCTAAACTTTATTTGTCTTCTGGGTTATGTCTCCCCACCATGCGCTTCTCTACCTTGTCATGCTTCCTTGCACAGGTGGTGAGTTCGGTTGGGCAAGGGTTGTGCTGGCTGCGCGTGCACCCGCCGCATGAGGACGTTGTGGGTTTGGAGTGGTGCATGGGAATGCCCCCACTTGTGCACTTCCTTAACTTTTTTTCTCTTCTCGTTCACATCTCCCCACCATGCGCTTCCCTCCCTTGTCATGCTTCCATTGCCGCAGTCGGTGAGTTCGGTTGGGCAAGGGTTGTGCTGGCTGTACGGCACCGACCGCATGAGGATGTTATGGGTTTGGAGTGGTGCATAGGAATGCCCCCCTTGTGCACTTCCTAAACTTTATTTCTCTTCTCGTTCACGTCTCCCCACCACGCGCTTCCGTCCCTTGTCATGCTTCCTTCGCCGCAGCTGGTGAGTTCGGTTGAGCTAGGGTTTTGCTGGCTCTGCGTGCACCTGCCGCATGAGGACATTATGGGTTTGGAGTTGTGCATGGGAATGTCCCCCCTTCTGCACTTCCTAAACTTTACTTCTCTTCTCATTTATGTCTCCCCACCATGCGCTTCTCTCCCTTGTCATGCTTCCTTCGCCGCAGCAAGTGAGTTCGGTTGGGCAAGGTTTGTGTTGGCTGTGCATGCACCGGCCGCATGAGGACGTTGTGGGTTTGGAGTGGTGCATGGGTATGCCCCCCCCTTGTTCACTTCCTAAACTTTATTTCTCTTCTCGTTCACGTCTCCCCACCACGCGCTTCCGTCCCTTGTCATGCTTCCTTCGCCGCAGCTGGTGAGTTCGGTTGGGCAAGGGTTGTACTGGTTGTACGGCACCGACCGCATGAGGATGTTATGGGTTTGGAGTGGTGCATAGGAATGCCCCCCTTGTGCACTTCCTAAACTTTATTTCTCTTCTCGTTTATGTGTCCCCACCATGCGCTTCTCTCCCTTGTCGTGCTTCCTTCACCGCAGCGAGTGAGTTCGGTTGGGCAAGGGTTGTGCTGGCTGTGCGGCACCGACCGCATGAGGATGTTATGGGTTTGGAGAGGTGCATAGGAATGCCCCCCTTGTGCACTTCCTAAACTTTATTTCTCTTCTCGTTTATGTCTCCCCACCATGCGCTTCTCTCCCTTGTCGTGCTTCCTTCACCGCAGCGAGTGAGTTCGGTTGGGCAAGGGTTGTGCTGGCTGTGCGGCACCGACCGCATGAGGATGTTATGGGTTTGGAGTGGTGCATGGGAATGCCCCCCTTGTGCACTTCCTAAACTTTGTTTCTCTTCTCGTTTATGTCTCCCCACCATGCGCTTCTCTCCCTTGTCGTGCTTCCTTCACCGCAGCGAGTGAGTTCGGTTGGGCAAGGGTTGTGCTGGCTGTGCGGCACCGACCGCATGAGGATGTTATGGGTTTGGAGTGGTGCATGGGAATGCCCCCCTTGTGCACTTCCTTAACTTTATTTCTCTTCTCGTTCACGTCTCCCCACCATGCGCTTCTCTCCCTTGTCGTGCTTCCTTCACCGCAGCGAGTGAGTTCAGTTGGGCAAGGGTTGTGCTGGCTGTGCGGCACCGACCGCATGAGGACGTTGTGGGTTTGGAGTGGCGCATGGGAATGCCCCCCCTTGTTCTCTTCCTAAAGTTTACTTCTCTTCTGGGTTATGTCTCCCACCATGCGCTTCCCTCCCTTGTCATGCTTCCTTCGCCGCAGGTGGTGAGTTCGGTTGGGCAAGGGTTGTGCTGGTCGTGCACCGGCCGCATGAGGACGGTGTGGGTCTGGAGTGGTGCATGGGAATGCCCCCACTTGTGCACTTCCTTAACTTTTTTTCTCTTCTCGTTCACATCTCCCCACCATGCGCTTCCCTCCCTTGTCATGCTTCCATTGCCGCAGTCGGTGAGTTCGGTTGGGCAAGGGTTGTGCTGGCTGTACGGCACCGACCGCATGAGGATGTTATGGGTTTGGAGTGGTGCATAGGAATGCCCCCCTTGTGCACTTCCTAAACTTTATTTCTCTTCTCGTTCACGTCTCCCCACCACGCGCTTCCGTCCCTTGTCATGCTTCCTTCGCCGCAGCTGGTGAGTTCGGTTGAGCTAGGGTTTTGCTGGCTCTGCGTGCACCTGCCGCATGAGGACATTATGGGTTTGGAGTTGTGCATGGGAATGTCCCCCCTTCTGCACTTCCTAAACTTTACTTCTCTTCTCATTTATGTCTCCCCACCATGCGCTTCTCTCCCTTGTCATGCTTCCTTCGCCGCAGCAAGTGAGTTCGGTTGGGCAAGGTTTGTGTTGGCTGTGCATGCACCGGCCGCATGAAGACGTTGTTGGTTTGGAGTGATGCATGGGAATGCCCCCCCTGTTCACTTCCTAGACTTTATTTCTGTTCTCGTTTATGTCTTCCCACCATGCGCTTCCCTCCCTTGCCATGCTTCCTGTGGTCCTGCCGGCCACCGCCTGCTCCCCCCTCCAGGGCCTCCCTCCCCCTGGCCCAACCCCTGTCCGGGCTGGAGGGAAGCCCCCCTCTTGTTAATTTTTCTGGTGCTTCTGGCGCGTCCAGAGCTCTGTGTTTCGCGCGTGAACCTGAGTACAAGTCATGCTTCCTTCGCCGCAGCTGGTGAGTTCGGTTGGGCAAGGGTTGTACTGGTTGTGCATGCACCGGCCGCATGAGGACGTTGTGGGTTTGGAGTGGTGCATGGGTATGCCCCCCCCTTGTTCACTTCCTAAACTTTATTTCTCTTCTCGTTCACGTCTCCCCACCACGCGCTTCCGTCCCTTGTCATGCTTCCTTCGCCGCAGCTGGTGAGTTCGGTTGGGCAAGGGTTGTACTGGTTGTACGGCACCGACCGCATGAGGATGTTATGGGTTTGGAGTGGTGCATAGGAATGCCCCCCTTCTGCACTTCCTAAACTTTACTTCTCTTCTCATTTATGTCTCCCCACCATGCGCTTCTCTCCCTTGTCATGCTTCCTTCGCCGCAGCAAGTGAGTTCGGTTGGGCAAGGTTTGTGTTGGCTGTGCATGCACCGGCCGCATGAAGACGTTGTTGGTTTGGAGTGATGCATGGGAATGCCCCCCCTGTTCACTTCCTAGACTTTATTTCTGTTCTCGTTTATGTCTTCCCACCATGCGCTTCCCTCCCTTGCCATGCTTCCTGTGGTCCTGCCGGCCACCGCCTGCTCCCCCCTCCAGGGCCTCCCTCCCCCTGGCCCAACCCCTGTCCGGGCTGGAGGGAAGCCCCCCTCTTGTTAATTTTTCTGGTGCTTCTGGCGCGTCCAGAGCTCTGTGTTTCGCGCGTGAACCTGAGTACAAGTCATGCTTCCTTCGCCGCAGCTGGTGAGTTCGGTTGGGCAAGGGTTGTACTGGTTGTACGGCACCGACCGCATGAGGATGTTATGGGTTTGGAGTGGTGCATAGGAATGCCCCCCTTGTGCACTTCCTAAACTTTATTTCTCTTCTCGTTTATGTGTCCCCACCATGCGCTTCTCTCCCTTGTCGTGCTTCCTTCACCGCAGCGAGTGAGTTCGGTTGGGCAAGGGTTGTGCTGGCTGTGCGGCACCGACCGCATGAGGATGTTATGGGTTTGGAGAGGTGCATAGGAATGCCCCCCTTGTGCACTTCCTAAACTTTATTTCTCTTCTCGTTTATGTCTCCCCACCATGCGCTTCTCTCCCTTGTCGTGCTTCCTTCACCGCAGCGAGTGAGTTCGGTTGGGCAAGGGTTGTGCTGGCTGTGCGGCACCGACCGCATGAGGATGTTATGGGTTTGGAGTGGTGCATGGGAATGCCCCCCTTGTGCACTTCCTAAACTTTGTTTCTCTTCTCGTTTATGTCTCCCCACCATGCGCTTCTCTCCCTTGTCGTGCTTCCTTCACCGCAGCGAGTGAGTTCGGTTGGGCAAGGGTTGTGCTGGCTGTGCGGCACCGACCGCATGAGGATGTTATGGGTTTGGAGTGGTGCATGGGAATGCCCCCCTTGTGCACTTCCTTAACTTTATTTCTCTTCTCGTTCACGTCTCCCCACCATGCGCTTCTCTCCCTTGTCGTGCTTCCTTCACCGCAGCTGGTGAGTTCAGTTGGGCAAGGGTTGTGCTGGCTGTGCGGCACCGACCGCATGAGGACGTTGTGGGTTTGGAGTGGCGCATGGGAATGCCCCCCCTTGTTCTCTTCCTAAAGTTTACTTCTCTTCTGGGTTATGTCTCCCACCATGCGCTTCCCTCCCTTGTCATGCTTCCTTCGCCGCAGGTGGTGAGTTCGGTTGGGCAAGGGTTGTGCTGGTCGTGCACCGGCCGCATGAGGACGGTGTGGGTCTGGAGTGGTGCATGGGAATGCCCCCACTTGTGCACTTCCTTAACTTTTTTTCTCTTCTCGTTCACATCTCCCCACCATGCGCTTCCCTCCCTTGTCATGCTTCCATTGCCGCAGTCGGTGAGTTCGGTTGGGCAAGGGTTGTGCTGGCTGTACGGCACCGACCGCATGAGGATGTTATGGGTTTGGAGTGGTGCATAGGAATGCCCCCCTTGTGCACTTCCTAAACTTTATTTCTCTTCTCGTTCACGTCTCCCCACCACGCGCTTCCGTCCCTTGTCATGCTTCCTTCGCCGCAGCTGGTGAGTTCGGTTGAGCTAGGGTTTTGCTGGCTCTGCGTGCACCTGCCGCATGAGGACATTATGGGTTTGGAGTTGTGCATGGGAATGTCCCCCCTTCTGCACTTCCTAAACTTTACTTCTCTTCTCATTTATGTCTCCCCACCATGCGCTTCTCTCCCTTGTCATGCTTCCTTCGCCGCAGCAAGTGAGTTCGGTTGGGCAAGGTTTGTGTTGGCTGTGCATGCACCGGCCGCATGAAGACGTTGTTGGTTTGGAGTGATGCATGGGAATGCCCCCCCTGTTCACTTCCTAGACTTTATTTCTGTTCTCGTTTATGTCTTCCCACCATGCGCTTCCCTCCCTTGCCATGCTTCCTGTGGTCCTGCCGGCCACCGCCTGCTCCCCCCTCCAGGGCCTCCCTCCCCCTGGCCCAACCCCTGTCCGGGCTGGAGGGAAGCCCCCCTCTTGTTAATTTTTCTGGTGCTTCTGGCGCGTCCAGAGCTCTGTGTTTCGCGCGTGAACCTGAGTACAAGTCATGCTTCCTTCGCCGCAGCTGGTGAGTTCGGTTGGGCAAGGGTTGTACTGGTTGTGCATGCACCGGCCGCATGAGGACGTTGTGGGTTTGGAGTGGTGCATGGGTATGCCCCCCCCTTGTTCACTTCCTAAACTTTATTTCTCTTCTCGTTCACGTCTCCCCACCACGCGCTTCCGTCCCTTGTCATGCTTCCTTCGCCGCAGCTGGTGAGTTCGGTTGGGCAAGGGTTGTACTGGTTGTACGGCACCGACCGCATGAGGATGTTATGGGTTTGGAGTGGTGCATAGGAATGCCCCCCTTGTGCACTTCCTAAACTATATTTCTCTTCTCGTTTATGTGTCCCCACCATGCGCTTCTCTCCCTTGTCGTGCTTCCTTCACCGCAGCGAGTGAGTTCGGTTGGGCAAGGGTTGTGCTGGCTGTGCGGCACCGACCGCATGAGGATGTTATGGGTTTGGAGTGGTGCATGGGAATGCCCCCCTTGTGCACTTCCTAAACTTTGTTTCTCTTCTCGTTTATGTCTCCCCACCATGCGCTTCTCTCCCTTGTCGTGCTTCCTTCACCGCAGCGAGTGAGTTCGGTTGGGCAAGGGTTGTGCTGGCTGTGCGGCACCGACCGCATGAGGATGTTATGGGTTTGGAGTGGTGCATGGGAATGCCCCCCTTGTGCACTTCCTTAACTTTATTTCTCTTCTCGTTCACGTCTCACCACCATGCGCTTCTCTCCCTTGTCGTGCTTCCTTCACCGCAGCGAGTGAGTTCAGTTGGGCAAGGGTTGTGCTGGCTGTGCGGCACCGACCGCATGAGGACGTTGTGGGTTTGGAGTGGTGCATGGGAATGCCCCCCCTTGTTCTCTTCCTAAAGTTTACTTCTCTTCTGGGTTATGTCTCCCACCATGCGCTTCCCTCCCTTGTCATGCTTCCTTCGCCGCAGGTGGTGAGTTCGGTTGGGCAAGGGTTGTGCTGGTCGTGCACCGGCCGCATGAGGACGGTGTGGGTCTGGAGTGGTGCATGGGAATGCCCCCCTGTTCACTTCCTAGACTTTATTTCTGTTCTCGTTTATGTCTTCCCACCATGCGCTTCCCTCCCTTGCCATGCTTCCTGTGGTCCTGCCGGCCACCGCCTGCTCCCCCCTCCAGGGCCTCCCTCCCCCTGGCCCAACCCCTGTCCGGGCTGGAGGGAAGCCCCCCTCTTGTTAATTTTTCTGGTGCTTCTGGCGCGACCAGAGCTCAGTGTTTCGCGCGTGAACCTGAGTACAAGTCATGCTTCCTTCGCCGCAGCTGGTGAGTTCGGTTGGGCAAGGGTTGTACTGGTTGTGCATGCACCGGCCGCATGAGGACGTTTTGGGTTTGGAGTGGTGCATGGGTATGCCCCCCCCTTGTTCACTTCCTAAACTTTATTTCTCTTCTCGTTCACGTCTCCCCACCACGCGCTTCCGTCCCTTGTCATGCTTCCTTCGCCGCAGCTGGTGAGTTCGGTTGGGCAAGGGTTGTACTGGTTGTACGGCACCGACCGCATGAGGATGTTATGGGTTTGGAGTGGTGCATGGGAATGCCCCCCTTGTGCACTTCCTTAACTTTATTTCTCTTCTCGTTCACGTCTCCCCACCATGCGCTTCTCTCCCTTGTCGTGCTTCCTTCACCGCAGCGAGTGAGTTCAGTTGGGCAAGGGTTGTGCTGGCTGTGCGGCACCGACCGCATGAGGACGTTGTGGGTTTGGAGTGGTGCATGGGAATGCCCCCCTTGTGCACTTCCTTAACTTTATTTCTCTTCTAGTTTATGTCTCCCCACCATGCGCTTCTCTCCCTTGTCGTGCTTCCTTCACCGCAGCGAGTGAGTTCGGTTGGGCAAGGGTTGTGCTGGCTGTGCGGCACCGACCGCATGAGGATGTTATGGGTTTGGAGTGGTGCATGGGAATGCCCCCCTTGTTCACTTCCTAGACTTTATTTCTCTTCTCGTTCACGTCTCCCCACCACGCGCTTCCGTCCCTTGTCATGCTTCCTTCGCCGCAGCGAGTGAGTTCGGTTGGGCAAGGTTTGTGTTGGCTGTGCGGCACCGACCGCATGAGGATGTTATGGGTTTGGAGTGGTGCATGGGAATGCCCCCCTTGTGCACTTCCTAAACTTTATTTCTCTTCTCGTTTATGTCTCCCCACCATGCGCTTCTCTCCCTTGTCATGCTTCCTTCACCGCAGTGAGTGAGTTCGGTTGGGCAAGGTTTGTGTTGGCTGTGCGGCACCGACCGCATGAGGATGTTATGGGTTTGGAGTGGTGCATGGGAATGCCCCCCTTGTGCACTTCCTAAACTTTATTTCTCTTCTCGTTTATGTCTCCCCACCATGCGCTTCTCTCCCTTGTCATGCTTCCTTCACCGCAGCGAGTGAGTTCGGTTGGGCAAGGTTTGTGTTGGCTGTGCATGCACCGGCCGCATGAGGACGTTGTGGGTTTGGAGTGGTGCATGGGAATGACCTCCCTTCTGCACTTCCTAAACTTTATTTGTCTTCTGGGTTATGTCTCCCCACCATGCGCTTCTCTACCTTGTCATGCTTCCTTGCACAGGTGGTGAGTTCGGTTGGGCAAGGGTTGTGCTGGCTGCGCGTGCACCCGCCGCATGAGGACGTTGTGGGTTTGGAGTGGTGCATGGGAATGCCCCCACTTGTGCACTTCCTTAACTTTTTTTCTCTTCTCGTTCACATCTCCCCACCATGCGCGTCCCTCCCTTGTCATGCTTCCATTGCCGCAGTCGGTGAGTTCGGTTGGGCAAGGGTTGTGCTGGCTGTACGGCACCGACCGCCTGAGGATGTTATGAGTTTGGAGTGGTGCATAGGAATGCCCCCCTTGTGCACTTCCTAAACTTTATTTCTCTTCTCGTTCACGTCTCCCCACCACGCGCTTCCGTCCCTTGTCATGCTTCCTTCGCCGCAGCTGGTGAGTTCGGTTGAGCTAGGGTTTTGCTGGCTCTGCGTGCACCTGCCGCATGAGGACATTATGGGTTTGGAGTTGTGCATGGGAATGTCCCCCCTTGTGCACTTCCTAAACTTTACTTCTCTTCTCATTTATGTCTCCCCACCATGCGCTTCTCTCCCTTGTCATGCTTCCTTCGCCGCAGCAAGTGAGTTCGGTTGGGCAAGGTTTGTGTTGGCTGTGCATGCACCGGCCGCATGAAGACGTTGTTGGTTTGGAGTGATGCATGGGAATGCCCCCCCTGTTCACTTCCTAGACTTTATTTCTGTTCTCGTTTATGTCTTCCCACCATGCGCTTCCCTCCCTTGCCATGCTTCCTGTGGTCCTGCCGGCCACCGCCTGCTCCCCCCTCCAGGGCCTCCCTCCCCCTGGCCCAACCCCTGTCCGGGCTGGAGGGAAGCCCCCCTCTTGTTAATTTTTCTAGTGCTTCTGGCGCGACCAGAGCTCAGTGTTTCGCGCGTGAACCTGAGTACAAGTCATGCTTCCTTCGCCGCAGCTGGTGAGTTCGGTTGGGCAAGGGTTGTACTGGTTGTGCATGCACCGGCCGCATGAGGACGTTGTGGGTTTGGAGTGGTGCAAGGGGTTGCCCCCCCTTGTTCACTTCCTAAACTGTATTTCTCTTCTCGTTCACGTCTCCCCACCACGCGCTTCCGTCCCTTGTCATGCTTCCTTCGCCGCAGCGAGTGAGTTCGGTTGGGCAAGGTTTGTGTTGGCTGTGCGGCACCGACCGCATGAGGATGTTATGGGTTTGGAGTGGTGCATGGGAATGCCCCCCTTGTGCACTTCCTAAACTTTATTTCTCTTCTCGTTTATGTCTCCCCACCATGCGCTTCTCTCCCTTGTCATGCTTCCTTCACCGCAGCGAGTGAGTTCGGTTGGGCAAGGTTTGTGTTGGCTGTGCATGCACCGGCCGCATGAGGACGTTGTGGGTTTGGAGTGGTGCATGGGAATGACCTCCCTTCTGCACTTCCTAAACTTTATTTGTCTTCTGGGTTATGTCTCCCCACCATGCGCTTCTCTCCCTTGTCATGCTTCCTTGCACAGGTGGTGAGTTCGGTTGGGCAAGGGTTGTGCTGGCTGCGCGTGCACCCGCCGCATGAGGACGTTGTGGGTTTGGAGTGGTGCATGGGAATGCCCCCACTTGTGCACTTCCTTAACTTTATTTCTCTTCTCGTTCACATCTCCCCACCATGCGCGTCCCTCCCTTGTCATGCTTCCATTGCCGCAGTCGGTGAGTTCGGTTGGGCAAGGGTTGTGCTGGCTGTACGGCACCGACCGCATGAGGATGTTATGGGTTTGGAGTGGTGCATAGGAATGCCCCCCTTGTGCACTTCCTAAACTTTATTTCTCTTCGCGTTCACGTCTCCCCACCACGCGCTTCCGTCCCTTGTCATGCTTCCTTCGCCGCAGCTGGTGAGTTCGGTTGAGCTAGGGTTTTGCTGGCTCTGCGTGCACCGGCCGCATGAGGACATTATGGGTTTGGAGTTGTGCATGGGAATGTCCCCCCTTGTGCACTTCCTAAACTTTACTTCTCTTCTCATTTATGTCTCCCCACCATGCGCTTCTCTCCCTTGTCATGCTTCCTTCGCCGCAGCAAGTGAGTTCGGTTGGGCAAGGTTTGTGTTGGCTGTGCATGCACCGGCCGCATGAAGACGTTGTTGGTTTGGAGTGATGCATGGGAATGCCCCCCTGTTCACTTCCTAGACTTTATTTCTGTTCTCGTTTATGTCTTCCCACCATGCGCTTCCCTCCCTTGCCATGCTTCCTGTGGTCCTGCCGGCCACCGCCTGCTCCCCCCTCCAGGGCCTCCCTCCCCCTGGCCCAACCCCTGTCCGGGCTGGAGGGAAGCCCCCCTCTTGTTAATTTTTCTAGTGCTTCTAACGCGACCAGAGCTCAGTGTTTCGCGCGTGAACCTGAGTACAAGTCATGCTTCCTTCGCCGCAGCTGGTGAGTTCGGTTGGGCAAGGGTTGTACTGGTTGTGCATGCACCGGCCGCATGAGGACGTTGTGGGTTTGGAGTGGTGCAAGGGGTTGCCCCCCCTTGTTCACTTCCTAAACTGTATTTCTCTTCTCGTTCACGTCTCCCCACCACGCGCTTCCGTCCCTTGTCATGCTTCCTTCGCCGCAGCTGGTGAGTTCGGTTGGGCAAGGGTTGTACTGGTTGTACGGCACCGACCGCATGAGGATGTTATGGGTTTGGAGTGGTGCATAGGAATGCCCCCCTTGTGCACTTCCTAAACTATATTTCTCTTCTCGTTTATGTCTCCCCACCATGCGCTTCTCTCCCTTGTCGTGCTTCCTTCGCCGCTGCTGGTGAGTTCGGTTGGGCAAGGGTTGTACTGGTTGTGCATGCACCGGCCGCATGAGGACGTTGTGGGTTTGGAGTGGTGCAAGGGGTTGCCCCCCCTTGTTCACTTCCTAAACTTTATTTCTCTTCTCGTTCACGTCTCCCCACCACGCGCTTCCGTCCCTTGTCATGCTTCCTTCGCCGCAGCTGGTGAGTTCGGTTGGGCAAGGGTTGTACTGGTTGTGCATGCACCGGCCGCATGAGGACGTTGTGGGTTTGGAGTGGTGCATGGGTATGCCCCCCTTGTTCACTTCCTAAACTTTATTTCTCTTCTCGTTCACGTCTCCCCACCACGCGCTTCCGTCCCTTGTCATGCTTCCTTCGCCGCAGCTGGTGAGTTCGGTTGGGCAAGGGTTGTACTGGTTGTACGGCACCGACCGCATGAGGATGTTATGGGTTTGGAGTGGTGCATAGGAATGCCCCCCTTGTGCACTTCCTAAACTATATTTCTCTTCTCGTTTATGTCTCCCCACCATGCGCTTCTCTCCCTTGTCGTGCTTCCTTCACCGCAGCGAGTGAGTTCGGTTGGGCAAGGGTTGTGCTGGCTGTGCGGCACCGACCGCATGAGGATGTTATGGGTTTGGAGTGGTGCATAGGAATGCCCCCCTTGTGCACTTCCTAAACTTTGTTTCTCTTCTCGTTTATGTCTCCCCACCATGCGCTTCTCTCCCTTGTCGTGCTTCCTTCACCGCAGCGAGTGAGTTCGGTTGGGCAAGGGTTGTGCTGGCTGTGCGGCACCGACCGCATGAGGATGTTATGGGTTTGGAGTGGTGCATGGGAATGCCCCCCTTGTGCACTTCCTTAACTTTATTTCTCTTCTCGTTTATGTCTCCCCACCATGCGCTTCTCTCCCTTGTCGTGCTTCCTTCACCGCAGCGAGTGAGTTCGGTTGGGCAAGGGTTGTGCTGGCTGTGCGGCACCGACCGCATGAGGATGTTATGGGTTTGGAGTGGTGCATGGGAATGCCCCCCTTGTGCACTTCCTTAACTTTATTTCTCTTCTCGTTTATGTCTCCCCACCATGCGCTTCCCTCCCTTGTCATGCTTCCATTGCCGCAGTCGGTGAGTTCGGTTGGGCAAGGGTTGTGCTGGCTGTACGGCACCGACCGCATGAGGATGTTATGGGTTTGGAGTGGTGCATAGGAATGCCCCCCTTGTTCACTTCCTAAACTTTATTTCTCTTCTCGTTCACGTCTCCCCACCACGCGCTTCCGTCCCTTGTCATGCTTCCTTCGCCGCAGCTGGTGAGTTCGGTTGGGCAAGGGTTGTACTGGTTGTGCATGCACCGGCCGCATGAGGACGTTGTGGGTTTGGAGTGGTGCATGGGTATGCCCCCCCTTGTTCACTTCCTAAACTTTATTTCTCTTCTCGTTCACGTCTCCCCACCACGCGCTTCCGTCCCTTGTCATGCTTCCTTCGCCGCAGCTGGTGAGTTCGGTTGGGCAAGGGTTGTACTGGTTGTACGGCACCGACCGCATGAGGATGTTATGGGTTTGGAGTGGTGCATAGGAATGCCCCCCTTGTGCACTTCCTAAACTATATTTCTCTTCTCGTTTATGTCTCCCCACCATGCGCTTCTCTCCCTTGTCGTGCTTCCTTCACCGCAGCGAGTGAGTTCGGTTGGGCAAGGGTTGTGCTGGCTGTGCGGCACCGACCGCATGAGGATGTTATGGGTTTGGAGTGGTGCATAGGAATGCCCCCCTTGTGCACTTCCTAAACTTTGTTTCTCTTCTCGTTTATGTCTCCCCACCATGCGCTTCTCTCCCTTGTCGTGCTTCCTTCACCGCAGCGAGTGAGTTCGGTTGGGCAAGGGTTGTGCTGGCTGTGCGGCACCGACCGCATGAGGATGTTATGGGTTTGGAGTGGTGCATGGGAATGCCCCCCTTGTGCACTTCCTTAACTTTATTTCTCTTCTCGTTTATGTCTCCCCACCATGCGCTTCTCTCCCTTGTCGTGCTTCCTTCACCGCAGCGAGTGAGTTCGGTTGGGCAAGGGTTGTGCTGGCTGTGCGGCACCGACCGCATGAGGATGTTATGGCTTTGGAGTGGTGCATGGGAATGCCCCCCTTGTGCAGTTCCTTAACTTTATTTCTCTTCTCGTTTATGTCTCCCCACCATGCGCTTCCCTCCCTTGTCATGCTTCCTTCACCGCAGCGAGTGAGTTCGGTTGGGCAAGGTTTGTGCTGGCTGTGCGGCACCGACCGCATGAGGACGTTGTGGGTTTGGAGTGGTGCATAGGAATGCCCCCCTTGTGCACTTCCTAAACTTTGTTTCTCTTCTCGTTTATGTCTCCCCACCATGCGCTTCTCTCCCTTGTCGTGCTTCCTTCACCGCAGCGAGTGAGTTCGGTTGGGCAAGGGTTGTGCTGGCTGTGCGGCACCGACCGCATGAGGATGTTATGGGTTTGGAGTGGTGCATGGGAATGCCCCCCTTGTTCACTTCCTAAACTTTATTTCTCTTCTCGTTTATGTCTCCCCACCATGCGCTTCCCTCCCTTGTCATGCTTCCTTCACCGCAGCGAGTGAGTTCGGTTGGGCAAGGTTTGTGCTGGCTGTGCGGCACCGACCGCATGAGGACGTTGTGGGTTTGGAGTGGTGCATAGGAATGCCCCCCTTGTGCACTTCCTAAACTTTGTTTCTCTTCTCGTTTATGTCTCCCCACCATGCGCTTCTCTCCCTTGTCATGCTTCCTTCGCCGCAGCTGGTGAGTTCGGTTGAGCTAGGGTTTTGCTGGCTCTGCGTGCACCGGCCGCATGAGGACATTATGGGTTTGGAGTTGTGCATGGGAATGTCCCCCCTTGTGCACTTCCTAAACTTTACTTCTCTTCTCGTTTATGTCTCCCCACCATGCGCTTCCCTTCCTTGTCATGCTTCCATTGCCGCAGTCGGTGAGTTCGGTTGGGCAAGGGTTGTGCTGGCTGTACGGCACCGACCGCATGAGGATGTTATGGGTTTGGAGTGGTGCATAGGAATGCCCCCCTTGTGCACTTCCTAAACTTTATTTCTCTTCGCGTTCACGTCTCCCCACCACGCGCTTCCGTCCCTTGTCATGCTTCCTTCGCCGCAGCTGGTGAGTTCGGTTGAGCTAGGGTTTTGCTGGCTCTGCGTGCACCGGCCGCATGAGGACATTATGGGTTTGGAGTTGTGCATGGGAATGTCCCCCCTTGTGCACTTCCTTAACTTTATTTCTCTTCTCGTTTATGTCTCCCCACCATGCGCTTCCCTTCCTTGTCATGCTTCCATTGCCGCAGTCGGTGAGTTCGGTTGGGCAAGGGTTGTGCTGGCTGTACGGCACCGACCGCATGAGGATGTTATGGGTTTGGAGTGGTGCATAGGAATGCCCCCCTTGTGCACTTCCTAAACTTTATTTCTCTTCGCGTTCACGTCTCCCCACCACGCGCTTCCGTCCCTTGTCATGCTTCCTTCGCCGCAGCTGGTGAGTTCGGTTGAGCTAGGGTTTTGCTGGCTCTGCGTGCACCGGCCGCATGAGGACATTATGGGTTTGGAGTGGTGCATGGGAATGCCCCCCTTGTGCACTTCCTTAACTTTATTTCTCTTCTCGTTTATGTCTCCCCACCATGCGCTTCTCTCCCTTGTCGTGCTTCCTTCACCGCAGCGAGTGAGTTCGGTTGGGCAAGGGTTGTGCTGGCTGTGCGGCACCGACCGCATGAGGATGTTATGGGTTTGGAGTGGTGCATGGGAATGCCCCCCTTGTGCAGTTCCTTAACTTTATTTCTCTTCTCGTTTATGTCTCCCCACCATGCGCTTCCCTCCCTTGTCATGCTTCCTTCACCGCAGCGAGTGAGTTCGGTTGGGCAAGGTTTGTGCTGGCTGTGCGGCACCGACCGCATGAGGACGTTGTGGGTTTGGAGTGGTGCATAGGAATGCCCCCCTTGTGCACTTCCTAAACTTTGTTTCTCTTCTCGTTTATGTCTCCCCACCATGCGCTTCTCTCCCTTGTCGTGCTTCCTTCACCGCAGCGAGTGAGTTCGGTTGGGCAAGGGTTGTGCTGGCTGTGCGGCACCGACCGCATGAGGATGTTATGGGTTTGGAGTGGTGCATGGGAATGCCCCCCTTGTTCACTTCCTAAACTTTATTTCTCTTCTCGTTTATGTCTCCCCACCATGCGCTTCCCTCCCTTGTCATGCTTCCTTCACCGCAGCGAGTGAGTTCGGTTGGGCAAGGTTTGTGCTGGCTGTGCGGCACCGACCGCATGAGGACGTTGTGGGTTTGGAGTGGTGCATAGGAATGCCCCCCTTGTGCACTTCCTAAACTTTGTTTCTCTTCTCGTTTATGTCTCCCCACCATGCGCTTCTCTCCCTTGTCATGCTTCCTTCGCCGCAGCTGGTGAGTTCGGTTGAGCTAGGGTTTTGCTGGCTCTGCGTGCACCGGCCGCATGAGGACATTATGGGTTTGGAGTTGTGCATGGGAATGTCCCCCCTTGTGCACTTCCTAAACTTTACTTCTCTTCTCGTTTATGTCTCCCCACCATGCGCTTCCCTTCCTTGTCATGCTTCCATTGCCGCAGTCGGTGAGTTCGGTTGGGCAAGGGTTGTGCTGGCTGTACGGCACCGACCGCATGAGGATGTTATGGGTTTGGAGTGGTGCATAGGAATGCCCCCCTTGTGCACTTCCTAAACTTTATTTCTCTTCGCGTTCACGTCTCCCCACCACGCGCTTCCGTCCCTTGTCATGCTTCCTTCGCCGCAGCTGGTGAGTTCGGTTGAGCTAGGGTTTTGCTGGCTCTGCGTGCACCGGCCGCATGAGGACATTATGGGTTTGGAGTGGTGCATGGGAATGCCCCCCTTGTGCACTTCCTAAACTTTATTTCTCTTCTCGTTTATGTCTCCCCACCATGCGCTTCTCTCCCTTGTCATGCTTCCTTCACCGCAGCGAGTGAGTTCGGTTGGGCAAGGTTTGTGTTGGCTGTGCATGCACCGGCCGCATGAGGACGTTGTGGGTTTGGAGTGGTGCATGGGAATGACCTCCCTTCTGCACTTCCTAAACTTTATTTGTCTTCTGGGTTATGTCTCTCCACCATGCGCTTCTCTACCTTGTCATGCTTCCTTGCACAGGTGGTGAGTTCGGTTGGGCAAGGGTTGTGCTGGCTGCGCGTGCACCCGCCGCATGAGGACGTTGTGGGTTTGGAGTGGTGCATGGGAATGCCCCCACTTGTGCACTTCCTTAACTTTATTTCTCTTCTCGTTCACATCTCCCCACCATGCGCGTCCCTCCCTTGTCATGCTTCCATTGCCGCAGTCGGTGAGTTCGGTTGGGCAAGGGTTGTGCTGGCTGTACGGCACCGACCGCATGAGGATGTTATGGGTTTGGAGTGGTGCATAGGAATGCCCCCCTTGTGCACTTCCTAAACTTTATTTCTCTTCGCGTTCACGTCTCCCCACCACGCGCTTCCGTCCCTTGTCATGCTTCCTTCGCCGCAGCTGGTGAGTTCGGTTGAGCTAGGGTTTTGCTGGCTCTGCGTGCACCGGCCGCATGAGGACATTATGGGTTTGGAGTTGTGCATGGGAATGTCCCCCCTTGTGCACTTCCTAAACTTTACTTCTCTTCTCATTTATGTCTCCCCACCATGCGCTTCTCTCCCTTGTCATGCTTCCTTCGCCGCAGCAAGTGAGTTCGGTTGGGCAAGGTTTGTGTTGGCTGTGCATGCACCGGCCGCATGAAGACGTTGTTGGTTTGGAGTGATGCATGGGAATGCCCCCCCTGTTCACTTCCTAGACTTTATTTCTGTTCTCGTTTATGTCTTCCCACCATGCGCTTCCCTCCCTTGCCATGCTTCCTGTGGTCCTGCCGGCCACCGCCTGCTCCCCCCTCCAAGGCCTCCCTCCCCCTGGCCCAACCCCTGTCCGGGCTGGAGGGAAGCCCCCCTCTTGTTAATTTTTCAAGTGCTTCTGGCGCGACCAGAGCTCAGTGTTTCGCGCGTGAACCTGAGTACAAGTCATGCTTCCTTCGCCGCAGCTGGTGAGTTCGGTTGGGCAAGGGTTGTACTGGTTGTGCATGCACCGGCCGCATGAGGACGTTGTGGGTTTGGAGTGGTGCAAGGGGTTGCCCCCCCTTGTTCACTTCCTAAACTGTATTTCTCTTCTCGTTCACGTCTCCCCACCACGCGCTTCCGTCCCTTGTCATGCTTCCTTCGCCGCAGCGAGTGAGTTCGGTTGGGCAAGGTTTGTGTTGGCTGTGCGGCACCGACCGCATGAGGATGTTATGGGTTTGGAGTGGTGCATAGGAATGCCCCCCTTGTGCACTTCCTAAACTTTATTTCTCTTCGCGTTCACGTCTCCCCACCACGCGCTTCCGTCCCTTGTCATGCTTCCTTCGCCGCAGCTGGTGAGTTCGGTTGAGCTAGGGTTTTGCTGGCTCTGCGTGCACCGGCCGCATGAGGACATTATGGGTTTGGAGTTGTGCATGGGAATGTCCCCCCTTGTGCACTTCCTAAACTTTACTTCTCTTCTCATTTATGTCTCCCCACCATGCGCTTCTCTCCCTTGTCATGCTTCCTTCGCCGCAGCAAGTGAGTTCGGTTGGGCAAGGTTTGTGTTGGCTGTGCGGCACCGACCGCATGAGGATGTTATGGGTTTGGAGTGGTGCATGGGAATGCCCCCCTTGTGCACTTCCTAAACTTGATTTTTCTTCTCGTTTATGTCTCCCCACCATGCGCTTCTCTCCCTTGTCATGCTTCCTTCACCGCAGCGAGTGAGTTCGGTTGGGCAAGGTTTGTGTTGGCTGTGCATGCACCGGCCGCATGAGGACGTTGTGGGTTTGGAGTGGTGCATGGGAATGACCTCCCTTCTGCACTTCCTAAACTTTATTTGTCTTCTGGGTTATGTCTCCCCACCATGCGCTTCTCTACCTTGTCATGCTTCCTTGCACAGGTGGTGAGTTCGGTTGGGCAAGGGTTGTGCTGGCTGCGCGTGCACCCGCCGCATGAGGACGTTGTGGGTTTGGAGTGGTGCATGGGAATGCCCCCACTTGTGCACTTCCTTAACTTTATTTCTCTTCTCGTTCACATCTCCCCACCATGCGCGTCCCTCCCTTGTCATGCTTCCATTGCCGCAGTCGGTGAGTTCGGTTGGGCAAGGGTTGTGCTGGCTGTACGGCACCGACCGCATGAGGATGTTATGGGTTTGGAGTGGTGCATAGGAATGCCCCCCTTGTGCACTTCCTAAACTTTATTTCTCTTCGCGTTCACGTCTCCCCACCACGCGCTTCCGTCCCTTGTCATGCTTCCTTCGCCGCAGCTGGTGAGTTCGGTTGAGCTAGGGTTTTGCTGGCTCTGCGTGCACCGGCCGCATGAGGACATTATGGGTTTGGAGTTGTGCATGGGAATGTCCCCCCTTGTGCACTTCCTAAACTTTACTTCTCTTCTCATTTATGTCTCCCCACCATGCGCTTCTCTCCCTTGTCATGCTTCCTTCGCCGCAGCAAGTGAGTTCGGTTGGGCAAGGTTTGTGTTGGCTGTGCATGCACCGGCCGCATGAAGACGTTGTTGGTTTGGAGTGATGCATGGGAATGCCCCCCCTGTTCACTTCCTAGACTTTATTTCTCTTCTCGTTTATGTCTTCCCACCATGCGCTTCCCTCCCTTGCCATGCTTCCTGTGGTCCTGCCGGCCACCGCCTGCTCCCCCCTCCAGGGCCTCCCTCCCCCTGGCCCAACCCCTGTCCGGGCTGGAGGGAAGCCCCCCTCTTGTTAATTTTTCTAGTGCTTCTGGCGCGACCAGAGCTCAGTGTTTCGCGCGTGAACCTGAGTACAAGTCATGCTTCCTTCGCCGCAGTTGGTGAGTTCGGTTGGGCAAGGGTTGTACTGGTTGTGCATGCACCGGCCGCATGAGGACGTTGTGGGTTTGGAGTGGTGCAAGGGGTTGCCCCCCCTTGTTCACTTCCTAAACTGTATTTCTCTTCTCGTTCACGTCTCCCCACCACGCGCTTCCGTCCCTTGTCATGCTTCCTTCGCCGCAGCGAGTGAGTTCGGTTGGGCAAGGTTTGTGTTGGCTGTGCGGCACCGACCGCATGAGGATGTTATGGGTTTGGAGTGGTGCATGGGAATGCCCCCCTTGTGCACTTCCTAAACTTTATTTCTCTTCTCGTTTATGTCTCCCCACCATGCGCTTCTCTCCCTTGTCATGCTTCCTTCACCGCAGCGAGTGAGTTCGGTTGGGCAAGGTTTGTGTTGGCTGTGCATGCACCGGCCGCATGAGGACGTTGTGGGTTTGGAGTGGTGCATGGGAATGACCTCCCTTCTGCACTTCCTAAACTTTATTTGTCTTCTGGGTTATGTCTCCCCACCATGCGCTTCTCTACCTTGTCATGCTTCCTTGCACAGGTGGTGAGTTCGGTTGGGCAAGGGTTGTGCTGGCTGCGCGTGCACCCGCCGCATGAGGACGTTGTGGGTTTGGAGTGGTGCATGGGAATGCCCCCACTTGTGCACTTCCTTAACTTTATTTCTCTTCTCGTTCACATCTCCCCACCATGCGCGTCCCTCCCTTGTCATGCTTCCATTGCCGCAGTCGGTGAGTTCGGTTGGGCAAGGGTTGTGCTGGCTGTACGGCACCGACCGCATGAGGATGTTATGGGTTTGGAGTGGTGCATAGGAATGCCCCCCTTGTGCACTTCCTAAACTTTATTTCTCTTCGCGTTCACGTCTCCCCACCACGCGCTTCCGTCCCTTGTCATGCTTCCTTCGCCGCAGCTGGTGAGTTCGGTTGAGCTAGGGTTTTGCTGGCTCTGCGTGCACCGGCCGCATGAGGACATTATGGGTTTGGAGTTGTGCATGGGAATGTCCCCCCTTGTGCACTTCCTAAACTTTACTTCTCTTCTCATTTATGTCTCCCCACCATGCGCTTCTCTCCCTTGTCATGCTTCCTTCGCCGCAGCAAGTGAGTTCGGTTGGGCAAGGTTTGTGTTGGCTGTGCATGCACCGGCCGCATGAAGACGTTGTTGGTTTGGAGTGATGCATGGGAATGCCCCCCCTGTTCACTTCCTAGACTTTATTTCTGTTCTCGTTTATGTCTTCCCACCATGCGCTTCCCTCCCTTGCCATGCTTCCTGTGGTCCTGCCGGCCACCGCCTGCTCCCCCCTCCAGGGCCTCCCTCCCCCTGGCCCAACCCCTGTCCGGGCTGGAGGGAAGCCCCCCTCTTGTTATTTTTTCTAGTGCTTCTGGCGCGTCCAGAGCTCAGTGTTTCGCGCGTGAACCTGAGTACAAGTCATGCTTCCTTCGCCGCAGCTGGTGAGTTCGGTTGGGCAAGGGTTGTACTGGTTGTGCATGCACCGGCCGCATGAGGACGTTGTGGGTTTGGAGTGGTGCAAGGGGTTGCCCCCCCTTGTTCACTTCCTAAACTGTATTTCTCTTCTCGTTCACGTCTCCCCACCACGCGCTTCCGTCCCTTGTCATGCTTCCTTCGCCGCAGCTGGTGAGTTCGGTTGGGCAAGGGTTGTACTGGTTGTACGGCACCGACCGCATGAGGATGTTATGGGTTTGGAGTGGTGCATAGGAATGCCCCCCTTGTGCACTTCCTAAACTATATTTCTCTTCTCGTTTATGTCTCCCCACCATGCGCTTCTCTCCCTTGTCATGCTTCCTTCACCGCAGCTGGTGAGTTCGGTTGGGCAAGGGTTGTACTGGTTGTGCATGCACCGGCCGCATGAGGACGTTGTGGGTTTGGAGTGGTGCAAGGGGTTGCCCCCCCTTGTTCACTTACTAAACTTTATTTCTCTTCTCGTTCACGTCTCCCCACCACGCGCTTCCGTCCCTTGTCATGCTTCCTTCGCCGCAGCTGGTGAGTTCGGTTGGGCAAGGGTTGTACTGGTTGTGCATGCACCGGCCGCATGAGGACGTTGTGGGTTTGGAGTGGTGCATGGGTATGCCCCCCCTTGTTCACTTCCTAAACTTTATTTCTCTTCTCGTTCACATCTCCCCACCATGCGCGTCCCTCCCTTGTCATGCTTCCATTGCCGCAGTCGGTGAGTTCGGTTGGGCAAGGGTTGTGCTGGCTGTACGGCACCGACCGCATGAGGATGTTATGGGTTTGGAGTGGTGCATAGGAATGCCCCCCTTGTGCACTTCCTAAACTTTATTTCTCTTCGCGTTCACGTCTCCCCACCACGCGCTTCCGTCCCTTGTCATGCTTCCTTCGCCGCAGCTGGTGAGTTCGGTTGAGCTAGGGTTTTGCTGGCTCTGCGTGCACCGGCCGCATGAGGACATTATGGGTTTGGAGTTGTGCATGGGAATGTCCCCCCTTGTGCACTTCCTAAACTTTACTTCTCTTCTCATTTATGTCTCCCCACCATGCGCTTCTCTCCCTTGTCATGCTTCCTTCGCCGCAGCAAGTGAGTTCGGTTGGGCAAGGTTTGTGTTGGCTGTGCATGCACCGGCCGCATGAAGACGTTGTTGGTTTGGAGTGATGCATGGGAATGCCCCCCCTGTTCACTTCCTAGACTTTATTTCTGTTCTCGTTTATGTCTTCCCACCATGCGCTTCCCTCCCTTGCCATGCTTCCTGTGGTCCTGCCGGCCACCGCCTGCTCCCCCCTCCAAGGCCTCCCTCCCCCTGGCCCAACCCCTGTCCGGGCTGGAGGGAAGCCCCCCTCTTGTTATTTTTTCTAGTGCTTCTGGCGCGTCCAGAGCTCAGTGTTTCGCGCGTGAACCTGAGTACAAGTCATGCTTCCTTCGCCGCAGCTGGTGAGTTCGGTTGGGCAAGGGTTGTACTGGTTGTGCATGCACCGGCCGCATGAGGACGTTGTGGGTTTGGAGTGGTGCAAGGGGTTGCCCCCCCTTGTTCACTTCCTAAACTGTATTTCTCTTCTCGTTCACGTCTCCCCACCACGCGCTTCCGTCCCTTGTCATGCTTCCTTCGCCGCAGCTGGTGAGTTCGGTTGGGCAAGGGTTGTACTGGTTGTACGGCACCGACCGCATGAGGATGTTATGGGTTTGGAGTGGTGCATAGGAATGCCCCCCTTGTGCACTTCCTAAACTATATTTCTCTTCTCGTTTATGTCTCCCCACCATGCGCTTCTCTCCCTTGTCGTGCTTCCTTCGCCGCAGCTGGTGAGTTCGGTTGGGCAAGGGTTGTACTGGTTGTGCATGCACCGGCCGCATGAGGACGTTGTGGGTTTGGAGTGGTGCAAGGGGTTGCCCCCCCTTGTTCACTTACTAAACTTTATTTCTCTTCTCGTTCACGTCTCCCCACCACGCGCTTCCGTCCCTTGTCATGCTTCCTTCGCCGCAGCTGGTGAGTTCGGTTGGGCAAGGGTTGTACTGGTTGTGCATGCACCGGCCGCATGAGGACGTTGTGGGTTTGGAGTGGTGCATGGGTATGCCCCCCCTTGTTCACTTCCTAAACTTTATTTCTCTTCTCGTTCACGTCTCCCCACCACGCGCTTCCGTCCCTTGTCATGCTTCCTTCGCCGCAGCTGGTGAGTTCGGTTGGGCAAGGGTTGTACTGGTTGTACGGCACCGACCGCATGAGGATGTTATGGGTTTGGAGTGGTGCATAGGAATGCCCCCCTTGTGCACTTCCTAAACTATATTTCTCTTCTCGTTTATGTCTCCCCACCATGCGCTTCTCTCCCTTGTCGTGCTTCCTTCACCGCAGCGAGTGAGTTCGGTTGGGCAAGGGTTGTGCTGGCTGTGCGGCACCGACCGCATGAGGATGTTATGGGTTTGGAGTGGTGCATGGGAATGCCCCCCTTGTGCACTTCCTTAACTTTATTTCTCTTCTCGTTTATGTCTCCCCACCATGCGCTTCCCTCCCTTGTCATGCTTCCTTCACCGCAGCGAGTGAGTTCGGTTGGGCAAGGGTTGTGCTGGCTGTGCGGCACCGACCGCATGAGGATGTTATGGGTTTGGAGTGGTGCATGGGAATGCCCCCCTTGTGCACTTCCTAAACTTTGTTTCTCTTCTCGTTTATGTCTCCCCACCATGCGCTTCTCTCCCTTGTCGTGCTTCCTTCACCGCAGCGAGTGAGTTCGGTTGGGCAAGGGTTGTGCTGGCTGTGCGGCACCGACCGCATGAGGATGTTATGGGTTTGGAGTGGTGCATGGGAATGCCCCCCTTGTGCACTTCCTTAACTTTATTTCTCTTCTCGTTTATGTCTCCCCACCATGCGCTTCCCTCCCTTGTCATGCTTCCTTCACCGCAGCGAGTGAGTTCGGTTGGGCAAGGGTTGTGCTGGCTGTGCGGCACCGACCGCATGAGGATGTTATGGGTTTGGAGTGGTGCATAGGAATGCCCCCCTTGTGCACTTCCTAAACTTTGTTTCTCTTCTCGTTTATGTCTCCCCACCATGCGCTTCTCTCCCTTGTCGTGCTTCCTTCACCGCAGCGAGTGAGTTCGGTTGGGCAAGGGTTGTGCTGGCTGTGCGGCACCGACCGCATGAGGATGTTATGGGTTTGGAGTGGTGCATGGGAATGCCCCCCTTGTGCACTTCCTTAACTTTATTTCTCTTCTCGTTTATGTCTCCCCACCATGCGCTTATCTCCCTTGTCATGCTTCCTTCGCCGCAGCAAGTGAGTTCGGTTGGGCAAGGTTTGTGTTGGCTGTGCATGCACCGGCCGCATGAAGACGTTGTTGGTTTGGAGTGATGCATGGGAATGCCCCCCCTGTTCACTTCCTAGACTTTATTTCTGTTCTCGTTTATGTCTTCCCACCATGCGCTTCCCTCCCTTGCCATGCTTCCTGTGGTCCTGCCGGCCACCGCCTGCTCCCCCCTCCAGGGCCTCCCTCCCCCTGGCCCAACCCCTGTCCGGGCTGGAGGGAAGCCCCCCTCTTGTTATTTTTTCTAGTGCTTCTGGCGCGTCCAGAGCTCAGTGTTTCGCGCGTGAACCTGAGTACAAGTCATGCTTCCTTCGCCGCAGCTGGTGAGTTCGGTTGGGCAAGGGTTGTACTGGTTGTGCATGCACCGGCCGCATGAGGACGTTGTGGGTTTGGAGTGGTGCAAGGGGTTGCCCCCCCTTGTTCACTTCCTAAACTGTATTTCTCTTCTCGTTCACGTCTCCCCACCACGCGCTTCCGTCCCTTGTCATGCTTCCTTCGCCGCAGCTGGTGAGTTCGGTTGGGCAAGGGTTGTACTGGTTGTACGGCACCGACCGCATGAGGATGTTATGGGTTTGGAGTGGTGCATAGGAATGCCCCCCTTGTGCACTTCCTAAACTATATTTCTCTTCTCGTTTATGTCTCCCCACCATGCGCTTCTCTCCCTTGTCATGCTTCCTTCACCGCAGCTGGTGAGTTCGGTTGGGCAAGGGTTGTACTGGTTGTGCATGCACCGGCCGCATGAGGACGTTGTGGGTTTGGAGTGGTGCAAGGGGTTGCCCCCCCTTGTTCACTTACTAAACTTTATTTCTCTTCTCGTTCACGTCTCCCCACCACGCGCTTCCGTCCCTTGTCATGCTTCCTTCGCCGCAGCTGGTGAGTTCGGTTGGGCAAGGGTTGTACTGGTTGTGCATGCACCGGCCGCATGAGGACGTTGTGGGTTTGGAGTGGTGCATGGGTATGCCCCCCCTTGTTCACTTCCTAAACTTTATTTCTCTTCTCGTTCACATCTCCCCACCATGCGCGTCCCTCCCTTGTCATGCTTCCATTGCCGCAGTCGGTGAGTTCGGTTGGGCAAGGGTTGTGCTGGCTGTACGGCACCGACCGCATGAGGATGTTATGGGTTTGGAGTGGTGCATAGGAATGCCCCCCTTGTGCACTTCCTAAACTTTATTTCTCTTCGCGTTCACGTCTCCCCACCACGCGCTTCCGTCCCTTGTCATGCTTCCTTCGCCGCAGCTGGTGAGTTCGGTTGAGCTAGGGTTTTGCTGGCTCTGCGTGCACCGGCCGCATGAGGACATTATGGGTTTGGAGTTGTGCATGGGAATGTCCCCCCTTGTGCACTTCCTAAACTTTACTTCTCTTCTCATTTATGTCTCCCCACCATGCGCTTCTCTCCCTTGTCATGCTTCCTTCGCCGCAGCAAGTGAGTTCGGTTGGGCAAGGTTTGTGTTGGCTGTGCATGCACCGGCCGCATGAAGACGTTGTTGGTTTGGAGTGATGCATGGGAATGCCCCCCCTGTTCACTTCCTAGACTTTATTTCTGTTCTCGTTTATGTCTTCCCACCATGCGCTTCCCTCCCTTGCCATGCTTCCTGTGGTCCTGCCGGCCACCGCCTGCTCCCCCCTCCAAGGCCTCCCTCCCCCTGGCCCAACCCCTGTCCGGGCTGGAGGGAAGCCCCCCTCTTGTTATTTTTTCTAGTGCTTCTGGCGCGTCCAGAGCTCAGTGTTTCGCGCGTGAACCTGAGTACAAGTCATGCTTCCTTCGCCGCAGCTGGTGAGTTCGGTTGGGCAAGGGTTGTACTGGTTGTGCATGCACCGGCCGCATGAGGACGTTGTGGGTTTGGAGTGGTGCAAGGGGTTGCCCCCCCTTGTTCACTTCCTAAACTGTATTTCTCTTCTCGTTCACGTCTCCCCACCACGCGCTTCCGTCCCTTGTCATGCTTCCTTCGCCGCAGCTGGTGAGTTCGGTTGGGCAAGGGTTGTACTGGTTGTACGGCACCGACCGCATGAGGATGTTATGGGTTTGGAGTGGTGCATAGGAATGCCCCCCTTGTGCACTTCCTAAACTATATTTCTCTTCTCGTTTATGTCTCCCCACCATGCGCTTCTCTCCCTTGTCGTGCTTCCTTCGCCGCAGCTGGTGAGTTCGGTTGGGCAAGGGTTGTACTGGTTGTGCATGCACCGGCCGCATGAGGACGTTGTGGGTTTGGAGTGGTGCAAGGGGTTGCCCCCCCTTGTTCACTTACTAAACTTTATTTCTCTTCTCGTTCACGTCTCCCCACCACGCGCTTCCGTCCCTTGTCATGCTTCCTTCGCCGCAGCTGGTGAGTTCGGTTGGGCAAGGGTTGTACTGGTTGTGCATGCACCGGCCGCATGAGGACGTTGTGGGTTTGGAGTGGTGCATGGGTATGCCCCCCCTTGTTCACTTCCTAAACTTTATTTCTCTTCTCGTTCACGTCTCCCCACCACGCGCTTCCGTCCCTTGTCATGCTTCCTTCGCCGCAGCTGGTGAGTTCGGTTGGGCAAGGGTTGTACTGGTTGTACGGCACCGACCGCATGAGGATGTTATGGGTTTGGAGTGGTGCATAGGAATGCCCCCCTTGTGCACTTCCTAAACTATATTTCTCTTCTCGTTTATGTCTCCCCACCATGCGCTTCTCTCCCTTGTCGTGCTTCCTTCACCGCAGCGAGTGAGTTCGGTTGGGCAAGGGTTGTGCTGGCTGTGCGGCACCGACCGCATGAGGATGTTATGGGTTTGGAGTGGTGCATGGGAATGCCCCCCTTGTGCACTTCCTTAACTTTATTTCTCTTCTCGTTTATGTCTCCCCACCATGCGCTTCCCTCCCTTGTCATGCTTCCTTCACCGCAGCGAGTGAGTTCGGTTGGGCAAGGGTTGTGCTGGCTGTGCGGCACCGACCGCATGAGGATGTTATTGGAGTGGTGCATGGGAATGCCCCTTGTGCACTTCTCTTTGTTTTTCTCCCCTGCGTTCTCTTGTCTGCCCACGCCGAGTGAGTTCGGTTGGGCAAGGGTTGTGCTGGCTGTGCGGCACCGACCGCATGAGGATGTTATGGGTTTGGAGTGGTGCATGGGAATGCCCCCCTTGTGCACTTCCTTAACTTTATTTCTCTTCTCGTTTATGTCTCCCCACCATGCGCTTCCCTCCCTTGTCATGCTTCCTTCACCGCAGCGAGTGAGTTCGGTTGGGCAAGGGTTGTGCTGGCTGTGCGGCACCGACCGCATGAGGATGTTATGGGTTTGGAGTGGTGCATGGAATGCCCCCCTTGTGCACTTCCTAAACTTTGTTTCTCTTCTCGTTTATGTCTCCCCACCATGCGCTTCTCTCCCTTGTCGTGCTTCCTTCACCGCAGCGAGTGAGTTCGGTTGGGCAAGGGTTGTGCTGGCTGTGCGGCACCGACCGCATGAGGATGTTATGGGTTTGGAGTGGTGCATGGGAATGCCCCCCTTGTGCACTTCCTTAACTTTATTTCTCTTCTCGTTTATGTCTCCCCACCATGCGCTTCCTCCCTTGTCATGCTTCCTTCACCGCAGCGAGTGAGTTCGGTTGGGCAAGGGTTGTGCTGGCTGTGCGGCACCGACCGCATGAGGATGTGGTTGATGGGGTGCTTTGCTGGACCAGGTCGTGGTGCCATGGGGTAATGCCCCCCCCATGATGTTTGGATGGCAATGCTTTCCTTAACTTTATTTCTCTTCTCGTTTATGTCTCCCCACCATGCGCTTATCTCCCTTGTCGTGCTTCCTTCACCGCAGCGAGTGAGTTCGGTTGGGCAAGGGTTGTGCTGGCTGTGCGGCACCGACCGCATGAGGATGTTATGGGTTTGGAGTGGTGCATGGGAATGCCCCCCTTGTGCACTTCCTAACTTTATTTCTCTTCTCGTTTATGTCTCCCCACCATGCGCTTCCCTCCCTTGTCATGCTTCCTTCACCGCAGCGAGTGAGTTCGGTTGGGCAAGGTTTGTGCTGGCTGTGCGGCACCGACCGCATGAGGACGTTGTGGGTTTGGAGTGGTGCATAGGAATGCCCCCCTTGTGCACTTCCTAAACTTTGTTTCTCTTCTCGTTTATGTCTCCCCACCATGCGCTTCTCTCCCTTGTCGTGCTTCCTTCACCGCAGCGAGTGAGTTCGGTTGGGCAAGGTTTGTGTTGGCTGTGCATGCACCGGCCGCATGAGGACGTTGTGGGTTTGGAGTGGTGCATGGGAATGACCTCCCTTCTGCACTTCCTAAACTTTATTTGTCTTATGAGTTATGTCTCCCCACCATGCTCTTATCTCCCTTGTCGGGCTACCTTCGCCGCAGCAAGTGAGTTCGGTTGGGCAAGGGTTGTGCTGGCTGTGCGTGCACCGGCCGCATGAGGATGTTATGGTTTTGGAGTGGTGCATGGGAATGCCCCCCCTTGTGCACTTCCTAAACTTTATTTCTCTTCTCGTTCACGTCTCCCCACCATGCGCTTCCCTCCCTTGTCATGCTTCCTTCACCGCAGCGAGTGAGTTCGGTTGGGCAAGGGTTGTGCTGGCTGTGCGGCACCGACCGCATGAGGACGTTGTGGTTTTGAAGTGGTGCATAGGAATGCCCCCCTTGTGCACTTCCTAAACTTTGTTTCTCTTCTCGTTTATGTCTCCCCACCATGCGCTTCTCTCCCTTGTCGTGCTTCCTTCACCGCAGCGAGTGAGTTCGGTTGGGCAAGGTTTGTGTTGGCTGTGCATGCACCGGCCGCATGAGGACGTTGTGGGTTTGGAGTGGTGCATGGGAATGACCTCCCTTCTGCACTTCCTAAACTTTATTTGTCTTCTGGGTTATGTCTCCCCACCACGCGCTTCTCTACCTTGTCATGCTTCCTTGCACAGGTGGTGAGTTCGGTTGGGCAAGGGTTGTGCTGGCTGCGCGTGCACCCGCCGCATGAGGACGTTGTGGGTTTGGAGTGGTGCATGGGAATGACCTCCCTTCTGCACTTCCTAAACTTTATTTGTCTTATGGGTTATGTCTCCCCACCATGCGCTTCTCTACCTTGTCATGCTTCCTTGCACAGGTGGTGAGTTCGGTTGGGCAAGGGTTGTGCTGGCTGCGCGTGCACCCGCCGCATGAGGACGTTGTGGGTTTGGAGTGGTGCATGGGATGCCCCTTGTGCACTTCCTCTTTTTTTTTTTATCTCCCACATGGGCATGTCCCCCACTTGTGCACTTCCTTAACTTTTTTTCTCTTCTCGTTCACATCTCCCCACCATGCGCGTCCCTCCCTTGTCATGCTTCCATTGCCGCAGTCGGTGAGTTCGGTTGGGCAAGGGTTGTGCTGGCTGTACGGCACCGACCGCATGAGGATGTTATGGTTTGGAGTGGTGCATAGGAATGCCCCCCTTGTGCACTTCCTAAACTTTATTTCTCTTCGCGTTCACGTCTCCCCACCACGCGCTTCCGTCCCTTGTCATGCTTCCTTCGCCGCAGCTGGTGAGTTCGGTTGAGCTAGGGTTTTGCTGGCTCTGCGTGCACCGCCGCATGAGGACATTATGGTTTGGAGTGTGCATGGGAATGTCCCCCCTTGTGCACTTCCTAAACTTTACTTCTCTTCTCATTTATGTCTCCCCACCATGCGCTTCTCTCCCTTGTCATGCTTCCTTCGCTGCAGCAAGTGAGTTCGGTTGGGCAAGGTTTGTGTTGGCTGTGCATGCACCGGCCGCATGAAGACGTTGTTGGTTTGGAGTGATGCATGGGAATGCCCCCCTGTTCACTTCCTAAACTTTATTTCTGTTCTCGTTTATGTCTTCCCACCATGCGCTTCCCTCCCTTGCCATGCTTCCTGTGGTCCTGCCGGCCACCGCCTGCTCCCCCTCCAGGGCCTCCCTCCCCTGGCCCAACCCCTGTCCGGGCTGGAGGGAAGCCCCCCTCTTGTTAATTTTTCTAGTGCTTCTGGCGCGACCAGAGCTCAGTGTTTCGCGCGTGAACCTTAGTACAAGTCATGCTTCCTTCGCCGCAGCTGGTGAGTTCGGTTGGGCAAGGGTTGTACCGGTTGTGCATGCACCGGCCGCATGAGGACGTTGTGGGTTTGGAGTGGTGCAAGGGGTTGCCCCCCCTTGTTCACTTCCTAAACTGTATTTCTCTTCTCGTTCACGTCTCCCCACCACGCGCTTCCGTCCCTTGTCATGCTTCCTTCGCCGCAGCGAGTGAGTTCGGTTGGGCAAGGTTTGTGTTGGCTGTGCGGCACCGACCGCATGAGGATGTTATGGGTTTGGAGTGGTGCATGGGAATGCCCCCCTTGTGCACTTCCTAAACTTTATTTCTCTTCTCGTTTATGTCTCCCCACCATGCGCTTCTCTCCCTTGTCATGCTTCCTTCACCGCAGCGAGTGAGTTCGGTTGGGCAAGGTTTGTGTTGGCTGTGCATGCACCGGCCGCATGAGGACGTTGTGGGTTTGGAGTGGTGCATGGGAATGACCTCCCTTCTGCACTTCCTAAACTTTATTTGTCTTCTGGGTTATGTCTCCCCACCATGCGCTTCTCTACCTTGTCATGCTTCCTTGCACAGGTGGTGAGTTCGGTTGGGCAAGGGTTGTGCTGGCTGCGCGTGCACCCGCCGCATGAGGACGTTGTGGGTTTGGAGTGGTGCATGGGAATGCCCCCACTTGTGCACTTCCTTAACTTTTTTCTCTTCTCGTTCACATCTCCCCACCATGCGCGTCCCTCCCTTGTCATGCTTCCATTGCCGCAGTCGGTGAGTTCGGTTGGGCAAGGGTTGTGCTGGCTGTACGGCACCGACCGCATGAGGATGTTATGGGTTTGGAGTGGTGCATACGAATGCCCCCCTTGTGCACTTCCTAAACTTTATTTCTCTTCGCGTTCACGTCTCCCCACCACGCGCTTCCGTCCCTTGTCATGCTTCCTTCGCCGCAGCTGGTGAGTTCGGTTGAGCTAGGGTTTTGCTGGCTCTGCGTGCACCGGCCGCATGAGGACATTATGGGTTTGGAGTTGTGCATGGGAATGTCCCCCCTTGTGCACTTCCTAAACTTTACTTCTCTTCTCATTTATGTCTCCCCACCATGCGCTTCTCTCCCTTGTCATGCTTCCTTCGCCGCAGCAAGTGAGTTCGGTTGGGCAAGGTTTGTGTTGGCTGTGCATGCACCGGCCGCATGAAGACGTTGTTGGTTTGGAGTGATGCATGGGAATGCCCCCCCTGTTCACTTCCTAGACTTTATTTCTGTTCTCGTTTATGTCTTCCCACCATGCGCTTCCCTCCCTTGCCATGCTTCCTGTGGTCCTGCCGGCCACCGCCTGCTCCCCCCTCCAGGGCCTCCCTCCCCCTGGCCCAACCCCTGTCCGGGCTGGAGGGAAGCCCCCCTCTTGTTAATTTTTCTAGTGCTTCTGGCGCGACCAGAGCTCAGTGTTTCGCGCGTGAACCTGAGTACAAGTCATGCTTCCTTCGCCGCAGCTGGTGAGTTCGGTTGGGCAAGGGTTGTACTGGTTGTGCATGCACCGGCCGCATGAGGACGTTGTGGGTTTGGAGTGGTGCAAGGGGTTGCCCCCCCTTGTTCACTTCCTAAACTGTATTTCTCTTCTCGTTCACGTCTCCCCACCACGCGCTTCCGTCCCTTGTCATGCTTCCTTCGCCGCAGCGAGTGAGTTCGGTTGGGCAAGGTTTGTGTTGGCTGTGCGGCACCGACCGCATGAGGATGTTATGGGTTTGGAGTGGTGCATGGGAATGCCCCCCTTGTGCACTTCCTAAACTTTGTTTCTCTTCTCGTTTATGTCTCCCCATCATGCGCTTCTCTCCCTTGTCATGCTTCCTTCACCGCAGCGAGTGAGTTCGGTTGGGCAAGGTTTGTGTTGGCTGTGCATGCACCGGCCGCATGAGGACGTTGTGGGTTTGGAGTGGTGCATGGGAATGACCTCCCTTCTGCACTTCCTAAACTTTACTTCTCTTCTCATTTATGTCTCCCCACCATGCGCTTCTCTCCCTTGTCATGCTTCCTTCGCCGCAGCTGGTGAGTTCGGTTGGGCAAGGGTTGTACTGGTTGTGCATGCACCGGCCGCATGAGGACGTTGTGGGTTTGGAGTGGTGCATGGGTATGCCCCCCCTTGTTCACTTCCTAAACTTTATTTCTCTTCTCGTTCACGTCTCCCCACCACGCGCTTCCGTCCCTTGTCATGCTTCCTTCGCCGCAGCTGGTGAGTTCGGTTGGGCAAGGGTTGTACTGGTTGTACGGCACCGACCGCATGAGGATGTTATGGGTTTGGAGTGGTGCATAGGAATGCCCCCCTTGTGCACTTCCTAAACTATATTTCTCTTCTCGTTTATGTCTCCCCACCATGCGCTTCTCTCCCTTGTCGGGCTTCCTTCACCGCAGCGAGTGAGTTCGGTTGGGCAAGGGTTGTGCTGGCTGTGCGGCACCGACCGCATGAGGATGTTATGGGTTTGGAGTGGTGCATGGGAATGCCCCCCTTGTGCACTTCCTTAACTTTATTTCTCTTCTCGTTTATGTCTCCCCACCATGCGCTTCTCTCCCTTGTCGTGCTTCCTTCACCGCAGCGAGTGAGTTCGGTTGAGCTAGGGTTTTGCTGGCTCTGCGTGCACCGGCCGCATGAGGACATTATGGGTTTGGAGTTGTGCATGGGAATGTCCCCCCTTGTGCACTTCCTAAACTTTACTTCTCTTCTCATTTATGTCTCCCCACCATGCGCTTCTCTCCCTTGTCATGCTTCCTTCGCCGCAGCAAGTGAGTTCGGTTGGGCAAGGTTTGTGTTGGCTGTGCATGCACCGGCCGCATGAAGACGTTGTTGGTTTGGAGTGATGCATGGGAATGCCCCCCCTGTTCACTTCCTAGACTTTATTTCTGTTCTCGTTTATGTCTTCCCACCATGCGCTTCCCTCCCTTGCCATGCTTCCTGTGGTCCTGCCGGCCACCGCCTGCTCCCCCCTCCAGGGCCTCCCTCCCCCAGGCCCAACCCCTGTCCGGGCTGGAGGGAAGCCCCCCTCTTGTTAATTTTTCTAGTGCTTCTGGCGCGACCAGAGCTCAGTGTTTCGCGCGTGAACCTGAGTACAAGTCATGCTTCCTTCGCCGCAGCTGGTGAGTTCGGTTGGGCAAGGGTTGTACTGGTTGTGCATGCACCGGCCGCATGAGGACGTTGTGGGTTTGGAGTGGTGCAAGGGGTTGCCCCCCCTTGTTCACTTCCTAAACTGTATTTCTCTTCTCGTTCACGTCTCCCCACCACGCGCTTCCGTCCCTTGTCATGCTTCCTTCGCCGCAGCTGGTGAGTTCGGTTGGGCAAGGGTTGTACTGGTTGTACGGCCGCATGAGGATGTTATGGGTTTGGAGTGGTGCATAGGAATGCCCCCCTTGTGCACTTCCTAAACTATATTTCTCTTCTCGTTTATGTCTCCCCACCATGCGCTTCTCTCCCTTGTCGTGCTTCCTTCGCCGCAGCTGGTGAGTTCGGTTGGGCAAGGGTTGTACTGGTTGTGCATGCACCGGCCGCATGAGGACGTTGTGGGTTTGGAGTGGTGCAAGGGGTTGCCCCCCCTTGTTCACTTCCTAAACTTTATTTCTCTTCTCGTTCACGTCTCCCCACCACGCGCTTCCGTCCCTTGTCATGCTTCCTTCGCCGCAGCTGGTGAGTTCGGTTGGGCAAGGGTTGTACTGGTTGTGCATGCACCGGCCGCATGAGGACGTTGTGGGTTTGGAGTGGTGCATGGGTATGCCCCCCCTTGTTCACTTCCTAAACTTTATTTCTCTTCTCGTTCACGTCTCCCCACCACGCGCTTCCGTCCCTTGTCATGCTTCCTTCGCCGCAGCTGGTGAGTTCGGTTGGGCAAGGGTTGTACTGGTTGTACGGCACCGACCGCATGAGGATGTTATGGGTTTGGAGTGGTGCATAGGAATGCCCCCCTTGTGCACTTCCTAAACTATATTTCTCTTCTCGTTTATGTCTCCCCACCATGCGCTTCTCTCCCTTGTCGGGCTTCCTTCACCGCAGCGAGTGAGTTCGGTTGGGCAAGGGTTGTGCTGGCTGTGCGGCACCGACCGCATGAGGATGTTATGGGTTTGGAGTGGTGCATGGGAATGCCCCCCTTGTGCACTTCCTTAACTTTATTTCTCTTCTCGTTTATGTCTCCCCACCATGCGCTTCTCTCCCTTGTCGTGCTTCCTTCACCGCAGCGAGTGAGTTCGGTTGAGCTAGGGTTTTGCTGGCTCTGCGTGCACCGGCCGCATGAGGACATTATGGGTTTGGAGTTGTGCATGGGAATGTCCCCCCTTGTGCACTTCCTAAACTTTACTTCTCTTCTCATTTATGTCTCCCCACCATGCGCTTCTCTCCCTTGTCATGCTTCCTTCGCCGCAGCAAGTGAGTTCGGTTGGGCAAGGTTTGTGTTGGCTGTGCATGCACCGGCCGCATGAAGACGTTGTTGGTTTGGAGTGATGCATGGGAATGCCCCCCCTGTTCACTTCCTAGACTTTATTTCTGTTCTCGTTTATGTCTTCCCACCATGCGCTTCCCTCCCTTGCCATGCTTCCTGTGGTCCTGCCGGCCACCGCCTGCTCCCCCCTCCAGGGCCTCCCTCCCCCAGGCCCAACCCCTGTCCGGGCTGGAGGGAAGCCCCCCTCTTGTTAATTTTTCTAGTGCTTCTGGCGCGACCAGAGCTCAGTGTTTCGCGCGTGAACCTGAGTACAAGTCATGCTTCCTTCGCCGCAGCTGGTGAGTTCGGTTGGGCAAGGGTTGTACTGGTTGTGCATGCACCGGCCGCATGAGGACGTTGTGGGTTTGGAGTGGTGCAAGGGGTTGCCCCCCCTTGTTCACTTCCTAAACTGTATTTCTCTTCTCGTTCACGTCTCCCCACCACGCGCTTCCGTCCCTTGTCATGCTTCCTTCGCCGCAGCTGGTGAGTTCGGTTGGGCAAGGGTTGTACTGGTTGTACGGCCGCATCAGGATGTTATGGGTTTGGAGTGGTGCATAGGAATGCCCCCCTTGTGCACTTCCTAAACTATATTTCTCTTCTCGTTTATGTCTCCCCACCATGCGCTTCTCTCCCTTGTCGTGCTTCCTTCGCCGCAGCTGGTGAGTTCGGTTGGGCAAGGGTTGTACTGGTTGTGCATGCACCGGCCGCATGAGGACGTTGTGGGTTTGGAGTGGTGCAAGGGGTTGCCCCCCCTTGTTCACTTCCTAAACTTTATTTCTCTTCTCGTTCACGTCTCCCCACCACGCGCTTCCGTCCCTTGTCATGCTTCCTTCGCCGCAGCTGGTGAGTTCGGTTGGGCAAGGGTTGTACTGGTTGTGCATGCACCGGCCGCATGAGGACGTTGTGGGTTTGGAGTGGTGCATGGGTATGCCCCCCCTTGTTCACTTCCTAAACTTTATTTCTCTTCTCGTTCACGTCTCCCCACCACGCGCTTCCGTCCCTTGTCATGCTTCCTTCGCCGCAGCTGGTGAGTTCGGTTGGGCAAGGGTTGTACTGGTTGTACGGCACCGACCGCATGAGGATGTTATGGGTTTGGAGTGGTGCATAGGAATGCCCCCCTTGTGCACTTCCTAAACTATATTTCTCTTCTCGTTTATGTCTCCCCACCATGCGCTTCTCTCCCTTGTCGGGCTTCCTTCACCGCAGCGAGTGAGTTCGGTTGGGCAAGGGTTGTGCTGGCTGTGCGGCACCGACCGCATGAGGATGTTATGGGTTTGGAGTGGTGCATGGGAATGCCCCCCTTGTGCACTTCCTTAACTTTATTTCTCTTCTCGTTTATGTCTCCCCACCATGCGCTTCTCTCCCTTGTCGTGCTTCCTTCACCGCAGCGAGTGAGTTCGGTTGGGCAAGGGTTGTGCTGGCTGTGCGGCACCGACCGCATGAGGATGTTATGGGTTTGGAGTGGTGCATGGGAATGCCCCCCTTGTGCACTTCCTTAACTTTATTTCTCTTCTCGTTTATGTCTCCCCACCATGCGCTTCCCTCCCTTGTCATGCTTCCTTCACCGCAGCGAGTGAGTTCGGTTGGGCAAGGTTTGTGCTGGCTGTGCGGCACCGACCGCATGAGGACGTTGTGGGTTTGGAGTGGTGCATAGGAATGCCCCCCTTGTGCACTTCCTAAACTTTGTTTCTCTTCTCGTTTATGTCTCCCCACCATGCGCTTCTCTCCCTTGTCGTGCTTCCTTCACCGCAGCGAGTGAGTTCGGTTGGGCAAGGTTTGTGTTGGCTGTGCATGCACCGGCCGCATGAGGACGTTATGGGTTTGGAGTGGTGCATGGGAATGTCCCCCCTTGTGCACTTCCTAAACTTTACTTCTCTTCTCGTTTATGTCTCCCCACCATGCGCTTCCCTTCCTTGTCATGCTTCCATTGCCGCAGTCGGTGAGTTCGGTTGGGCAAGGGTTGTGCTGGCTGTGCGTGCACCGGCCGCATGAGGATGTTATGGTTTTGGAGTGGTGCATGGGTATGCCCCCCTTGTTCACTTCCTAAACTTTATTTCTCTTCTCGTTCACGTCTCCCCACCACGCGCTTCCGTCCCTTGTCATGCTTCCTTCGCCGCAGCTGGTGAGTTCGGTTGGGCAAGGGTTGTACTGGTTGTACGGCACCGACCGCATGAGGATGTTATGGGTTTGGAGTGGTGCATAGGAATGCCCCCCTTGTGCACTTCCTAAACTATATTTCTCTTCTCGTTTATGTCTCCCCACCATGCGCTTCTCTCCCTTGTCGTGCTTCCTTCACCGCAGCGAGTGAGTTCGGTTGGGCAAGGGTTGTGCTGGCTGTGCGGCACCGACCGCATGAGGATGTTATGGGTTTGGAGTGGTGCATGGGAATGCCCCCCTTGTGCACTTCCTTAACTTTATTTCTCTTCTCGTTTATGTCTCCCCACCATGCGCTTCTCTCCCTTGTCGTGCTTCCTTCACCGCAGCGAGTGAGTTCGGTTGGGCAAGGGTTGTGCTGGCTGTGCGGCAAGGACCGCATGAGGATGTTATGGGTTTGGAGTGGTGCATAGGAATGCCCCCCTTGTGCACTTCCTAAACTTTGTTTCTCTTCTCGTTTATGTCTCCCCACCATGCGCTTCTCTCCCTTGTCGTGCTTCCTTCACCGCAGCGAGTGAGTTCGGTTGGGCAAGGTTTGTGCTGGCTGTGCGGCACCGACCGCATGAGGACGTTGTGGGTTTGGAGTGGTGCATAGGAATGCCCCCCTTGTGCACTTCCTAAACTTTGTTTCTCTTCTCGTTTATGTCTCCCCACCATGCGCTTCTCTCCCTTGTCGTGCTTCCTTCACCGCAGCGAGTGAGTTCGGTTGGGCAAGGGTTGTGCTGGCTGTGCGTGCACCGGCCGCATGAGGATGTTATGGTTTTGGAGTGGTGCATGGGTATGCCCCCCCTTGTTCACTTCCTAAACTTTATTTCTCTTCTCGTTCACGTCTCCCCACCACGCGCTTCCGTCCCTTGTCATGCTTCCTTCGCCGCAGCTGGTGAGTTCGGTTGGGCAAGGGTTGTACTGGTTGTACGGCACCGACCGCATGAGGATGTTATGGGTTTGGAGTGGTGCATAGGAATGCCCCCCTTGTGCACTTCCTAAACTATATTTCTCTTCTCGTTTATGTCTCCCCACCATGCGCTTCTCTCCCTTGTCGGGCTTCCTTCACCGCAGCGAGTGAGTTCGGTTGGGCAAGGGTTGTGCTGGCTGTGCGGCACCGACCGCATGAGGATGTTATGGGTTTGGAGTGGTGCATAGGAATGCCCCCCTTGTGCACTTCCTAAACTTTGTTTCTCTTCTCGTTTATGTCTCCCCACCATGCGCTTCTCTCCCTTGTCGTGCTTCCTTCACCGCAGCGAGTGAGTTCGGTTGGGCAAGGGTTGTGCTGGCTGTGCGGCACCGACCGCATGAGGATGTTATGGGTTTGGAGTGGTGCATGGGAATGCCCCCCTTGTGCACTTCCTTAACTTTATTTCTCTTCTCGTTTATGTCTCCCCACCATGCGCTTCCCTCCCTTGTCATGCTTCCTTCACCGCAGCGAGTGAGTTCGGTTGGGCAAGGTTTGTGCTGGCTGTGCGGCACCGACCGCATGAGGACGTTGTGGGTTTGGAGTGGTGCATAGGAATGCCCCCCTTGTGCACTTCCTAAACTTTGTTTCTCTTCTCGTTTATGTCTCCCCACCATGCGCTTCTCTCCCTTGTCATGCTTCCTTCGCCGCAGCTGGTGAGTTCGGTTGAGCTAGGGTTTTGCTGGCTCTGCGTGCACCGGTCGCATGAGGACATTATGGGTTTGGAGTTGTGCATGGGAATGTCCCCCCTTGTGCACTTCCTAAACTTTACTTCTCTTCTCGTTTATGTCTCCCCACCATGCGCTTCCCTTCCTTGTCATGCTTCCATTGCCGCAGTCGGTGAGTTCGGTTGGGCAAGGGTTGTGCTGGCTGTACGGCACCGACCGCATGAGGATGTTATGGGTTTGGAGTGGTGCATAGGAATGCCCCCCTTGTGCACTTCCTAAACTTTATTTCTCTTCGCGTTCACGTCTCCCCACCACGCGCTTCCGTCCCTTGTCATGCTTCCTTCGCCGCAGCTGGTGAGTTCGGTTGAGCTAGGGTTTTGCTGGCTCTGCGTGCACCGGCCGCATGAGGACATTATGGGTTTGGAGTTGTGCATGGGAATGTCCCCCCTTGTGCACTTCCTAAACTTTATTTCTCTTCTCATTTATGTCTCCCCACCATGCGCTTCTCTCCCTTGTCATGCTTCCTTCGCCGCAGCAAGTGAGTTCGGTTGGGCAAGGTTTGTGTTGGCTGTGCGGCACCGACCGCATGAGGATGTTATGGGTTTGGAGTGGTGCATGGGAATGCCCCCCTTGTGCACTTCCTAAACTTTATTTCTCTTCTCGTTTATGTCTCCCCACCATGCGCTTCTCTCCCTTGTCATGCTTCCTTCACCGCAGCGAGTGAGTTCGGTTGGGCAAGGTTTGTGTTGGCTGTGCGGCAAGGACCGCATGAGGATGTTATGGGTTTGGAGTGGTGCATAGGAATGCCCCCCTTGTGCACTTCCTAAACTTTGTTTCTCTTCTCGTTTATGTCTCCCCACCATGCGCTTCTCTCCCTTGTCGTGCTTCCTTCGCCGCAGCTGGTGAGTTCGGTTGGGCAAGGGTTGTACTGGTTGTGCGGCACCGACCGCATGAGGACGTTGTGGGTTTGGAGTGGTGCATAGGAATGCCCCCCTTGTGCACTTCCTAAACTTTGTTTCTCTTCTCGTTTATGTCTCCCCACCATGCGCTTCTCTCCCTTGTCGTGCTTCCTTCACCGCAGCGAGTGAGTTCGGTTGGGCAAGGTTTGTGTTGGCTGTGCATGCACCGGCCGCATGAGGACGTTATGGGTTTGGAGTGGTGCATGGGAATGTCCCCCCTTGTGCACTTCCTAAACTTTACTTCTCTTCTCGTTTATGTCTCCCCACCATGCGCTTCCCTTCCTTGTCATGCTTCCATTGCCGCAGTCGGTGAGTTCGGTTGGGCAAGGGTTGTGCTGGCTGTGCGTGCACCGGCCGCATGAGGATGTTATGGTTTTGGAGTGGTGCATGGGTATGCCCCCCCTTGTTCACTTCCTAAACTTTATTTCTCTTCTCGTTCACGTCTCCCCACCACGCGCTTCCGTCCCTTGTCATGCTTCCTTCGCCGCAGCTGGTGAGTTCGGTTGGGCAAGGGTTGTACTGGTTGTACGGCACCGACCGCATGAGGATGTTATGGGTTTGGAGTGGTGCATAGGAATGCCCCCCTTGTGCACTTCCTAAACTATATTTCTCTTCTCGTTTATGTCTCCCCACCATGCGCTTCTCTCCCTTGTCGGGCTTCCTTCACCGCAGCGAGTGAGTTCGGTTGGGCAAGGGTTGTGCTGGCTGTGCGGCACCGACCGCATGAGGATGTTATGGGTTTGGAGTGGTGCATAGGAATGCCCCCCTTGTGCACTTCCTAAACTTTGTTTCTCTTCTCGTTTATGTCTCCCCACCATGCGCTTCTCTCCCTTGTCGTGCTTCCTTCACCGCAGCGAGTGAGTTCGGTTGGGCAAGGGTTGTGCTGGCTGTGCGGCACCGACCGCATGAGGATGTTATGGGTTTGGAGTGGTGCATGGGAATGCCCCCCTTGTGCACTTCCTTAACTTTATTTCTCTTCTCGTTTATGTCTCCCCACCATGCGCTTCCCTCCCTTGTCATGCTTCCTTCACCGCAGCGAGTGAGTTCGGTTGGGCAAGGTTTGTGCTGGCTGTGCGGCACCGACCGCATGAGGACGTTGTGGGTTTGGAGTGGTGCATAGGAATGCCCCCCTTGTGCACTTCCTAAACTTTGTTTCTCTTCTCGTTTATGTCTCCCCACCATGCGCTTCTCTCCCTTGTCATGCTTCCTTCGCCGCAGCTGGTGAGTTCGGTTGAGCTAGGGTTTTGCTGGCTCTGCGTGCACCGGTCGCATGAGGACATTATGGGTTTGGAGTTGTGCATGGGAATGTCCCCCCTTGTGCACTTCCTAAACTTTACTTCTCTTCTCGTTTATGTCTCCCCACCATGCGCTTCCCTTCCTTGTCATGCTTCCATTGCCGCAGTCGGTGAGTTCGGTTGGGCAAGGGTTGTGCTGGCTGTACGGCACCGACCGCATGAGGATGTTATGGGTTTGGAGTGGTGCATAGGAATGCCCCCCTTGTGCACTTCCTAAACTTTATTTCTCTTCGCGTTCACGTCTCCCCACCACGCGCTTCCGTCCCTTGTCATGCTTCCTTCGCCGCAGCTGGTGAGTTCGGTTGAGCTAGGGTTTTGCTGGCTCTGCGTGCACCGGCCGCATGAGGACATTATGGGTTTGGAGTTGTGCATGGGAATGTCCCCCCTTGTGCACTTCCTAAACTTTATTTCTCTTCTCATTTATGTCTCCCCACCATGCGCTTCTCTCCCTTGTCATGCTTCCTTCGCCGCAGCAAGTGAGTTCGGTTGGGCAAGGTTTGTGTTGGCTGTGCGGCACCGACCGCATGAGGATGTTATGGGTTTGGAGTGGTGCATGGGAATGCCCCCCTTGTGCACTTCCTAAACTTTATTTCTCTTCTCGTTTATGTCTCCCCACCATGCGCTTCTCTCCCTTGTCATGCTTCCTTCACCGCAGCGAGTGAGTTCGGTTGGGCAAGGTTTGTGTTGGCTGTGCATGCACCGGCCGCATGAAGACGTTGTTGGTTTGGAGTGATGCATGGGAATGCCCCCCCTGTTCACTTCCTAGACTTTATTTCTGTTCTCGTTTATGTCTTCCCACCATGCGCTTCCCTCCCTTGCCATGCTTCCTGTGGTCCTGCCGGCCACCGCCTGCTCCCCCTCCAGGGCCTCCCTCCCCCTGGCCCAACCCCTGTCCGGGCTGGAGGGAAGCCCCCCTCTTGTTAATTTTTCTAGTGCTTCTGGCGCGACCAGAGCTCAGTGTTTCGCGCGTGAACCTGAGTACAAGTCATGCTTCCTTCGCCGCAGCTGGTGAGTTCGGTTGGGCAAGGGTTGTACTGGTTGTACGGCACCGACCGCATGAGGATGTTATGGGTTTGGAGTGGTGCATAGGAATGCCCCCCTTGTGCACTTCCTAAACTATATTTCTCTTCTCGTTTATGTCTCCCCACCATGCGCTTCTCTCCCTTGTCGTGCTTCCTTCGCCGCAGCTGGTGAGTTCGGTTGGGCAAGGGTTGTACTGGTTGTGCATGCACCGGCCGCATGAGGACGTTGTGGGTTTGGAGTGGTGCAAGGGGTTGCCCCCCTTGTTCACTTCCTAAACTTTATTTCTCTTCTCGTTCACGTCTCCCCACCACGCGCTTCCGTCCCTTGTCATGCTTCCTTCGCCGCAGCTGGTGAGTTCGGTTGGGCAAGGGTTGTACTGGTTGTGCATGCACCGGCCGCATGAGGACGTTGTGGGTTTGGAGTGGTGCATGGGTATGCCCCCCCTTGTTCACTTCCTAAACTTTATTTCTCTTCTCGTTCACGTCTCCCCACCACGCGCTTCCGTCCCTTGTCATGCTTCCTTCGCCGCAGCTGGTGAGTTCGGTTGGGCAAGGGTTGTACTGGTTGTACGGCACCGACCGCATGAGGATGTTATGGGTTTGGAGTGGTGCATAGGAATGCCCCCCTTGTGCACTTCCTAAACTATATTTCTCTTCTCGTTTATGTCTCCCCACCATGCGCTTCTCTCCCTTGTCGTGCTTCCTTCACCGCAGCGAGTGAGTTCGGTTGGGCAAGGGTTGTGCTGGCTGTGCGGCACCGACCGCATGAGGATGTTATGGGTTTGGAGTGGTGCATGGGAATGCCCCCCTTGTGCACTTCCTTAACTTTATTTCTCTTCTCGTTTATGTCTCCCCACCATGCGCTTCTCTCCCTTGTCGTGCTTCCTTCACCGCAGCGAGTGAGTTCGGTTGGGCAAGGGTTGTGCTGGCTGTGCGGCACCGACCGCATGAGGATGTTATGGGTTTGGAGTGGTGCATGGGAATGCCCCCCTTGTGCACTTCCTTAACTTTATTTCTCTTCTCGTTTATGTCTCCCCACCATGCGCTTCCCTCCCTTGTCATGCTTCCTTCACCGCAGCGAGTGAGTTCGGTTGGGCAAGGTTTGTGCTGGCTGTGCGGCACCGACCGCATGAGGACGTTGTGGGTTTGGAGTGGTGCATAGGAATGCCCCCCTTGTGCACTTCCTAAACTTTGTTTCTCTTCTCGTTTATGTCTCCCCACCATGCGCTTCTCTCCCTTGTCATGCTTCCTTCGCCGCAGCTGGTGAGTTCGGTTGAGCTAGGGTTTTGCTGGCTCTGCGTGCACCGGTCGCATGAGGACATTATGGGTTTGGAGTTGTGCATGGGAATGTCCCCCCTTGTGCACTTCCTAAACTTTACTTCTCTTCTCGTTTATGTCTCCCCACCATGCGCTTCCCTTCCTTGTCATGCTTCCATTGCCGCAGTCGGTGAGTTCGGTTGGGCAAGGGTTGTGCTGGCTGTACGGCACCGACCGCATGAGGATGTTATGGGTTTGGAGTGGTGCATAGGAATGCCCCCCTTGTGCACTTCCTAAACTTTATTTCTCTTCGCGTTCACGTCTCCCCACCACGCGCTTCCGTCCCTTGTCATGCTTCCTTCGCCGCAGCTGGTGAGTTCGGTTGAGCTAGGGTTTTGCTGGCTCTGCGTGCACCGGCCGCATGAGGACATTATGGGTTTGGAGTTGTGCATGGGAATGTCCCCCCTTGTGCACTTCCTAAACTTTATTTCTCTTCTCATTTATGTCTCCCCACCATGCGCTTCTCTCCCTTGTCATGCTTCCTTCGCCGCAGCAAGTGAGTTCGGTTGGGCAAGGTTTGTGTTGGCTGTGCGGCACCGACCGCATGAGGATGTTATGGGTTTGGAGTGGTGCATGGGAATGCCCCCCTTGTGCACTTCCTAAACTTTATTTCTCTTCTCGTTTATGTCTCCCCACCATGCGCTTCTCTCCCTTGTCATGCTTCCTTCACCGCAGCGAGTGAGTTCGGTTGGGCAAGGTTTGTGTTGGCTGTGCATGCACCGGCCGCATGAAGACGTTGTTGGTTTGGAGTGATGCATGGGAATGCCCCCCCTGTTCACTTCCTAGACTTTATTTCTGTTCTCGTTTATGTCTTCCCACCATGCGCTTCCCTCCCTTGCCATGCTTCCTGTGGTCCTGCCGGCCACCGCCTGCTCCCCCCTCCAGGGCCTCCCTCCCCCTGGCCCAACCCCTGTCCGGGCTGGAGGGAAGCCCCCTCTTGTTAATTTTTCTAGTGCTTCTGGCGCGACCAGAGCTCAGTGTTTCGCGCGTGAACCTGAGTACAAGTCATGCTTCCTTCGCCGCAGCTGGTGAGTTCGGTTGGGCAAGGGTTGTACTGGTTGTACGGCACCGACCGCATGAGGATGTTATGGGTTTGGAGTGGTGCATAGGAATGCCCCCCTTGTGCACTTCCTAAACTATATTTCTCTTCTCGTTTATGTCTCCCCACCATGCGCTTCTCTCCCTTGTCGTGCTTCCTTCGCCGCAGCTGGTGAGTTCGGTTGGGCAAGGGTTGTACTGGTTGTGCATGCACCGGCCGCATGAGGACGTTGTGGGTTTGGAGTGGTGCAAGGGGTTGCCCCCCTTGTTCACTTCCTAAACTTTATTTCTCTTCTCGTTCACGTCTCCCCACCACGCGCTTCCGTCCCTTGTCATGCTTCCTTCGCCGCAGCTGGTGAGTTCGGTTGGGCAAGGGTTGTACTGGTTGTGCATGCACCGGCCGCATGAGGACGTTGTGGGTTTGGAGTGGTGCATGGGTATGCCCCCCCTTGTTCACTTCCTAAACTTTATTTCTCTTCTCGTTCACGTCTCCCCACCACGCGCTTCCGTCCCTTGTCATGCTTCCTTCGCCGCAGCTGGTGAGTTCGGTTGGGCAAGGGTTGTACTGGTTGTACGGCACCGACCGCATGAGGATGTTATGGGTTTGGAGTGGTGCATAGGAATGCCCCCCTTGTGCACTTCCTAAACTATATTTCTCTTCTCGTTTATGTCTCCCCACCATGCGCTTCTCTCCCTTGTCGTGCTTCCTTCACCGCAGCGAGTGAGTTCGGTTGGGCAAGGGTTGTGCTGGCTGTGCGGCACCGACCGCATGAGGATGTTATGGGTTTGGAGTGGTGCATGGGAATGCCCCCCTTGTGCACTTCCTTAACTTTATTTCTCTTCTCGTTTATGTCTCCCCACCATGCGCTTCTCTCCCTTGTCGTGCTTCCTTCACCGCAGCGAGTGAGTTCGGTTGGGCAAGGGTTGTGCTGGCTGTGCGGCACCGACCGCATGAGGATGTTATGGGTTTGGAGTGGTGCATGGGAATGCCCCCCTTGTGCACTTCCTTAACTTTATTTCTCTTCTCGTTTATGTCTCCCCACCATGCGCTTCCCTCCCTTGTCATGCTTCCTTCACCGCAGCGAGTGAGTTCGGTTGGGCAAGGTTTGTGCTGGCTGTGCGGCACCGACCGCATGAGGACGTTGTGGGTTTGGAGTGGTGCATAGGAATGCCCCCCTTGTGCACTTCCTAAACTTTGTTTCTCTTCTCGTTTATGTCTCCCCACCATGCGCTTCTCTCCCTTATCATGCTTCCTTCGCCGCAGCTGGTGAGTTCGGTTGAGCTAGGGTTTTGCTGGCTCTGCGTGCACCGGTCGCATGAGGACATTATGGGTTTGGAGTTGTGCATGGGAATGTCCCCCCTTGTGCACTTCCTAAACTTTACTTCTCTTCTCGTTTATGTCTCCCCACCATGCGCTTCCCTTCCTTGTCATGCTTCCTTGCGCAGTCGGTGAGTTCGGTTGGGCAAGGGTTGTGCTGGCTGTACGGCACCGACCGCATGAGGATGTTATGGGTTTGGAGTGGTGCATAGGAATGCCCCCCTTGTGCACTTCCTAAACTTTATTTCTCTTCGCGTTCACGTCTCCCCACCACGCGCTTCCGTCCCTTGTCATGCTTCCTTCGCCGCAGCTGGTGAGTTCGGTTGAGCTAGGGTTTTGCTGGCTCTGCGTGCACCGGCCGCATGAGGACATTATGGGTTTGGAGTTGTGCATGGGAATGTCCCCCCTTGTGCACTTCCTAAACTTTATTTCTCTTCTCATTTATGTCTCCCCACCATGCGCTTCTCTCCCTTGTCATGCTTCCTTCGCCGCAGCAAGTGAGTTCGGTTGGGCAAGGTTTGTGTTGGCTGTGCGGCACCGACCGCATGAGGATGTTATGGGTTTGGAGTGGTGCATGGGAATGCCCCCCTTGTGCACTTCCTAAACTTTATTTCTCTTCTCGTTTATGTCTCCCCACCATGCGCTTCTCTCCCTTGTCATGCTTCCTTCACCGCAGCGAGTGAGTTCGGTTGGGCAAGGTTTGTGTTGGCTGTGCATGCACCGGCCGCATGAGGACGTTGTGGGTTTGGAGTGGTGCATGGGAATGACCTCCCTTCTGCACTTCCTAAACTTTATTTGTCTTCTGGGTTATGTCTCCCCACCATGCGCTTCTCTACCTTGTCATGCTTCCTTGCACAGGTGGTGAGTTCGGTTGGGCAAGGGTTGTGCTGGCTGTACGGCACCGACCGCATGAGGATGTTATGGGTTTGGAGTGGTGCATAGGAATGCCCCCCTTGTGCACTTCCTAAACTTTATTTCTCTTCGCGTTCACGTCTCCCCACCACGCGCTTCCGTCCCTTGTCATGCTTCCTTCGCCGCAGCTGGTGAGTTCGGTTGAGCTAGGGTTTTGCTGGCTCTGCGTGCACCGGCCGCATGAGGACATTATGGGTTTGGAGTTGTGCATGGGAATGTCCCCCCTTGTGCACTTCCTAAACTTTATTTCTCTTCTCATTTATGTCTCCCCACCATGCGCTTCTCTCCCTTGTCATGCTTCCTTCGCCGCAGCAAGTGAGTTCGGTTGGGCAAGGTTTGTGTTGGCTGTGCGGCACCGACCGCATGAGGATGTTATGGGTTTGGAGTGGTGCATGGGAATGCCCCCCTTGTGCACTTCCTAAACTTTATTTCTCTTCTCGTTTATGTCTCCCCACCATGCGCTTCTCTCCCTTGTCATGCTTCCTTCACCGCAGCGAGTGAGTTCGGTTGGGCAAGGTTTGTGTTGGCTGTGCATGCACCGGCCGCATGAAGACGTTGTTGGTTTGGAGTGATGCATGGGAATGCCCCCCCTGTTCACTTCCTAGACTTTATTTCTGTTCTCGTTTATGTCTTCCCACCATGCGCTTCCCTCCCTTGCCATGCTTCCTGTGGTCCTGCCGGCCACCGCCTGCTCCCCCTCCAGGGCCTCCCTCCCCTGGCCCAACCCCTGTCCGGGCTGGAGGGAAGCCCCCCTCTTGTTAATTTTTCTAGTGCTTCTGGCGCGACCAGAGCTCAGTGTTTCGCGCGTGAACCTGAGTACAAGTCATGCTTCCTTCGCCGCAGCTGGTGAGTTCGGTTGGGCAAGGGTTGTACTGGTTGTACGGCACCGACCGCATGAGGATGTTATGGGTTTGGAGTGGTGCATAGGAATGCCCCCCTTGTGCACTTCCTAAACTATATTTCTCTTCTCGTTTATGTCTCCCCACCATGCGCTTCTCTCCCTTGTCGTGCTTCCTTCGCCGCAGCTGGTGAGTTCGGTTGGGCAAGGGTTGTACTGGTTGTGCATGCACCGGCCGCATGAGGACGTTGTGGGTTTGGAGTGGTGCAAGGGGTTGCCCCCCTTGTTCACTTCCTAAACTTTATTTCTCTTCTCGTTCACGTCTCCCCACCACGCGCTTCCGTCCCTTGTCATGCTTCCTTCGCCGCAGCTGGTGAGTTCGGTTGGGCAAGGGTTGTACTGGTTGTGCATGCACCGGCCGCATGAGGACGTTGTGGGTTTGGAGTGGTGCAAGGGGTTGCCCCCCCTTGTTCACTTCCTAAACTTTATTTCTCTTCTCGTTCACGTCTCCCCACCACGCGCTTCCGTCCCTTGTCATGCTTCCTTCGCCGCAGCTGGTGAGTTCGGTTGGGCAAGGGTTGTACTGGTTGTGCATGCACCGGCCGCATGAGGACGTTGTGGGTTTGGAGTGGTGCATGGGTATGCCCCCCCTTGTTCACTTCCTAAACTTTATTTCTCTTCTCGTTCACGTCTCCCCACCACGCGCTTCCGTCCCTTGTCATGCTTCCTTCGCCGCAGCTGGTGAGTTCGGTTGGGCAAGGGTTGTACTGGTTGTACGGCACCGACCGCATGAGGATGTTATGGGTTTGGAGTGGTGCATAGGAATGCCCCCCTTGTGCACTTCCTAAACTATATTTCTCTTCTCGTTTATGTCTCCCCACCATGCGCTTCTCTCCCTTGTCGTGCTTCCTTCACCGCAGCGAGTGAGTTCGGTTGGGCAAGGGTTGTGCTGGCTGTGCGGCACCGACCGCATGAGGATGTTATGGGTTTGGAGTGGTGCATGGGAATGCCCCCCTTGTGCACTTCCTTAACTTTATTTCTCTTCTCGTTTATGTCTCCCCACCATGCGCTTCTCTCCCTTGTCGTGCTTCCTTCACCGCAGCGAGTGAGTTCGGTTGGGCAAGGGTTGTGCTGGCTGTGCGGCACCGACCGCATGAGGATGTTATGGGTTTGGAGTGGTGCATGGGAATGCCCCCCTTGTGCACTTCCTTAACTTTATTTCTCTTCTCGTTTATGTCTCCCCACCATGCGCTTCCCTCCCTTGTCATGCTTCCTTCACCGCAGCGAGTGAGTTCGGTTGGGCAAGGTTTGTGCTGGCTGTGCGGCACCGACCGCATGAGGACGTTGTGGGTTTGGAGTGGTGCATAGGAATGCCCCCCTTGTGCACTTCCTAAACTTTGTTTCTCTTCTCGTTTATGTCTCCCCACCATGCGCTTCTCTCCCTTGTCGTGCTTCCTTCGCCGCAGCTGGTGAGTTCGGTTGGGCAAGGGTTGTACTGGTTGTGCATGCACCGGCCGCATGAGGACGTTGTGGGTTTGGAGTGGTGCAAGGGGTTGCCCCCCCTTGTTCACTTCCTAAACTTTATTTCTCTTCTCGTTCACGTCTCCCCACCACGCGCTTCCGTCCCTTGTCATGCTTCCTTCGCCGCAGCTGGTGAGTTCGGTTGGGCAAGGGTTGTACTGGTTGTGCATGCACCGGCCGCATGAGGACGTTGTGGGTTTGGAGTGGTGCAAGGGGTTGCCCCCCCTTGTTCACTTCCTAAACTTTATTTCTCTTCTCGTTCACGTCTCCCCACCACGCGCTTCCGTCCCTTGTCATGCTTCCTTCGCCGCAGCTGGTGAGTTCGGTTGGGCAAGGGTTGTACTGGTTGTGCATGCACCGGCCGCATGAGGACGTTGTGGGTTTGGAGTGGTGCATGGGTATGCCCCCCCTTGTTCACTTCCTAAACTTTATTTCTCTTCTCGTTCACGTCTCCCCACCACGCGCTTCCGTCCCTTGTCATGCTTCCTTCGCCGCAGCTGGTGAGTTCGGTTGGGCAAGGGTTGTACTGGTTGTACGGCACCGACCGCATGAGGATGTTATGGGTTTGGAGTGGTGCATAGGAATGCCCCCCTTGTGCACTTCCTAAACTATATTTCTCTTCTCGTTTATGTCTCCCCACCATGCGCTTCTCTCCCTTGTCGTGCTTCCTTCACCGCAGCGAGTGAGTTCGGTTGGGCAAGGGTTGTGCTGGCTGTGCGGCACCGACCGCATGAGGATGTTATGGGTTTGGAGTGGTGCATGGGAATGCCCCCCTTGTGCACTTCCTTAACTTTATTTCTCTTCTCGTTTATGTCTCCCCACCATGCGCTTCTCTCCCTTGTCGTGCTTCCTTCACCGCAGCGAGTGAGTTCGGTTGGGCAAGGGTTGTGCTGGCTGTGCGGCACCGACCGCATGAGGATGTTATGGGTTTGGAGTGGTGCATGGGAATGCCCCCCTTGTGCACTTCCTTAACTTTATTTCTCTTCTCGTTTATGTCTCCCCACCATGCGCTTCCCTCCCTTGTCATGCTTCCTTCACCGCAGCGAGTGAGTTCGGTTGGGCAAGGTTTGTGCTGGCTGTGCGGCACCGACCGCATGAGGACGTTGTGGGTTTGGAGTGGTGCATAGGAATGCCCCCCTTGTGCACTTCCTAAACTTTGTTTCTCTTCTCGTTTATGTCTCCCCACCATGCGCTTCTCTCCCTTGTCATGCTTCCTTCGCCGCAGCAAGTGAGTTCGGTTGGGCAAGGTTTGTGTTGGCTGTGCGGCACCGACCGCATGAGGATGTTATGGGTTTGGAGTGGTGCATGGGAATGCCCCCCTTGTGCACTTCCTAAACTTTATTTCTCTTCTCGTTTATGTCTCCCCACCATGCGCTTCTCTCCCTTGTCATGCTTCCTTCACCGCAGCGAGTGAGTTCGGTTGGGCAAGGTTTGTGTTGGCTGTGCATGCACCGGCCGCATGAGGACGTTGTGGGTTTGGAGTGGTGCATGGGAATGACCTCCCTTCTGCACTTCCTAAACTTTATTTGTCTTCTGGGTTATGTCTCCCCACCATGCGCTTCTCTACCTTGTCATGCTTCCTTGCACAGGTGGTGAGTTCGGTTGGGCAAGGGTTGTACTGGTTGTACGGCACCGACCGCATGAGGATGTTATGGGTTTGGAGTGGTGCATAGGAATGCCCCCCTTGTGCACTTCCTAAACTATATTTCTCTTCTCGTTTATGTCTCCCCACCATGCGCTTCTCTCCCTTGTCGTGCTTCCTTCACCGCAGCGAGTGAGTTCGGTTGGGCAAGGGTTGTGCTGGCTGTGCGGCACCGACCGCATGAGGATGTTATGGGTTTGGAGTGGTGCATGGGAATGCCCCCCTTGTGCACTTCCTTAACTTTATTTCTCTTCTCGTTTATGTCTCCCCACCATGCGCTTCTCTCCCTTGTCGTGCTTCCTTCACCGCAGCGAGTGAGTTCGGTTGGGCAAGGGTTGTGCTGGCTGTGCGGCACCGACCGCATGAGGATGTTATGGGTTTGGAGTGGTGCATGGGAATGCCCCCCTTGTGCACTTCCTTAACTTTATTTCTCTTCTCGTTTATGTCTCCCCACCATGCGCTTCCCTCCCTTGTCATGCTTCCTTCACCGCAGCGAGTGAGTTCGGTTGGGCAAGGGTTGTACTGGTTGTACGGCACCGACCGCATGAGGATGTTATGGGTTTGGAGTGGTGCATAGGAATGCCCCCCTTGTGCACTTCCTAAACTATATTTCTCTTCTCGTTTATGTCTCCCCACCATGCGCTTCTCTCCCTTGTCGTGCTTCCTTCACCGCAGCGAGTGAGTTCGGTTGGGCAAGGGTTGTGCTGGCTGCGCGTGCACCCGCCGCATGAGGACGTTGTGGGTTTGGAGTGGTGCATGGGAATGCCCCCACTTGTGCACTTCCTTAACTTTATTTCTCTTCTCGTTCACATCTCCCCACCATGCGCGTCCCTCCCTTGTCATGCTTCCATTGCCGCAGTCGGTGAGTTCGGTTGGGCAAGGGTTGTGCTGGCTGTACGGCACCGACCGCATGAGGATGTTATGGGTTTGGAGTGGTGCATAGGAATGCCCCCCTTGTGCACTTCCTAAACTTTATTTCTCTTCGCGTTCACGTCTCCCCACCACGCGCTTCCGTCCCTTGTCATGCTTCCTTCGCCGCAGCTGGTGAGTTCGGTTGAGCTAGGGTTTTGCTGGCTCTGCGTGCACCGGCCGCATGAGGACATTATGGGTTTGGAGTTGTGCATGGGAATGTCCCCCCTTGTGCACTTCCTAAACTTTACTTCTCTTCTCATTTATGTCTCCCCACCATGCGCTTCTCTCCCTTGTCATGCTTCCTTCGCCGCAGCAAGTGAGTTCGGTTGGGCAAGGTTTGTGTTGGCTGTGCATGCACCGGCCGCATGAAGACGTTGTTGGTTTGGCGTGATGCATGGGAATGCCCCCCCTGTTCACTTCCTAGACTTTATTTCTGTTCTCGTTTATGTCTTCCCACCATGCGCTTCCCTCCCTTGCCATGCTTCCTGTGGTCCTGCCGGCCACCGCCTGCTCCCCCCTCCAAGGCCTCCCTCCCCCTGGCCCAACCCCTGTCCGGGCTGGAGGGAAGCCCCCCTCTTGTTAATTTTTCTAGTGCTTCTGGCGCGACCAGAGCTCAGTGTTTCGCGCGTGAACCTGAGTACAAGTCATGCTTCCTTCGCCGCAGCTGGTGAGTTCGGTTGGGCAAGGGTTGTACTGGTTGTGCATGCACCGGCCGCATGAGGACGTTGTGGGTTTGGAGTGGTGCAAGGGGTTGCCCCCCCTTGTTCACTTCCTAAACTGTATTTCTCTTCTCGTTCACGTCTCCCCACCACGCGCTTCCGTCCCTTGTCATGCTTCCTTCGCCGCAGCGAGTGAGTTCGGTTGGGCAAGGTTTGTGTTGGCTGTGCGGCACCAACCGCATGAGGATGTTATGGGTTTGGAGTGGTGCATAGGAATGCCCCCCTTGTGCACTTCCTAAACTTTATTTCTCTTCGCGTTCACGTCTCCCCACCACGCGCTTCCGTCCCTTGTCATGCTTCCTTCGCCGCAGCTGGTGAGTTCGGTTGAGCTAGGGTTTTGCTGGCTCTGCGTGCACCGGCCGCATGAGGACATTATGGGTTTGGAGTTGTGCATGGGAATGTCCCCCCTTGTGCACTTCCTAAACTTTACTTCTCTTCTCATTTATGTCTCCCCACCATGCGCTTCTCTCCCTTGTCATGCTTCCTTCGCCGCAGCAAGTGAGTTCGGTTGGGCAAGGTTTGTGTTGGCTGTGCATGCACCGGCCGCATGAAGACGTTGTTGGTTTGGCGTGATGCATGGGAATGCCCCCCCTGTTCACTTCCTAGACTTTATTTCTGTTCTCGTTTATGTCTTCCCACCATGCGCTTCCCTCCCTTGCCATGCTTCCTGTGGTCCTGCCGGCCACCGCCTGCTCCCCCCTCCAAGGCCTCCCTCCCCCTGGCCCAACCCCTGTCCGGGCTGGAGGGAAGCCCCCCTCTTGTTAATTTTTCTAGTGCTTCTGGCGCGACCAGAGCTCAGTGTTTCGCGCGTGAACCTGAGTACAAGTCATGCTTCCTTCGCCGCAGCTGGTGAGTTCGGTTGGGCAAGGGTTGTACTGGTTGTGCATGCACCGGCCGCATGAGGACGTTGTGGGTTTGGAGTGGTGCAAGGGGTTGCCCCCCCTTGTTCACTTCCTAAACTGTATTTCTCTTCTCGTTCACGTCTCCCCACCACGCGCTTCCGTCCCTTGTCATGCTTCCTTCGCCGCAGCGAGTGAGTTCGGTTGGGCAAGGTTTGTGTTGGCTGTGCGGCACCAACCGCATGAGGATGTTATGGGTTTGGAGTGGTGCATAGGAATGCCCCCCTTGTGCACTTCCTAAACTTTATTTCTCTTCGCGTTCACGTCTCCCCACCACGCGCTTCCGTCCCTTGTCATGCTTCCTTCGCCGCAGCTGGTGAGTTCGGTTGAGCTAGGGTTTTGCTGGCTCTGCGTGCACCGGCCGCATGAGGACATTATGGGTTTGGAGTTGTGCATGGGAATGTCCCCCCTTGTGCACTTCCTAAACTTTACTTCTCTTCTCATTTATGTCTCCCCACCATGCGCTTCTCTCCCTTGTCATGCTTCCTTCGCCGCAGCAAGTGAGTTCGGTTGGGCAAGGTTTGTGTTGGCTGTGCGGCACCGACCGCATGAGGATGTTATGGGTTTGGAGTGGTGCATGGGAATGCCCCCCTTGTGCACTTCCTAAACTTTATTTCTCTTCTCGTTTATGTCTCCCCACCATGCGCTTCTCTCCCTTGTCATGCTTCCTTCACCGCAGCGAGTGAGTTCGGTTGGGCAAGGTTTGTGTTGGCTGTGCATGCACCGGCCGCATGAGGACATTATGGGTTTGGAGTTGTGCATGGGAATGTCCCCCCTTGTGCACTTCCTAAACTTTACTTCTCTTCTCATTTATGTCTCCCCACCATGCGCTTCTCTCCCTTGTCATGCTTCCTTCGCCGCAGCAAGTGAGTTCGGTTGGGCAAGGTTTGTGTTGGCTGTGCATGCACCGGCCGCATGAAGACGTTGTTGGTTTGGAGTGATGCATGGGAATGCCCCCCCTGTTCACTTCCTAGACTTTATTTCTGTTCTCGTTTATGTCTTCCCACCATGCGCTTCCCTCCCTTGCCATGCTTCCTGTGGTCCTGCCGGCCACCGCCTGCTCCCCCCTCCAGGGCCTCCCTCCCCCTGGCCCAACCCCTGTCCGGGCTGGAGGGAAGCCCCCCTCTTGTTAATTTTTCTAGTGCTTCTGGCGCGACCAGAGCTCAGTGTTTCGCGCGTGAACCTGAGTACAAGTCATGCTTCCTTCGCCGCAGCTGGTGAGTTCGGTTGGGCAAGGGTTGTACTGGTTGTGCATGCACCGGCCGCATGAGGACGTTGTGGGTTTGGAGTGGTGCAAGGGGTTGCCCCCCCTTGTTCACTTCCTAAACTGTATTTCTCTTCTCGTTCACGTCTCCCCACCACGCGCTTCTCTCCCTTGTCATGCTTCCTTCGCCGCAGCGAGTGAGTTCGGTTGGGCAAGGTTTGTGTTGGCTGTGCGGCACCGACCGCATGAGGATGTTATGGGTTTGGAGTGGTGCATGGGAATGCCCCCCTTGTGCACTTCCTAAACTTTATTTCTCTTCTCGTTTATGTCTCCCCACCATGCGCTTCTCTCCCTTGTCATGCTTCCTTCACCGCAGCGAGTGAGTTCGGTTGGGCAAGGTTTGTGTTGGCTGTGCATGCACCGGCCGCATGAGGACGTTGTGGGTTTGGAGTGGTGCATGGGAATGACCTCCCTTCTGCACTTCCTAAACTTTATTTGTCTTCTGGGTTATGTCTCCCCACCATGCGCTTCTCTACCTTGTCATGCTTCCTTGCACAGGTGGTGAGTTCGGTTGGGCAAGGGTTGTGCTGGCTGCGCGTGCACCCGCCGCATGAGGACGTTGTGGGTTTGGAGTGGTGCATGGGAATGCCCCCACTTGTGCACTTCCTTAACTTTATTTCTCTTCTCGTTCACATCTCCCCACCATGCGCGTCCCTCCCTTGTCATGCTTCCATTGCCGCAGTCGGTGAGTTCGGTTGGGCAAGGGTTGTGCTGGCTGTACGGCACCGACCGCATGAGGATGTTATGGGTTTGGAGTGGTGCATAGGAATGCCCCCCTTGTGCACTTCCTAAACTTTATTTCTCTTCGCGTTCACGTCTCCCCACCACGCGCTTCCGTCCCTTGTCATGCTTCCTTCGCCGCAGCTGGTGAGTTCGGTTGAGCTAGGGTTTTGCTGGCTCTGCGTGCACCGGCCGCATGAGGACATTATGGGTTTGGAGTTGTGCATGGGAATGTCCCCCCTTGTGCACTTCCTAAACTTTACTTCTCTTCTCATTTATGTCTCCCCACCATGCGCTTCTCTCCCTTGTCATGCTTCCTTCGCCGCAGCAAGTGAGTTCGGTTGGGCAAGGTTTGTGTTGGCTGTGCATGCACCGGCCGCATGAAGACGTTGTTGGTTTGGAGTGATGCATGGGAATGCCCCCCCTGTTCACTTCCTAGACTTTATTTCTGTTCTCGTTTATGTCTTCCCACCATGCGCTTCCCTCCCTTGCCATGCTTCCTGTGGTCCTGCCGGCCACCGCCTGCTCCCCCCTCCAGGGCCTCCCTCCCCCTGGCCCAACCCCTGTCCGGGCTGGAGGGAAGCCCCCCTCTTGTTATTTTTTCTAGTGCTTCTGGCGCGTCCAGAGCTCAGTGTTTCGCGCGTGAACCTGAGTACAAGTCATGCTTCCTTCGCCGCAGCTGGTGAGTTCGGTTGGGCAAGGGTTGTACTGGTTGTGCATGCACCGGCCGCATGAGGACGTTGTGGGTTTGGAGTGGTGCAAGGGGTTGCCCCCCCTTGTTCACTTCCTAAACTGTATTTCTCTTCTCGTTCACGTCTCCCCACCACGCGCTTCCGTCCCTTGTCATGCTTCCTTCGCCGCAGCTGGTGAGTTCGGTTGGGCAAGGGTTGTACTGGTTGTACGGCACCGACCGCATGAGGATGTTATGGGTTTGGAGTGGTGCATAGGAATGCCCCCCTTGTGCACTTCCTAAACTATATTTCTCTTCTCGTTTATGTCTCCCCACCATGCGCTTCTCTCCCTTGTCGTGCTTCCTTCGCCGCAGCTGGTGAGTTCGGTTGGGCAGGGGTTGTACTGGTTGTGCATGCACCGGCCGCATGAGGACGTTGTGGGTTTGGAGTGGTGCAAGGGGTTGCCCCCCCTTGTTCACTTACTAAACTTTATTTCTCTTCTCGTTCACGTCTCCCCACCACGCGCTTCCGTCCCTTGTCATGCTTCCTTCGCCGCAGCTGGTGAGTTCGGTTGGGCAAGGGTTGTACTGGTTGTGCATGCACCGGCCGCATGAGGACGTTGTGGGTTTGGAGTGGTGCATGGGTATGCCCCCCCTTGTTCTTCCTAAACTTTATTTCTCTTCTCGTTCACGTCTCCCCACCACGCGCTTCCGTCCCTTGTCATGCTTCCTTCGCCGCAGCTGGTGAGTTCGGTTGGGCAAGGGTTGTGCTGGCTGTGCGGCACCGACCGCATGAGGATGTTATGGGTTTGGAGTGGTGCATGGGAATGCCCCCCTTGTGCACTTCCTTAACTTTATTTCTCTTCTCGTTTATGTCTCCCCACCATGCGCTTATCTCCCTTGTCGTGCTTCCTTCACCGCAGCGAGTGAGTTCGGTTGGGCAAGGGTTGTGCTGGCTGTGCGGCACCGACCGCATGAGGATGTTATGGGTTTGGAGTGGTGCATGGGAATGCCCCCCTTGTGCACTTCCTAAACTATATTTCTCTTCTCGTTTATGTCTCCCCACCATGCGCTTCTCTCCCTTGTCGTGCTTCCTTCGCCGCAGCTGGTGAGTTCGGTTGGGCAGGGGTTGTACTGGTTGTGCATGCACCGGCCGCATGAGGACGTTGTGGGTTTGGAGTGGTGCAAGGGGTTGCCCCCCCTTGTTCACTTACTAAACTTTATTTCTCTTCTCGTTCACGTCTCCCCACCACGCGCTTCCGTCCCTTGTCATGCTTCCTTCGCCGCAGCTGGTGAGTTCGGTTGGGCAAGGGTTGTACTGGTTGTGCATGCACCGGCCGCATGAGGACGTTGTGGGTTTGGAGTGGTGCATGGGTATGCCCCCCCTTGTTCTTCCTAAACTTTATTTCTCTTCTCGTTCACGTCTCCCCACCACGCGCTTCCGTCCCTTGTCATGCTTCCTTCGCCGCAGCTGGTGAGTTCGGTTGGGCAAGGGTTGTACTGGTTGTACGGCACCGACCGCATGAGGATGTTATGGGTTTGGAGTGGTGCATAGGAATGCCCCCCTTGTGCACTTCCTAAACTATATTTCTCTTCTCGTTTATGTCTCCCCACCATGCGCTTCTCTCCCTTGTCGTGCTTCCTTCGCCGCAGCTGGTGAGTTCGGTTGGGCAAGGGTTGTACTGGTTGTGCATGCACCGGCCGCATGAGGACGTTGTGGGTTTGGAGTGGTGCAAGGGGTTGCCCCCCCTTGTTCACTTACTAAACTTTATTTCTCTTCTCGTTCACGTCTCCCCACCACGCGCTTCCGTCCCTTGTCATGCTTCCTTCGCCGCAGCTGGTGAGTTCGGTTGGGCAAGGGTTGTACTGGTTGTGCATGCACCGGCCGCATGAGGACGTTGTGGGTTTGGAGTGGTGCATGGGTATGCCCCCCCTTGTTCTTCCTAAACTTTATTTCTCTTCTCGTTCACGTCTCCCCACCACGCGCTTCCGTCCCTTGTCATGCTTCCTTCGCCGCAGCTGGTGAGTTCGGTTGGGCAAGGGTTGTACTGGTTGTACGGCACCGACCGCATGAGGATGTTATGGGTTTGGAGTGGTGCATAGGAATGCCCCCCTTGTGCACTTCCTAAACTATATTTCTCTTCTCGTTTATGTCTCCCCACCATGCGCTTCTCTCCCTTGTCGTGCTTCCTTCACCGCAGCGAGTGAGTTCGGTTGGGCAAGGGTTGTGCTGGCTGTGCGGCACCGACCGCATGAGGATGTTATGGGTTTGGAGTGGTGCATGGGAATGCCCCCCTTGTGCACTTCCTTAACTTTATTTCTCTTCTCGTTTATGTCTCCCCACCATGCGCTTATCTCCCTTGTCGTGCTTCCTTCACCGCAGCGAGTGAGTTCGGTTGGGCAAGGGTTGTGCTGGCTGTGCGGCACCGACCGCATGAGGATGTTATGGGTTTGGAGTGGTGCATGGGAATGCCCCCCTTGTGCACTTCCTTAACTTTATTTCTCTTCTCGTTTATGTCTCCCCACCATGCGCTTCCCTCCCTTGTCATGCTTCCTTCACCGCAGCGAGTGAGTTCGGTTGGGCAAGGTTTGTGCTGGCTGTGCGGCACCGACCGCATGAGGACGTTGTGGGTTTGGAGTGGTGCATAGGAATGCCCCCCTTGTGCACTTCCTAAACTTTGTTTCTCTTCTCGTTTATGTCTCCCCACCATGCGCTTCTCTCCCTTGTCGTGCTTCCTTCACCGCAGCGAGTGAGTTCGGTTGGGCAAGGTTTGTGTTGGCTGTGCATGCACCGGCCGCATGAGGACGTTGTGGGTTTGGAGTGGTGCATGGGAATGACCTCCCTTCTGCACTTCCTAAACTTTATTTGTCTTCTGAGTTATGTCTCCCCACCATGCTCTTATCTCCCTTGTCGGGCTACCTTCGCCGCAGCAAGTGAGTTCGGTTGGGCAAGGGTTGTGCTGGCTGTGCGTGCACCGGCCGCATGAGGATGTTATGGTTTTGGAGTGGTGCATGGGTATGCCCCCCCTTGTTCACTTCCTAAACTTTATTTCTCTTCTCGTTCACGTCTCCCCACCACGCGCTTCCGTCCCTTGTCATGCTTCCTTCGCCGCAGCTGGTGAGTTCGGTTGGGCAAGGGTTGTACTGGTTGTGCATGCACCGGCCGCATGAGGACGTTGTGGGTTTGGAGTGGTGCATGGGTATGCCCCCCCTTGTTCTTCCTAAACTTTATTTCTCTTCTCGTTCACGTCTCCCCACCACGCGCTTCCGTCCCTTGTCATGCTTCCTTCGCCGCAGCTGGTGAGTTCGGTTGGGCAAGGGTTGTACTGGTTGTACGGCACCGACCGCATGAGGATGTTATGGGTTTGGAGTGGTGCATAGGAATGCCCCCCTTGTGCACTTCCTAAACTATATTTCTCTTCTCGTTTATGTCTCCCCACCATGCGCTTCTCTCCCTTGTCGTGCTTCCTTCACCGCAGCGAGTGAGTTCGGTTGGGCAAGGGTTGTGCTGGCTGTGCGGCACCGACCGCATGAGGATGTTATGGGTTTGGAGTGGTGCATGGGAATGCCCCCCTTGTGCACTTCCTTAACTTTATTTCTCTTCTCGTTTATGTCTCCCCACCATGCGCTTATCTCCCTTGTCGTGCTTCCTTCACCGCAGCGAGTGAGTTCGGTTGGGCAAGGGTTGTGCTGGCTGTGCGGCACCGACCGCATGAGGATGTTATGGGTTTGGAGTGGTGCATGGGAATGCCCCCCTTGTGCACTTCCTTAACTTTATTTCTCTTCTCGTTTATGTCTCCCCACCATGCGCTTCCCTCCCTTGTCATGCTTCCTTCACCGCAGCGAGTGAGTTCGGTTGGGCAAGGTTTGTGCTGGCTGTGCGGCACCGACCGCATGAGGACGTTGTGGGTTTGGAGTGGTGCATAGGAATGCCCCCCTTGTGCACTTCCTAAACTTTGTTTCTCTTCTCGTTTATGTCTCCCCACCATGCGCTTCTCTCCCTTGTCGTGCTTCCTTCACCGCAGCGAGTGAGTTCGGTTGGGCAAGGGTTGTACTGGTTGTGCATGCACCGGCCGCATGAGGACGTTGTGGGTTTGGAGTGGTGCAAGGGGTTGCCCCCCCTTGTTCACTTACTAAACTTTATTTCTCTTCTCGTTCACGTCTCCCCACCACGCGCTTCCGTCCCTTGTCATGCTTCCTTCGCCGCAGCTGGTGAGTTCGGTTGGGCAAGGGTTGTACTGGTTGTGCATGCACCGGCCGCATGAGGACGTTGTGGGTTTGGAGTGGTGCATGGGTATGCCCCCCCTTGTTCTTCCTAAACTTTATTTCTCTTCTCGTTCACGTCTCCCCACCACGCGCTTCCGTCCCTTGTCATGCTTCCTTCGCCGCAGCTGGTGAGTTCGGTTGGGCAAGGGTTGTACTGGTTGTACGGCACCGACCGCATGAGGATGTTATGGGTTTGGAGTGGTGCATAGGAATGCCCCCCTTGTGCACTTCCTAAACTATATTTCTCTTCTCGTTTATGTCTCCCCACCATGCGCTTCTCTCCCTTGTCGTGCTTCCTTCACCGCAGCGAGTGAGTTCGGTTGGGCAAGGGTTGTGCTGGCTGTGCGGCACCGACCGCATGAGGATGTTATGGGTTTGGAGTGGTGCATGGGAATGCCCCCCTTGTGCACTTCCTTAACTTTATTTCTCTTCTCGTTTATGTCTCCCCACCATGCGCTTATCTCCCTTGTCGTGCTTCCTTCACCGCAGCGAGTGAGTTCGGTTGGGCAAGGGTTGTGCTGGCTGTGCGGCACCGACCGCATGAGGATGTTATGGGTTTGGAGTGGTGCATGGGAATGCCCCCCTTGTGCACTTCCTTAACTTTATTTCTCTTCTCGTTTATGTCTCCCCACCATGCGCTTCCCTCCCTTGTCATGCTTCCTTCACCGCAGCGAGTGAGTTCGGTTGGGCAAGGTTTGTGCTGGCTGTGCGGCACCGACCGCATGAGGACGTTGTGGGTTTGGAGTGGTGCATAGGAATGCCCCCCTTGTGCACTTCCTAAACTTTGTTTCTCTTCTCGTTTATGTCTCCCCACCATGCGCTTCTCTCCCTTGTCGTGCTTCCTTCACCGCAGCGAGTGAGTTCGGTTGGGCAAGGGTTGTACTGGTTGTGCATGCACCGGCCGCATGAGGACGTTGTGGGTTTGGAGTGGTGCAAGGGGTTGCCCCCCCTTGTTCACTTACTAAACTTTATTTCTCTTCTCGTTCACGTCTCCCCACCACGCGCTTCCGTCCCTTGTCATGCTTCCTTCGCCGCAGCTGGTGAGTTCGGTTGGGCAAGGGTTGTACTGGTTGTGCATGCACCGGCCGCATGAGGACGTTGTGGGTTTGGAGTGGTGCATGGGTATGCCCCCCCTTGTTCTTCCTAAACTTTATTTCTCTTCTCGTTCACGTCTCCCCACCACGCGCTTCCGTCCCTTGTCATGCTTCCTTCGCCGCAGCTGGTGAGTTCGGTTGGGCAAGGGTTGTACTGGTTGTACGGCACCGACCGCATGAGGATGTTATGGGTTTGGAGTGGTGCATAGGAATGCCCCCCTTGTGCACTTCCTAAACTATATTTCTCTTCTCGTTTATGTCTCCCCACCATGCGCTTCTCTCCCTTGTCGTGCTTCCTTCACCGCAGCGAGTGAGTTCGGTTGGGCAAGGGTTGTGCTGGCTGTGCGGCACCGACCGCATGAGGATGTTATGGGTTTGGAGTGGTGCATGGGAATGCCCCCCTTGTGCACTTCCTTAACTTTATTTCTCTTCTCGTTTATGTCTCCCCACCATGCGCTTATCTCCCTTGTCGTGCTTCCTTCACCGCAGCGAGTGAGTTCGGTTGGGCAAGGGTTGTGCTGGCTGTGCGGCACCGACCGCATGAGGATGTTATGGGTTTGGAGTGGTGCATGGGAATGCCCCCCTTGTGCACTTCCTTAACTTTATTTCTCTTCTCGTTTATGTCTCCCCACCATGCGCTTCCCTCCCTTGTCATGCTTCCTTCACCGCAGCGAGTGAGTTCGGTTGGGCAAGGTTTGTGCTGGCTGTGCGGCACCGACCGCATGAGGACGTTGTGGGTTTGGAGTGGTGCATAGGAATGCCCCCCTTGTGCACTTCCTAAACTTTGTTTCTCTTCTCGTTTATGTCTCCCCACCATGCGCTTCTCTCCCTTGTCGTGCTTCCTTCACCGCAGCGAGTGAGTTCGGTTGGGCAAGGGTTGTGCTGGCTGTGCGGCACCGACCGCATGAGGATGTTATGGGTTTGGAGTGGTGCATGGGAATGCCCCCCTTGTGCACTTCCTTAACTTTATTTCTCTTCTCGTTTATGTCTCCCCACCATGCGCTTATCTCCCTTGTCGTGCTTCCTTCACCGCAGCGAGTGAGTTCGGTTGGGCAAGGGTTGTGCTGGCTGTGCGGCACCGACCGCATGAGGATGTTATGGGTTTGGAGTGGTGCATGGGAATGCCCCCCTTGTGCACTTCCTTAACTTTATTTCTCTTCTCGTTTATGTCTCCCCACCATGCGCTTCCCTCCCTTGTCATGCTTCCTTCACCGCAGCGAGTGAGTTCGGTTGGGCAAGGTTTGTGCTGGCTGTGCGGCACCGACCGCATGAGGACGTTGTGGGTTTGGAGTGGTGCATAGGAATGCCCCCCTTGTGCACTTCCTAAACTTTGTTTCTCTTCTCGTTTATGTCTCCCCACCATGCGCTTCTCTCCCTTGTCGTGCTTCCTTCACCGCAGCGAGTGAGTTCGGTTGGGCAAGGTTTGTGTTGGCTGTGCATGCACCGGCCGCATGAGGACGTTGTGGGTTTGGAGTGGTGCATGGGAATGACCTCCCTTCTGCACTTCCTAAACTTTATTTGTCTTCTGAGTTATGTCTCCCCACCATGCTCTTATCTCCCTTGTCGGGCTACCTTCGCCGCAGCAAGTGAGTTCGGTTGGGCAAGGGTTGTGCTGGCTGTGCGTGCACCGGCCGCATGAGGATGTTATGGTTTTGGAGTGGTGCATGGGTATGCCCCCCCTTGTTCACTTCCTAAACTTTATTTCTCTTCTCGTTCACGTCTCCCCACCACGCGCTTCCGTCCCTTGTCATGCTTCCTTCGCCGCAGCTGGTGAGTTCGGTTGGGCAAGGTTTGTGCTGGCTGTGCGGCACCGACCGCATGAGGACGTTGTGGGTTTGGAGTGGTGCATAGGAATGCCCCCCTTGTGCACTTCCTAAACTTTGTTTCTCTTCTCGTTTATGTCTCCCCACCATGCGCTTCTCTCCCTTGTCGTGCTTCCTTCACCGCAGCGAGTGAGTTCGGTTGGGCAAGGTTTGTGTTGGCTGTGCATGCACCGGCCGCATGAGGACGTTGTGGGTTTGGAGTGGTGCATGGGAATGACCTCCCTTCTGCACTTCCTAAACTTTATTTGTCTTCTGAGTTATGTCTCCCCACCATGCTCTTATCTCCCTTGTCGGGCTACCTTCGCCGCAGCAAGTGAGTTCGGTTGGGCAAGGGTTGTGCTGGCTGTGCGTGCACCGGCCGCATGAGGATGTTATGGTTTTGGAGTGGTGCATGGGTATGCCCCCCTTGTTCACTTCCTAAACTTTATTTCTCTTCTCGTTCACGTCTCCCCACCACGCGCTTCCGTCCCTTGTCATGCTTCCTTCGCCGCAGCTGGTGAGTTCGGTTGGGCAAGGGTTGTACTGGTTGTACGGCACCGACCGCATGAGGATGTTATGGGTTTGGAGTGGTGCATGGGAATGCCCCCCCTTGTGCACTTCCTTAACTTTATTTCTCTTCTCGTTTATGTCTCCCCACCATGCGCTTCTCTCCCTTGTCGTGCTTCCTTCACCGCAGCGAGTGAGTTCGGTTGGGCAAGGGTTGTGCTGGCTGTGCGGCACCGACCGCATGAGGATGTTATGGGTTTGGAGTGGTGCATGGGAATGCCCCCCTTGTGCACTTCCTTAACTTTATTTCTCTTCTCGTTTATGTCTCCCCACCATGCGCTTCCCTCCCTTGTCATGCTTCCTTCACCGCAGCGAGTGAGTTCGGTTGGGCAAGGGTTGTGCTGGCTGTGCGGCACCGACCGCATGAGGATGTTATGGGTTTGGAGTGGTGCATAGGAATGCCCCCCTTGTGCACTTCCTAAACTTTGTTTCTCTTCTCGTTTATGTCTCCCCACCATGCGCTTCTCTCCCTTGTCGTGCTTCCTTCACCGCAGCTGGTGAGTTCGGTTGGGCAAGGGTTTTGCTGGCTGTGCGGCACCGACCGCATGAGGATGTTATGGGTTTGGAGTGGTGCATGGGAATGCCCCCCTTGTGCACTTCCTTAACTTTATTTCTCTTCTCGTTTATGTCTCCCCACCATGCGCTTATCTCCCTTGTCGTGCTTCCTTCACCGCAGCGAGTGAGTTCGGTTGGGCAAGGGTTGTGCTGGCTGTGCGGCACCGACCGCATGAGGATGTTATGGGTTTGGAGTGGTGCATGGGAATGCCCCCCTTGTGCACTTCCTTAACTTTATTTCTCTTCTCGTTTATGTCTCCCCACCATGCGCTTCCCTCCCTTGTCATGCTTCCTTCACCGCAGCGAGTGAGTTCGGTTGGGCAAGGTTTGTGCTGGCTGTGCGGCACCGACCGCATGAGGACGTTGTGGGTTTGGAGTGGTGCATAGGAATGCCCCCCTTGTGCACTTCCTAAACTTTGTTTCTCTTCTCGTTTATGTCTCCCCACCATGCGCTTCTCTCCCTTGTCGTGCTTCCTTCACCGCAGCGAGTGAGTTCGGTTGGGCAAGGTTTGTGTTGGCTGTGCATGCACCGGCCGCATGAGGACGTTGTGGGTTTGGAGTGGTGCATGGGAATGACCTCCCTTCTGCACTTCCTAAACTTTATTTGTCTTCTGAGTTATGTCTCCCCACCATGCTCTTATCTCCCTTGTCGGGCTACCTTCGCCGCAGCAAGTGAGTTCGGTTGGGCAAGGGTTGTGCTGGCTGTGCGTGCACCGGCCGCATGAGGATGTTATGGTTTTGGAGTGGTGCATGGGTATGCCCCCCCTTGTTCACTTCCTAAACTTTATTTCTCTTCTCGTTCACGTCTCCCCACCACGCGCTTCCGTCCCTTGTCATGCTTCCTTCGCCGCAGCTGGTGAGTTCGGTTGGGCAAGGGTTGTGCTGGCTGTACGGCACCGACCGCATGAGGATGTTATGGGTTTGGAGTGGTGCATGGGAATGCCCCCCTTGTGCACTTCCTTAACTTTATTTCTCTTCTCGTTTATGTCTCCCCACCATGCGCTTATCTCCCTTGTCGTGCTTCCTTCACCGCAGCGAGTGAGTTCGGTTGGGCAAGGGTTGTGCTGGCTGTGCGGCACCGACCGCATGAGGATGTTATGGGTTTGGAGTGGTGCATGGGAATGCCCCCCTTGTGCACTTCCTTAACTTTATTTCTCTTCTCGTTTATGTCTCCCCACCATGCGCTTATCTCCCTTGTCGTGCTTCCTTCACCGCAGCGAGTGAGTTCGGTTGGGCAAGGGTTGTGCTGGCTGTGCGGCACCGACCGCATGAGGATGTTATGGGTTTGGAGTGGTGCATGGGAATGCCCCCCTTGTGCACTTCCTTAACTTTATTTCTCTTCTCGTTTATGTCTCCCCACCATGCGCTTCCCTCCCTTGTCATGCTTCCTTCACCGCAGCGAGTGAGTTCGGTTGGGCAAGGTTTGTGTTGGCTGTGCATGCACCGGCCGCATGAGGACGTTGTGGGTTTGGAGTGGTGCATGGGAATGACCTCCCTTCTGCACTTCCTAAACTTTATTTGTCTTATGAGTTATGTCTCCCCACCATGCTCTTATCTCCCTTGTCGGGCTACCTTCGCCGCAGCAAGTGAGTTCGGTTGGGCAAGGGTTGTACTGGTTGTACGGCACCGACCGCATGAGGATGTTATGGGTTTGGAGTGGTGCATGGGAATGCCCCCCCTTGTGCACTTCCTTAACTTTATTTCTCTTCTCGTTTATGTCTCCCCACCATGCGCTTCTCTCCCTTGTCGTGCTTCCTTCACCGCAGCGAGTGAGTTCGGTTGGGCAAGGGTTGTGCTGGCTGTGCGGCACCGACCGCATGAGGATGTTATGGGTTTGGAGTGGTGCATGGGAATGCCCCCCTTGTGCACTTCCTTAACTTTATTTCTCTTCTCGTTTATGTCTCCCCACCATGCGCTTCCCTCCCTTGTCATGCTTCCTTCACCGCAGCGAGTGAGTTCGGTTGGGCAAGGGTTGTGCTGGCTGTGCGGCACCGACCGCATGAGGATGTTATGGGTTTGGAGTGGTGCATAGGAATGCCCCCCTTGTGCACTTCCTAAACTTTGTTTCTCTTCTCGTTTATGTCTCCCCACCATGCGCTTCTCTCCCTTGTCGTGCTTCCTTCACCGCAGCGAGTGAGTTCGGTTGGGCAAGGGTTGTGCTGGCTGTGCGGCACCGACCGCATGAGGATGTTATGGGTTTGGAGTGGTGCATGGGAATGCCCCCCTTGTGCACTTCCTTAACTTTATTTCTCTTCTCGTTTATGTCTCCCCACCATGCGCTTATCTCCCTTGTCGTGCTTCCTTCACCGCAGCGAGTGAGTTCGGTTGGGCAAGGGTTGTGCTGGCTGTGCGGCACCGACCGCATGAGGATGTTATGGGTTTGGAGTGGTGCATGGGAATGCCCCCCTTGTGCACTTCCTTAACTTTATTTCTCTTCTCGTTTATGTCTCCCCACCATGCGCTTCCCTCCCTTGTCATGCTTCCTTCACCGCAGCGAGTGAGTTCGGTTGGGCAAGGTTTGTGCTGGCTGTGCGGCACCGACCGCATGAGGACGTTGTGGGTTTGGAGTGGTGCATAGGAATGCCCCCCTTGTGCACTTCCTAAACTTTGTTTCTCTTCTCGTTTATGTCTCCCCACCATGCGCTTCTCTCCCTTGTCGTGCTTCCTTCACCGCAGCGAGTGAGTTCGGTTGGGCAAGGTTTGTGTTGGCTGTGCATGCACCGGCCGCATGAGGACGTTGTGGGTTTGGAGTGGTGCATGGGAATGACCTCCCTTCTGCACTTCCTAAACTTTATTTGTCTTATGAGTTATGTCTCCCCACCATGCTCTTATCTCCCTTGTCGGGCTACCTTCGCCGCAGCAAGTGAGTTCGGTTGGGCAAGGGTTGTGCTGGCTGTGCGTGCACCGGCCGCATGAGGATGTTATGGTTTTGGAGTGGTGCATGGGAATGCCCCCCCTTGTGCACTTCCTAAACTTTATTTCTCTTCTCGTTCACGTCTCCCCACCATGCGCTTCCCTCCCTTGTCATGCTTCCTTCACCGCAGCGAGTGAGTTCGGTTGGGCAAGGGTTGTGCTGGCTGTGCGGCACCGACCGCATGAGGACGTTGTGGTTTTGAAGTGGTGCATAGGAATGCCCCCCTTGTGCACTTCCTAAACTTTGTTTCTCTTCTCGTTTATGTCTCCCCACCATGCGCTTCTCTCCCTTGTCGTGCTTCCTTCACCGCAGCGAGTGAGTTCGGTTGGGCAAGGTTTGTGTTGGCTGTGCATGCACCGGCCGCATGAGGACGTTGTGGGTTTGGAGTGGTGCATGGGAATGACCTTTCTTCTGCACTTCCTAAACTTTATTTGTCTTCTGGGTTATGTCTCCCCACCACGCGCTTCTCTACCTTGTCATGCTTCCTTGCACAGGTGGTGAGTTCGGTTGGGCAAGGGTTGTGCTGGCTGCGCGTGCACCCGCCGCATGAGGACGTTGTGGGTTTGGAGTGGTGCATGGGAATGACCTCCCTTCTGCACTTCCTAAACTTTATTTGTCTTCTGGGTTATGTCTCCCCACCATGCGCTTCTCTACCTTGTCATGCTTCCTTGCACAGGTGGTGAGTTCGGTTGGGCAAGGGTTGTGCTGGCTGCGCGTGCACCCGCCGCATGAGGACGTTGTGGGTTTGGAGTGGTGCATGGGAATGCCCCCACTTGTGCACTTCCTTAACTTTATTTCTCTTCTCGTTCACATCTCCCCACCATGCGCGTCCTTCCCTTGTCATGCTTCCATTGCCGCAGTCGGTGAGTTCGGTTGGGCAAGGGTTGTGCTGGCTGTACGGCACCGACCGCATGAGGATGTTATGGGTTTGGAGTGGTGCATAGGAATGCCCCCCTTGTGCACTTCCTAAACTTTATTTCTCTTCGCGTTCACGTCTCCCCACCACGCGCTTCCGTCCCTTGTCATGCTTCCTTCGCCGCAGCTGGTGAGTTCGGTTGAGCTAGGGTTTTGCTGGCTCTGCGTGCACCGGCCGCATGAGGACATTATGGGTTTGGAGTGGTGCATGGGAATGACCTCCCTTCTGCACTTCCTTAACTTTATTTGTCTTCTGGGTTATGTCTCCCCACCACGCGCTTCTCTACCTTGTCATGCTTCCTTGCACAGGTGGTGAGTTCGGTTGGGCAAGGGTTGTGCTGGCTGCGCGTGCACCCGCCGCATGAGGACGTTGTGGGTTTGGAGTGGTGCATGGGAATGACCTCCCTTCTGCACTTCCTAAACTTTATTTCTCTTCTCGTTTATGTCTCCCCACCATGCGCTTCCCTCCCTTGTCATGCTTCCTTCACCGCAGCGAGTGAGTTCGGTTGGGCAAGGTTTGTGCTGGCTGTGCGGCACCGACCGCATGAGGACGTTGTGGGTTTGGAGTGGTGCATAGGAATGCCCCCCTTGTGCACTTCCTAAACTTTGTTTCTCTTCTCGTTTATGTCTCCCCACCATGCGCTTCTCTCCCTTGTCGTGCTTCCTTCACCGCAGCGAGTGAGTTCGGTTGGGCAAGGTTTGTGTTGGCTGTGCATGCACCGGCCGCATGAGGACGTTGTGGGTTTGGAGTGGTGCATGGGAATGACCTCCCTTCTGCACTTCCTAAACTTTATTTGTCTTATGAGTTATGTCTCCCCACCATGCTCTTATCTCCCTTGTCGGGCTACCTTCGCCGCAGCAAGTGAGTTCGGTTGGGCAAGGGTTGTGCTGGCTGTGCGTGCACCGGCCGCATGAGGATGTTATGGTTTTGGAGTGGTGCATGGGAATGCCCCCCCTTGTGCACTTCCTAAACTTTATTTCTCTTCTCGTTTATGTCTCCCCACCATGCGCTTCTCTCCCTTGTCGTGCTTCCTTCACCGCAGCGAGTGAGTTCGGTTGGGCAAGGGTTGTGCTGGCTGTGCGGCACCGACCGCATGAGGATGTTATGGGTTTGGAGTGGTGCATGGGAATGCCCCCCTTGTGCACTTCCTTAACTTTATTTCTCTTCTCGTTTATGTCTCCCCACCATGCGCTTCCCTCCCTTGTCATGCTTCCTTCACCGCAGCGAGTGAGTTCGGTTGGGCAAGGGTTGTGCTGGCTGTGCGGCACCGACCGCATGAGGATGTTATGGGTTTGGAGTGGTGCATAGGAATGCCCCCCTTGTGCACTTCCTAAACTTTGTTTCTCTTCTCGTTTATGTCTCCCCACCATGCGCTTCTCTCCCTTGTCGTGCTTCCTTCACCGCAGCGAGTGAGTTCGGTTGGGCAAGGGTTGTGCTGGCTGTGCGGCACCGACCGCATGAGGATGTTATGGGTTTGGAGTGGTGCATGGGAATGCCCCCCTTGTGCACTTCCTTAACTTTATTTCTCTTCTCGTTTATGTCTCCCCACCATGCGCTTATCTCCCTTGTCGTGCTTCCTTCACCGCAGCGAGTGAGTTCGGTTGGGCAAGGGTTGTGCTGGCTGTGCGGCACCGACCGCATGAGGATGTTATGGGTTTGGAGTGGTGCATGGGAATGCCCCCCTTGTGCACTTCCTTAACTTTATTTCTCTTCTCGTTTATGTCTCCCCACCATGCGCTTCCCTCCCTTGTCATGCTTCCTTCACCGCAGCGAGTGAGTTCGGTTGGGCAAGGTTTGTGCTGGCTGTGCGGCACCGACCGCATGAGGACGTTGTGGGTTTGGAGTGGTGCATAGGAATGCCCCCCTTGTGCACTTCCTAAACTTTGTTTCTCTTCTCGTTTATGTCTCCCCACCATGCGCTTCTCTCCCTTGTCGTGCTTCCTTCACCGCAGCGAGTGAGTTCGGTTGGGCAAGGTTTGTGTTGGCTGTGCATGCACCGGCCGCATGAGGACGTTGTGGGTTTGGAGTGGTGCATGGGAATGACCTCCCTTCTGCACTTCCTAAACTTTATTTGTCTTATGAGTTATGTCTCCCCACCATGCTCTTATCTCCCTTGTCGGGCTACCTTCGCCGCAGCAAGTGAGTTCGGTTGGGCAAGGGTTGTGCTGGCTGTGCGTGCACCGGCCGCATGAGGATGTTATGGTTTTGGAGTGGTGCATGGGAATGCCCCCCCTTGTGCACTTCCTAAACTTTATTTCTCTTCTCGTTCACGTCTCCCCACCATGCGCTTCCCTCCCTTGTCATGCTTCCTTCACCGCAGCGAGTGAGTTCGGTTGGGCAAGGGTTGTGCTGGCTGTGCGGCACCGACCGCATGAGGACGTTGTGGTTTTGAAGTGGTGCATAGGAATGCCCCCCTTGTGCACTTCCTAAACTTTGTTTCTCTTCTCGTTTATGTCTCCCCACCATGCGCTTCTCTCCCTTGTCGTGCTTCCTTCACCGCAGCGAGTGAGTTCGGTTGGGCAAGGTTTGTGTTGGCTGTGCATGCACCGGCCGCATGAGGACGTTGTGGGTTTGGAGTGGTGCATGGGAATGACCTCCCTTCTGCACTTCCTAAACTTTATTTGTCTTCTGGGTTATGTCTCCCCACCATGCGCTTCTCTACCTTGTCATGCTTCCTTGCACAGGTGGTGAGTTCGGTTGGGCAAGGGTTGTGCTGGCTGCGCGTGCACCCGCCGCATGAGGACGTTGTGGGTTTGGAGTGGTGCATGGGAATGCCCCCACTTGTGCACTTCCTTAACTTTATTTCTCTTCTCGTTCACATCTCCCCACCATGCGCGTCCCTCCCTTGTCATGCTTCCATTGCCGCAGTCGGTGAGTTCGGTTGGGCAAGGGTTGTGCTGGCTGTACGGCACCGACCGCATGAGGATGTTATGGGTTTGGAGTGGTGCATAGGAATGCCCCCCTTGTGCACTTCCTAAACTTTATTTCTCTTCGCGTTCACGTCTCCCCACCACGCGCTTCCGTCCCTTGTCATGCTTCCTTCGCCGCAGCTGGTGAGTTCGGTTGAGCTAGGGTTTTGCTGGCTCTGCGTGCACCGGCCGCATGAGGACATTATGGGTTTGGAGTTGTGCATGGGAATGTCCCCCCTTGTGCACTTCCTAAACTTTACTTCTCTTCTCATTTATGTCTCCCCACCATGCGCTTCTCTCCCTTGTCATGCTTCCTTCGCCGCAGCAAGTGAGTTCGGTTGGGCAAGGGTTGTGTTGGCTGTGCATGCACCGGCCGCATGAAGACGTTGTTGGTTTGGAGTGATGCATGGGAATGCCCCCCTGTTCACTTCCTAGACTTTATTTCTGTTCTCGTTTATGTCTTCCCACCATGCGTTTCCCTCCCTTGCCATGCTTCCTGTGGTCCTGCCGGCCACCGCCTGCTCCCCCTCCAGGGCCTCCCTCCCCCTGGCCCAACCCCTGTCCGGGCTGGAGGGAAGCCCCCCTCTTGTTAATTTTTCTAGTGCTTCTGGCGCGTCCAGAGCTCAGTGTTTCGCGCGTGAACCTGAGTACAAGTCATGCTTCCTTCGCCGCAGCTGGTGAGTTCGGTTGGGCAAGGGTTGTACTGGTTGTGCATGCACCGGCCGCATGAGGACGTTGTGGGTTTGGAGTGGTGCAAGGGGTTGCCCCCCCTTGTTCACTTCCTAAACTGTATTTCTCTTCTCGTTCACGTCTCCCCACCACGCGCTTCCGTCCCTTGTCATGCTTCCTTCGCCGCAGCTGGTGAGTTCGGTTGGGCAAGGGTTGTACTGGTTGTACGGCACCGACCGCATGAGGATGTTATGGGTTTGGAGTGGTGCATAGGAATGCCCCCCTTGTGCACTTCCTAAACTATATTTCTCTTCTCGTTTATGTCTCCCCACCATGCGCTTCTCTCCCTTGTCGTGCTTCCTTCGCCGCAGCTGGTGAGTTCGGTTGGGCAAGGGTTGTACTGGTTGTGCATGCACCGGCCGCATGAGGACGTTGTGGGTTTGGAGTGGTGCATGGGAATGACCTCCCTTCTGCACTTCCTAAACTTTATTTGTCTTCTGGGTTATGTCTCCCCACCATGCGCTTCCCTCCCTTGTCATGCTTCCTTCACCGCAGCGAGTGAGTTCGGTTGGGCAAGGTTTGTGCTGGCTGTGCGGCACCGACCGCATGAGGACGTTGTGGGTTTGGAGTGGTGCATAGGAATGCCCCCCTTGTGCACTTCCTAAACTTTGTTTCTCTTCTCGTTTATGTCTCCCCACCATGCGCTTCTCTCCCTTGTCGTGCTTCCTTCACCGCAGCGAGTGAGTTCGGTTGGGCAAGGTTTGTGTTGGCTGTGCATGCACCGGCCGCATGAGGACGTTGTGGGTTTGGAGTGGTGCATGGGTATGCCCCCCCTTGTTCACTTCCTAAACTTTATTTCTCTTCTCGTTCACGTCTCCCCACCACGCGCTTCCGTCCCTTGTCATGCTTCCTTCGCCGCAGCTGGTGAGTTCGGTTGGGCAAGGGTTGTACTGGTTGTACGGCACCGACCGCATGAGGATGTTATGGGTTTGGAGTGGTGCATAGGAATGCCCCCCTTGTGCACTTCCTAAACTATATTTCTCTTCTCGTTTATGTCTCCCCACCATGCGCTTCTCTCCCTTGTCGTGCTTCCTTCACCGCAGCGAGTGAGTTCGGTTGGGCAAGGTTTGTGCTGGCTGTGCGGCACCGACCGCATGAGGACGTTGTGGGTTTGGAGTGGTGCATAGGAATGCCCCCCTTGTGCACTTCCTAAACTTTGTTTCTCTTCTCGTTTATGTCTCCCCACCATGCGCTTCTCTCCCTTGTCGTGCTTCCTTCACCGCAGCGAGTGAGTTCGGTTGGGCAAGGTTTGTGTTGGCTGTGCATGCACCGGCCGCATGAGGACGTTGTGGGTTTGGAGTGGTGCATGGGAATGACCTCCCTTCTGCACTTCCTAAACTTTATTTGTCTTATGAGTTATGTCTCCCCACCATGCTCTTATCTCCCTTGTCGGGCTACCTTCGCCGCAGCAAGTGAGTTCGGTTGGGCAAGGGTTGTGCTGGCTGTGCGTGCACCGGCCGCATGAGGATGTTATGGTTTTGGAGTGGTGCATGGGAATGCCCCCCCTTGTGCACTTCCTAAACTTTATTTCTCTTCTCGTTCACGTCTCCCCACCATGCGCTTCCCTCCCTTGTCATGCTTCCTTCACCGCAGCGAGTGAGTTCGGTTGGGCAAGGGTTGTGCTGGCTGTGCGGCACCGACCGCATGAGGACGTTGTGGTTTTGAAGTGGTGCATAGGAATGCCCCCCTTGTGCACTTCCTAAACTTTGTTTCTCTTCTCGTTTATGTCTCCCCACCATGCGCTTCTCTCCCTTGTCGTGCTTCCTTCACCGCAGCGAGTGAGTTCGGTTGGGCAAGGTTTGTGTTGGCTGTGCATGCACCGGCCGCATGAGGACGTTGTGGGTTTGGAGTGGTGCATGGGAATGACCTCCCTTCTGCACTTCCTAAACTTTATTTGTCTTCTGGGTTATGTCTCCCCACCATGCGCTTCTCTACCTTGTCATGCTTCCTTGCACAGGTGGTGAGTTCGGTTGGGCAAGGGTTGTGCTGGCTGCGCGTGCACCCGCCGCATGAGGACGTTGTGGGTTTGGAGTGGTGCATGGGAATGCCCCCACTTGTGCACTTCCTTAACTTTATTTCTCTTCTCGTTCACATCTCCCCACCATGCGCGTCCCTCCCTTGTCATGCTTCCATTGCCGCAGTCGGTGAGTTCGGTTGGGCAAGGGTTGTGCTGGCTGTACGGCACCGACCGCATGAGGATGTTATGGGTTTGGAGTGGTGCATAGGAATGCCCCCCTTGTGCACTTCCTAAACTTTATTTCTCTTCGCGTTCACGTCTCCCCACCACGCGCTTCCGTCCCTTGTCATGCTTCCTTCGCCGCAGCTGGTGAGTTCGGTTGAGCTAGGGTTTTGCTGGCTCTGCGTGCACCGGCCGCATGAGGACATTATGGGTTTGGAGTTGTGCATGGGAATGTCCCCCCTTGTGCACTTCCTAAACTTTACTTCTCTTCTCATTTATGTCTCCCCACCATGCGCTTCTCTCCCTTGTCATGCTTCCTTCGCCGCAGCAAGTGAGTTCGGTTGGGCAAGGGTTGTGTTGGCTGTGCATGCACCGGCCGCATGAAGACGTTGTTGGTTTGGAGTGATGCATGGGAATGCCCCCCTGTTCACTTCCTAGACTTTATTTCTGTTCTCGTTTATGTCTTCCCACCATGCGTTTCCCTCCCTTGCCATGCTTCCTGTGGTCCTGCCGGCCACCGCCTGCTCCCCCCTCCAGGGCCTCCCTCCCCCTGGCCCAACCCCTGTCCGGGCTGGAGGGAAGCCCCCCTCTTGTTAATTTTTCTAGTGCTTCTGGCGCGTCCAGAGCTCAGTGTTTCGCGCGTGAACCTGAGTACAAGTCATGCTTCCTTCGCCGCAGCTGGTGAGTTCGGTTGGGCAAGGGTTGTACTGGTTGTGCATGCACCGGCCGCATGAGGACGTTGTGGGTTTGGAGTGGTGCAAGGGGTTGCCCCCCTTGTTCACTTCCTAAACTGTATTTCTCTTCTCGTTCACGTCTCCCCACCACGCGCTTCCGTCCCTTGTCATGCTTCCTTCGCCGCAGCTGGTGAGTTCGGTTGGGCAAGGGTTGTACTGGTTGTACGGCACCGACCGCATGAGGATGTTATGGGTTTGGAGTGGTGCATAGGAATGCCCCCCTTGTGCACTTCCTAAACTATATTTCTCTTCTCGTTTATGTCTCCCCACCATGCGCTTCTCTCCCTTGTCGTGCTTCCTTCGCCGCAGCTGGTGAGTTCGGTTGGGCAAGGGTTGTACTGGTTGTGCATGCACCGGCCGCATGAGGACGTTGTGGGTTTGGAGTGGTGCAAGGGGTTGCCCCCCCTTGTTCACTTCCTAAACTTTATTTCTCTTCTCGTTCACGTCTCCCCACCACGCGCTTCCGTCCCTTGTCATGCTTCCTTCGCCGCAGCTGGTGAGTTCGGTTGGGCAAGGGTTGTACTGGTTGTGCATGCACCGGCCGCATGAGGACGTTGTGGGTTTGGAGTGGTGCATGGGTATGCCCCCCTTGTTCACTTCCTAAACTTTATTTCTCTTCTCGTTCACGTCTCCCCACCACGCGCTTCCGTCCTTGTCATGCTTCCTTCGCCGCAGCTGGTGAGTTCGGTTGGGCAAGGGTTGTACTGGTTGTACGGCACCGACCGCATGAGGATGTTATGGGTTTGGAGTGGTGCATAGGAATGCCCCCCTTGTGCACTTCCTAAACTATATTTCTCTTCTCGTTTATGTCTCCCCACCATGCGCTTCTCTCCCTTGTCGTGCTTCCTTCACCGCAGCGAGTGAGTTCGGTTGGGCAAGGGTTGTGCTGGCTGTGCGGCACCGACCGCATGAGGATGTTATGGGTTTGGAGTGGTGCATAGGAATGCCCCCCTTGTGCACTTCCTAAACTTTGTTTCTCTTCTCGTTTATGTCTCCCCACCATGCGCTTCTCTCCCTTGTCGTGCTTCCTTCACCGCAGCGAGTGAGTTCGGTTGGGCAAGGGTTGTGCTGGCTGTGCGGCACCGACCGCATGAGGATGTTATGGGTTTGGAGTGGTGCATGGGAATGCCCCCCTTGTGCACTTCCTTAACTTTATTTCTCTTCTCGTTTATGTCTCCCCACCATGCGCTTATCTCCCTTGTCGTGCTTCCTTCACCGCAGCGAGTGAGTTCGGTTGGGCAAGGGTTGTGCGGGCTGTGCGGCACCGACCGCATGAGGATGTTATGGGTTTGGAGTGGTGCATGGGAATGCCCCCCTTGTGCACTTCCTTAACTTTATTTCTCTTCTCGTTTATGTCTCCCCACCATGCGCTTCCTCCCTTGTCATGCTTCCTTCACCGCAGCGAGTGAGTTCGGTTGGGCAAGGTTTGTGCTGGCTGTGCGGCACCGACCGCATGAGGACGTTGTGGGTTTGGAGTGGTGCATAGGAATGCCCCCTTGTGCACTTCCTAAACTTTGTTTCTCTTCTCGTTTATGTCTCCCCACCATGCGCTTCTCTCCCTTGTCGTGCTTCCTTCACCGCAGCGAGTGAGTTCGGTTGGGCAAGGTTTGTGCTGGCTGTGCGGCACCGCCGCATGAGGACGTTGTGGGTTTGGAGTGGTGCATGGGAATGCCCCCTTGTGCACTTCCTAAACTTTATTTCTCTTCTGGTTATGTCTCCCCACCATGCGCTTTCTCCCTTGTCGTGCTTCCTTCACCGCAGCGAGTGAGTTCGGTTGGGCAAGGGTTGTGCTGGCTGTGCGTGCACCGGCCGCATGAGGATGTTATGGGTTTGGAGTGGTGCATGGGAATGCCCCCCTTGTGCACTTCCTAAACTTTATTTCTCTTCTCGTTATGTCTCCCCACCATGCGCTTCCTCCCTTGTCATGCTTCCTTCACCGCAGCGAGTGAGTTCGGTTGGGCAAGGTTTGTGCTGGCTGTGCGGCACCGACCGCATGAGGACGTTGTGGTTTGGAGTGGTGCATAGGAATGCCCCCCTTGTGCACTTCCTAAACTTTGTTTCTCTTCTCGTTTATGTCTCCCCACCATGCGCTTCTCTCCCTTGTCGTGCTTCCTTCACCGCAGCGAGTGAGTTCGGTTGGGCAAGGTTGTGTGGCTGTGCGCACCGCCGCATGAGGAGTTTGGGTTTGGAGTGGTGCATGGGAATGCCCCCTTTGCACTTCCTAACTTTATTTTCTTCTGTTATGTCTCCCCACCATGCGCTTCTCCCTTGTCTGCTTCCTTCACCGCAGCGAGTGAGTTCGGTTGGGCAAGGTTGTGCGGCTGTGCGGCACCGACCGCATGAGGAGTTTGGGTTTGGAGTGGTGCATAGGAATGCCCCCCTTGTGCACTTCCTAAACTTTATTTCTCTTCTGTTTATGTCTCCCCACCATGCGCTTCTCTCCCTTGTCGTGCTTCCTTCACCGCAGCGAGTGAGTTCGGTTGGGCAAGGTTGTGCTGGCTGTGCGGCACCGGCCGCATGAGGAGTTGTGGGTTTGGAGTGGTGCATGGGAATGCCCCCCTTGTGCACTTCCTAAACTTTGTTTCTCTTCTCGTTTATGTCTCCCCACCATGCGCTTTCTCCCTTGTCGTGCTTCCTTCACCGCAGCGAGTGAGTTCGGTTGGGCAAGGTTTGTGTGGCTGTGCATGCACCGGCCGCATGAGGACGTTGTGGGTTTGGAGTGGTGCATGGAATGCCCCCTTCTGCACTTCCTAAACTTTATTTGTCTTCTGTTATGTCTCCCCACCATGCGCTTCTCTCCCTTGTCGTGCTTCCTTCACCGCAGCGAGTGAGTTCGGTTGGGCAAGGGTTGTGCTGGCTGTGCGGCACCGACCGCATGAGGATGTTATGGGTTTGGAGTGGTGCATAGGAATGCCCCCCTTGTGCACTTCCTAAACTTTGTTTCTCTTCTCGTTTATGTCTCCCCACCATGCGCTTCTCTCCCTTGTCGTGCTTCCTTCACCGCAGCGAGTGAGTTCGGTTGGGCAAGGGTTGTGCTGGCTGTGCGGCACCGACCGCATGAGGATGTTATGGGTTTGGAGTGGTGCATGGGAATGCCCCCCTTGTGCACTTCCTTAACTTTATTTCTCTTCTCGTTTATGTCTCCCCACCATGCGCTTATCTCCCTTGTCGTGCTTCCTTCACCGCAGCGAGTGAGTTCGGTTGGGCAAGGGTTGTGCGGGCTGTGCGGCACCGACCGCATGAGGATGTTATGGGTTTGGAGTGGTGCATGGGAATGCCCCCCTTGTGCACTTCCTTAACTTTATTTCTCTTCTCGTTTATGTCTCCCCACCATGCGCTTCCCTCCCTTGTCATGCTTCCTTCACCGCAGCGAGTGAGTTCGGTTGGGCAAGGTTTGTGCTGGCTGTGCGGCACCGACCGCATGAGGACGTTGTGGGTTTGGAGTGGTGCATAGGAATGCCCCCCTTGTGCACTTCCTAAACTTTGTTTCTCTTCTCGTTTATGTCTCCCCACCATGCGCTTCTCTCCCTTGTCGTGCTTCCTTCACCGCAGCGAGTGAGTTCGGTTGGGCAAGGTTTGTGTTGGCTGTGCATGCACCGGCCGCATGAGGACGTTGTGGGTTTGGAGTGGTGCATGGGAATGACCTCCCTTCTGCACTTCCTAAACTTTATTTGTCTTCTGAGTTATGTCTCCCCACCATGCGCTTATCTCCCTTGTCGTGCTTCCTTCACCGCAGCGAGTGAGTTCGGTTGGGCAAGGGTTGTGCGGGCTGTGCGGCACCGACCGCATGAGGATGTTATGGGTTTGGAGTGGTGCATGGGAATGCCCCCTTGTGCACTTCCTTAACTTTATTTCTCTTCTCGTTTATGTCTCCCCACCATGCGCTTCCCTCCCTTGTCATGCTTCCTTCACCGCAGCGAGTGAGTTCGGTTGGGCAAGGTTTGTGCTGGCTGTGCGGCACCGACCGCATGAGGACGTTGTGGGTTTGGAGTGGTGCATAGGAATGCCCCCCTTGTGCACTTCCTAAACTTTGTTTCTCTTCTCGTTTATGTCTCCCCACCATGCGCTTTCTCCCTTGTCGTGCTTCCTTCACCGCAGCGAGTGAGTTCGGTTGGGCAAGGTTTGTGTTGGCTGTGCATGCACCGGCCGCATGAGGACGTTGTGGGTTTGGAGTGGTGCATGGGAATGACCTCCCTTCTGCACTTCCTAAACTTTATTTGTCTTCTGAGTTATGTCTCCCCACCATGCGCTTCTCTCCCTTGTCGTGCTTCCTTCACCGCAGCGAGTGAGTTCGGTTGGGCAAGGGTTGTGCTGGCTGTGCGGCACCGACCGCATGAGGATGTTATGGGTTTGGAGTGGTGCATAGGAATGCCCCCCTTGTGCACTTCCTAAACTTTGTTTCTCTTCTCGTTTATGTCTCCCCACCATGCGCTTCTCTCCCTTGTCGTGCTTCCTTCACCGCAGCGAGTGAGTTCGGTTGGGCAAGGGTTGTGCTGGCTGTGCGGCACCGACCGCATGAGGATGTTATGGGTTTGGAGTGGTGCATGGGAATGCCCCCCTTGTGCACTTCCTTAACTTTATTTCTCTTCTCGTTTATGTCTCCCCACCATGCGCTTATCTCCCTTGTCGTGCTTCCTTCACCGCAGCGAGTGAGTTCGGTTGGGCAAGGGTTGTGCGGGCTGTGCGGCACCGACCGCATGAGGATGTTATGGGTTTGGAGTGGTGCATAGGAATGCCCCCCTTGTGCACTTCCTTAACTTTATTTGTCTTCTGAGTTATGTCTCCCCACCATGCTCTTATCTCCCTTGTCGGGCTACCTTCGCCGCAGCAAGTGAGTTCGGTTGGGCAAGGGTTGTGCTGGCTGTGCGTGCACCGGCCGCATGAGGATGTTATGGTTTTGGAGTGGTGCATGGGAATGCCCCCCCTTGTGCACTTCCTAAACTTTGTTTCTCTTCTCGTTTATGTCTCCCCACCATGCGCTTTCTCCCTTGTCGTGCTTCCTTCACCGCAGCGAGTGAGTTCGGTTGGGCAAGGTTTGTGTTGGCTGTGCATGCACCGGCCGCATGAGGACGTTGTGGGTTTGGAGTGGTGCATGGGAATGACCTCCCTTCTGCACTTCCTAAACTTTATTTGTCTTCTGAGTTATGTCTCCCCACCATGCGCTTCTCTCCCTTGTCGTGCTTCCTTCACCGCAGCGAGTGAGTTCGGTTGGGCAAGGGTTGTGCTGGCTGTGCGGCACCGACCGCATGAGGATGTTATGGGTTTGGAGTGGTGCATAGGAATGCCCCCCTTGTGCACTTCCTAAACTTTGTTTCTCTTCTCGTTTATGTCTCCCCACCATGCGCTTCTCTCCCTTGTCGTGCTTCCTTCACCGCAGCGAGTGAGTTCGGTTGGGCAAGGGTTGTGCTGGCTGTGCGGCACCGACCGCATGAGGATGTTATGGGTTTGGAGTGGTGCATGGGAATGCCCCCCTTGTGCACTTCCTTAACTTTATTTCTCTTCTCGTTTATGTCTCCCCACCATGCGCTTATCTCCCTTGTCGTGCTTCCTTCACCGCAGCGAGTGAGTTCGGTTGGGCAAGGGTTGTGCGGGCTGTGCGGCACCGACCGCATGAGGATGTTATGGGTTTGGAGTGGTGCATGGGAATGCCCCCCTTGTGCACTTCCTTAACTTTATTTCTCTTCTCGTTTATGTCTCCCCACCATGCGCTTCCCTCCCTTGTCATGCTTCCTTCACCGCAGCGAGTGAGTTCGGTTGGGCAAGGTTTGTGCTGGCTGTGCGGCACCGACCGCATGAGGACGTTGTGGGTTTGGAGTGGTGCATAGGAATGCCCCCCTTGTGCACTTCCTAAACTTTGTTTCTCTTCTCGTTTATGTCTCCCCACCATGCGCTTCTCTCCCTTGTCGTGCTTCCTTCACCGCAGCGAGTGAGTTCGGTTGGGCAAGGTTTGTGTTGGCTGTGCATGCACCGGCCGCATGAGGACGTTGTGGGTTTGGAGTGGTGCATGGGAATGACCTCCCTTCTGCACTTCCTAAACTTTATTTGTCTTCTGAGTTATGTCTCCCCACCATGCGCTTATCTCCCTTGTCGTGCTTCCTTCACCGCAGCGAGTGAGTTCGGTTGGGCAAGGGTTGTGCGGGCTGTGCGGCACCGACCGCATGAGGATGTTATGGGTTTGGAGTGGTGCATGGGAATGCCCCCCTTGTGCACTTCCTTAACTTTATTTCTCTTCTCGTTTATGTCTCCCCACCATGCGCTTCCCTCCCTTGTCATGCTTCCTTCACCGCAGCGAGTGAGTTCGGTTGGGCAAGGTTTGTGCTGGCTGTGCGGCACCGACCGCATGAGGACGTTGTGGGTTTGGAGTGGTGCATAGGAATGCCCCCCTTGTGCACTTCCTAAACTTTGTTTCTCTTCTCGTTTATGTCTCCCCACCATGCGCTTCTCTCCCTTGTCGTGCTTCCTTCACCGCAGCGAGTGAGTTCGGTTGGGCAAGGTTTGTGTTGGCTGTGCATGCACCGGCCGCATGAGGACGTTGTGGGTTTGGAGTGGTGCATGGGAATGACCTCCCTTCTGCACTTCCTAAACTTTATTTGTCTTCTGAGTTATGTCTCCCCACCATGCGCTTCTCTCCCTTGTCGTGCTTCCTTCACCGCAGCGAGTGAGTTCGGTTGGGCAAGGGTTGTGCTGGCTGTGCGGCACCGACCGCATGAGGATGTTATGGGTTTGGAGTGGTGCATAGGAATGCCCCCCTTGTGCACTTCCTAAACTTTGTTTCTCTTCTCGTTTATGTCTCCCCACCATGCGCTTCTCTCCCTTGTCGTGCTTCCTTCACCGCAGCGAGTGAGTTCGGTTGGGCAAGGGTTGTGCTGGCTGTGCGGCACCGACCGCATGAGGATGTTATGGGTTTGGAGTGGTGCATGGGAATGCCCCCCTTGTGCACTTCCTTAACTTTATTTCTCTTCTCGTTTATGTCTCCCCACCATGCGCTTATCTCCCTTGTCGTGCTTCCTTCACCGCAGCGAGTGAGTTCGGTTGGGCAAGGGTTGTGCTGGCTGTGCGGCACCGACCGCATGAGGATGTTATGGGTTTGGAGTGGTGCATGGGAATGCCCCCCTTGTGCACTTCCTTAACTTTATTTCTCTTCTCGTTTATGTCTCCCCACCATGCGCTTATCTCCCTTGTCGTGCTTCCTTCACCGCAGCGAGTGAGTTCGGTTGGGCAAGGGTTGTGCGGGCTGTGCGGCACCGACCGCATGAGGATGTTATGGGTTTGGAGTGGTGCATGGGAATGCCCCCCTTGTGCACTTCCTTAACTTTATTTCTCTTCTCGTTTATGTCTCCCCACCATGCGCTTCCCTCCCTTGTCATGCTTCCTTCACCGCAGCGAGTGAGTTCGGTTGGGCAAGGTTTGTGCTGGCTGTGCGGCACCGACCGCATGAGGACGTTGTGGGTTTGGAGTGGTGCATAGGAATGCCCCCCTTGTGCACTTCCTAAACTTTGTTTCTCTTCTCGTTTATGTCTCCCCACCATGCGCTTCTCTCCCTTGTCGTGCTTCCTTCACCGCAGCGAGTGAGTTCGGTTGGGCAAGGTTTGTGTTGGCTGTGCATGCACCGGCCGCATGAGGACGTTGTGGGTTTGGAGTGGTGCATGGGAATGACCTCCCTTCTGCACTTCCTAAACTTTATTTGTCTTCTGAGTTATGTCTCCCCACCATGCGCTTCTCTCCCTTGTCGTGCTTCCTTCACCGCAGCGAGTGAGTTCGGTTGGGCAAGGGTTGTGCTGGCTGTGCGGCACCGACCGCATGAGGATGTTATGGGTTTGGAGTGGTGCATAGGAATGCCCCCCTTGTGCACTTCCTAAACTTTGTTTCTCTTCTCGTTTATGTCTCCCCACCATGCGCTTCTCTCCCTTGTCGTGCTTCCTTCACCGCAGCGAGTGAGTTCGGTTGGGCAAGGGTTGTGCTGGCTGTGCGGCACCGACCGCATGAGGATGTTATGGGTTTGGAGTGGTGCATGGGAATGCCCCCCTTGTGCACTTCCTTAACTTTATTTCTCTTCTCGTTTATGTCTCCCCACCATGCGCTTATCTCCCTTGTCGTGCTTCCTTCACCGCAGCGAGTGAGTTCGGTTGGGCAAGGGTTGTGCGGGCTGTGCGGCACCGACCGCATGAGGATGTTATGGGTTTGGAGTGGTGCATAGGAATGCCCCCCTTGTGCACTTCCTTAACTTTATTTCTCTTCTCGTTTATGTCTCCCCACCATGCGCTTATCTCCCTTGTCGTGCTTCCTTCACCGCAGCGAGTGAGTTCGGTTGGGCAAGGGTTGTGCGGGCTGTGCGGCACCGACCGCATGAGGATGTTATGGGTTTGGAGTGGTGCATAGGAATGCCCCCCTTGTGCACTTCCTAAACTTTGTTTCTCTTCTCGTTTATGTCTCCCCACCATGCGCTTCTCTCCCTTGTCGTGCTTCCTTCACCGCAGCGAGTGAGTTCGGTTGGGCAAGGGTTGTGCTGGCTGTGCGGCACCGACCGCATGAGGACGTTGTGGGTTTGGAGTGGTGCATGGGAATGACCTCCCTTCTGCACTTCCTAAACTTTATTTGTCTTCTGAGTTATGTCTCCCCACCATGCTCTTATCTCCCTTGTCGGGCTACCTTCGCCGCAGCAAGTGAGTTCGGTTGGGCAAGGGTTGTGCTGGCTGTGCGTGCACCGGCCGCATGAGGATGTTATGGTTTTGGAGTGGTGCATGGGAATGCCCCCCCTTGTGCACTTCCTAAACTTTATTTCTCTTCTCGTTCACGTCTCCCCACCATGCGCTTCCCTCCCTTGTCATGCTTCCTTCACCGCAGCGAGTGAGTTCGGTTGGGCAAGGTTTGTGCTGGCTGTGCGGCACCGACCGCATGAGGACGTTGTGGTTTTGAAGTGGTGCATAGGAATGCCCCCCTTGTGCACTTCCTAAACTTTGTTTCTCTTCTCGTTTATGTCTCCCCACCATGCGCTTCTCTCCCTTGTCGTGCTTCCTTCACCGCAGCGAGTGAGTTCGGTTGGGCAAGGTTTGTGTTGGCTGTGCATGCACCGGCCGCATGAGGACGTTGTGGGTTTGGAGTGGTGCATGGGAATGACCTCCCTTTCTGCACTTCCTAAACTTTATTTGTCTTCTGGGTTATGTCTCCCCACCACGCGCTTCTCTACCTTGTCATGCTTCCTTGCACAGGTGGTGAGTTCGGTTGGGCAAGGGTTGTGCTGGCTGCGCGTGCACCCGCCGCATGAGGACGTTGTGGGTTTGGAGTGGTGCATGGGAATGCCCCCACTTGTGCACTTCCTTAACTTTGTTTCTCTTCTCGTTTATGTCTCCCCACCATGCGCTTCTCTCCCTTGTCGTGCTTCCTTCACCGCAGCGAGTGAGTTCGGTTGGGCAAGGTTTGTGTTGGCTGTGCATGCACCGGCCGCATGAGGACGTTGTGGGTTTGGAGTGGTGCATGGGAATGACCTCCCTTTCTGCACTTCCTAAACTTTATTTGTCTTCTGGGTTATGTCTCCCCACCACGCGCTTCTCTACCTTGTCATGCTTCCTTGCACAGGTGGTGAGTTCGGTTGGGCAAGGGTTGTGCTGGCTGCGCGTGCACCCGCCGCATGAGGACGTTGTGGGTTTGGAGTGGTGCATGGGAATGCCCCCACTTGTGCACTTCCTTAACTTTAATTCTCTTCTCGTTCACATCTCCCCACCATGCGCGTCCCTCCCTTGTCATGCTTCCATTGCCGCAGTCGGTGAGTTCGGTTGGGCAAGGGTTGTGCTGGCTACTGTACTGTACTGTGTTACACCTGTTTGTGTTCTGCGAGAGAACCACAGGGCCCGGCGCAGCTGAGACCGGGGAAGAAGGGAGGAGGTAGGGGAGATGCCGCTGATGAAAAGGGGGGAGAGAGGAGAAACAATTGCAAGTAGGGGGTCGTGCATGGCGGAGGGGGAGGCAAGGTTATGTTGAGCAGTCGGTCAGCAAGACAGGCGAGAGGAACAACAGAGGGCAGCAGTCCCCTACTTGCAAGATGAAAAAGGGGAGAGAAGAGGGTGAGGTGTTGGGAGCGGAGGATCAAACGTGCATTGAGGGCCGTCATGCAGCACACAAGTCGCGATGCTTTGGGTTGCCGCATCCCGTTAGTGCCGTGCTCAGCTGCGTTCGCTCAGGCTGCATCGCGGCGCCGCGCTCTGACGCTGCAGCAGCTGCATTCATGAGGCAGTTCCAGCGCCCTACATCGGTAGGCGGGGCGGCGCGCTCGCTGGGGCCGCCCTGCCGCTGCCGACGGTGCCGCTGCCATCGTGGCCGCTACTGAGGCTGCGCCGTCTGGCGCATGTGCCGCGCTCTGCAGCTCTGAGGCCAGCCGCTGGCCACGGCTATCTGCCGGGCGAGGCTTGCCAGGGCAGCGCGACCGAGTGAGCCCGCAATCAATGCATCCCGCTGCACGAGACCCGCCGCTCCCACCTCTGGCCCTCAGCGCACGCTAAGGGCCCTATATCCGAGCCGGCCAGGCCGCGCAAGCGGCCGGACGGCCCGGCCGCCTGCCCGCGAGCGGCGGCCGAGCCGCCACAAACTCAGCTGTGTGGTTGTGCTCTAGGAATGTAGGAGTGTAGCCGCCACAGGTGTAACACAGGCTGTACGGCACCGACCGCATGAGGATGTTATGGGTTTGGAGTGGTGCATAGGAATGCCCCCCTTGTGCACTTCCTAAACTTTATTTCTCTTCTCGTTCAGGTCTCCCCACCACGCGCTTCCGTCCCTTGTCATGCTTCCTTCGCCGCAGCTGGTGAGTTCGGTTGAGCTAGGGTTTTGCTGGCTCTGCGTGCACCGGCCGCATGAGGACATTATGGGTTTGGAGTTGTGCATGGGAATGTCCCCCCTGTTCACTTCCTAGACTTTATTTCTGTTCTCGTTTATGTCTTCCCACCATGCGCTTCCCTCCCTTGCCATGCTTCCTGTGGTCCTGCCGGCCACCGCCTGCTCCCCCCTCCAGGGCCTCCCTCCCCCTGGCCCAACCCCTGTCCGGGCTGGAGGGAAGCCCCCCTCTTGTTAATTTTTCTAGTGCTTCTGGCGCGTCCAGAGCTCAGTGTTTCGCGCGTGAACCTGAGTACAAGTCATGCTTCCTTCGCCGCAGCTGGTGAGTTCGGTTGGGCAAGGGTTGTACTGGTTGTGCATGCACCGGCCGCATGAGGACGTTGTGGGTTTGGAGTGGTGCATGGGTATGCCCCCCCTTGTTCACTTCCTAAACTTTATTTCTCTTCTCGTTCACGTCTCCCCACCACGCGCTTCCGTCCCTTGTCATGCTTCCTTCGCCGCAGTCGGTGAGTTCGGTTGGGCAAGGGTTGTACTGGTTGTACGGCACCGACCGCATGAGGATGTTATGGGTTTGGAGTGGTGCATAGGAATGCCCCCCTTGTGCACTTCCTAAACTATATTTCTCTTCTCGTTTATGTCTCCCCACCATGCGCTTCTCTCCCTTGTCGTGCTTCCTTCACCGCAGCGAGTGAGTTCGGTTGGGCAAGGGTTGTGCCGGCTGTGCGGCACCGACCGCATGAGGATGTTATGGGTTTGGAGTGGTGCATAGGAATGCCCCCCTTGTGCACTTCCTTAACTTTATTTCTCTTCTCGTTTATGTCTCCCCACCACGCGCTTCCGTCCCTTGTCATGCTTCCTTCGCCGCAGTCGGTGAGTTCGGTTGGGCAAGGGTTGTACTGGTTGTACGGCACCGACCGCATGAGGATGTTATGGGTTTGGAGTGGTGCATAGGAATGCCCCCCTTGTGCACTTCCTAAACTATATTTCTCTTCTCGTTTATGTCTCCCCACCATGCGCTTCTCTCCCTTGTCGTGCTTCCTTCACCGCAGCGAGTGAGTTCGGTTGGGCAAGGGTTGTGCCGGCTGTGCGGCACCGACCGCATGAGGATGTTATGGGTTTGGAGTGGTGCATAGGAATGCCCCCCTTGTGCACTTCCTTAACTTTATTTCTCTTCTCGTTTATGTCTCCCCACCATGCGCTTCTCTCCCTTGTCGTGCTTCCTTCACCGCAGCGAGTGAGTTCGGTTGGGCAAGGGTTGTGCTGGCTGTGCGGCACCGACCGCATGAGGATGTTATGGGTTTGGAGTGGTGCATGGGAATGCCCCCCTTGTGCACTTCCTAAACTTTATTTCTCTTCTCGTTTATGTCTCCCCACCATGCGCTTCTCTCCCTTGTCATGCTTCCTTCACCGCAGCGAGTGAGTTCGGTTGGGCAAGGTTTGTGTTGGCTGTGCATGCACCGGCCGCATGAGGACGTTGTGGGTTTGGAGTGGTGCATGGGAATGACCTCCCTTCTGCACTTCCTAAACTTTATTTGTCTTCTGGGTTATGTCTCCCCACCACGCGCTTCTCTACCTTGTCATGCTTCCTTGCACAGGTGGTGAGTTCGGTTGGGCAAGGGTTGTGCTGGCTGCGCGTGCACCCGCCGCATGAGGACGTTGTGGGTTTGGAGTGGTGCATGGGGATGCCCCCACTTGTGCACTTCCTTAACTTTATTTCTCTTCTCGTTCACATCTCCCCACCATGCGCGTCCCTCCCTTGTCATGCTTCCATTGCCGCAGTCGGTGAGTTCGGTTGGGCAAGGGTTGTGCTGGCTGTACGGCACCGACCGCATGAGGATGTTATGGGTTTGGAGTGGTGCATAGGAATGCCCCCCTTGTGCACTTCCTAAACTTAATTTCTCTTCTCGTTCACGTCTCCCCACCACGCGCTTCCGTCCCTTGTCATGCTTCCTTCGCCGCAGCTGGTGAGTTCGGTTGAGCTAGGGTTTTGCTGGCTCTGCGTGCACCGGCCGCATGAGGACATTATGGGTTTGGAGTTGTGCATGGGAATGTCCCCCCTTCTGCACTTCCTAAACTTTACTTCTCTTCTCATTTATGTCTCCCCACCATGCGCTTCTCTCCCTTGTCATGCTTCCTTCGCCGCAGCAAGTGAGTTCGGTTGGGCAAGGTTTGTGTTGGCTGTGCATGCACCGGCCGCATGAAGACGTTGTTGGTTTGGAGTGATGCATGGGAATGCCCCCCCTGTTCACTTCCTAGACTTTATTTCTGTTCTCGTTTATGTCTTCCCACCATGCGCTTCCCTCCCTTGCCATGCTTCCTGTGGTCCTGCCGGCCACCGCCTGCTCCCCCCTCCAGGGCCTCCCTCCCCCTGGCCCAACCCCTGTCCGGGCTGGAGGGAAGCCCCCCTCTTGTTAATTTTTCTAGTGCTTCTGGCGCGTCCAAAGCTCAGTGTTTCGCGCGTGAACCTGAGTACAAGTCCGGCGCACCGCGAAACAGTCGCAGCTCCCCTCCCCCGGCGCTTGAGCGCCGGCTGAACCTTGTCTGGCGGGGGCTAGCGCGCGAGAACACCGCGGGAAAGAGCGGCGGCTCATCGCAACCTGCCGCGTGGCTGCAGTGTGCTGTCGCCGCGCGCCTGGGTGACTCTAGGAGGCAACGCTGCCACAGCCGACCCGTGCTACACTGTGCACTTGCATTTGCACTTGCACTTGCACTGTGCACTTGCACTTGCAAAGGCTCACAAACGCACACGAACGCTCACGCTCTAGCTCACGCTCGGCCGCAATAGCGACCGCGCCGGCACACCCTTCTCCCGCGCCCCTACGCTCTTCCCTCTCTCGGATGAACTCCCTGCATCGCGCGGCGATGGCCGATCGCGGCGCGGAGCCCAGCCCAGCCCGCCCGCAGGCCGCCGCTTTTGAATTGCCCGCTGAGCTGCGCGCGCCTCCCCCAGCACCTCTGACATTGTGGTATTGGGCCTTGAGTGCTGGGAAGGCGCGGCCAGCTGACCCCACCGCTCGCTTTCGCGAGTTTTGCATCGCTGCCCTGTGCCTGCCTGCCCGCCTGTTCCTGCACGTCCCCATTGCTTGCATCGCCACACGTTCCGCCAGGGACGCCCGCCGCAGCTTCTGCCAGCTGCGCCTGCCTGCTGCCGCCGCCACCGCTATCCTCGCCGCCCGCCGCCGCCTGCACGGCGCACACTGCCCGGTTTCCCTGGATGTGCCTCGCACTCGGGAAGAGCAGGTGGCCCTCTGGTCCCTGCGCTCCCAGATGAGTGGAGGCCGTGCCGACCAGCCCCCCAGCCGCGCCGACGCCTCACCATCGTGGCGCGCGCAGGGGGCGACGGGGGAGCCCTGGGGGATTGCACCTGCGCCTGCTGCCTCTGCCTCTGCCCCTGTGTACTGTGTTACACCTGTTTGTGTTCTGCGAGAGAACCACAGGGCCCGGCGCAGCTGAGACCGGGGAAGAAGGGAGGAGGTAGGGGAGATGCCGCTGATGAAAAGGGGGGAGAGAGGAGAAACAATTGCAAGTAGGGGGTCGTGCATGGCGGAGGGGGAGGCAAGGTTATGTTGAGCAGTCGGTCAGCAAGACAGGCGAGAGGAACAACAGAGGGCAGCAGTTCCCTACTTGCAAGATGAAAAAGGGGAGAGAAGAGGGTGAGGTGTTGGGAGCGGAGGATCAAACGTGCAATGAGGGCCGTCATGCAGCACACAAGTCGCGATGCTTTGGGTTGCCGCATCCCGTTAGTGCCGTGCTCAGCTGCGTTCGCTCAGGCTGCATCGCGGCGCCGCGCTCTGACGCTGCAGCAGCTGCATTCATGAGGCAGTTCCAGCGCCCTACATCGGTAGGCGGGGCGGCGCGCTCGCTGGGGCCGCCCTGCCGCTGCCATCGTGGCCGCTACTGCGGCTGCGCCGTCTGGCGCATGTGCCGCGCTCTGCAGCTCTGAGGCCAGCCGCTGGCCACGGCTATCTGCCGGGCGAGGCTTGCCAGGGCAGCGCGACCGAGTGAGCCCGCAATCAATGCATCCCGCTGCACGAGACCCGCCGCTCCCACCTCTGGCCCTCAGCGCACGCTAAGGGCCCTATATCCGAGCCGGCCAGGCCGCACAAGCGGCCGCACGGCCCGGCCGCCTGTCCGCCAGCGGCGGCCGAGCCGCCACAAACTCAGCTGTGTGGTTGTGCTCTAGGAGTGTAGGAGTGTGTAGGAGTGTGCAGGAGTCGAAGGCTGCCCCTGCCCCTGCTGCTGCATTTGTGCATGCCCGCGCCCCGCGTGCGCCTGCCCTGCCCGCTCCCTGCCTGCGCCTGCGCCTGCATCCATGCCCGCACCTGCATCCACCCCAACACATACGCCTGTTGCCGCCCCTCCGGCGCGCCCGCTGGCCCCCGCCCCCGCGGCGGTGGACACTGTGGTAGGCATCCTTGCCACGGAGGGGCGCGGCAAGGCTGTGCGATACCATGCCCGCGTCATAGCAGCCGGTGTGGAGGGAGACCGTTGGCTCACCGCCACCGAGATCCCGCCCGCCGTGCTTGCCGCGTGGCGCCGCCAGCGCAGCCGGGACCAGTGCCGGGCTTGCCGCCAGCGCCAGTCAGCCAACGGCCAGCCAGCAGCGGCAGCCGCCACCACACGTTCAGCAGTCAGCCAGTCAGCAGCGGCAGCCGCCCGCTCCTACCGACGGCGCCCGGCGCAGCCTGCGGCTCGCGGCGCCCGCCTAGGGGGTTGGGGGCCGGGCAGATGTGTCCAGCCTGCACATTTTGCAGCTGAACACTAGGGGGCGCTTGGCCCACGACCCCCACATTGTGACAGCAGCGGTCGCCCATGCAGATGCCCTTGCTTTGTCCTATGTTACATGCATCCCTTTTGCACTCTCTCCCCCTTTTTCAGCAGCGGCTTCTCCCCTCCCTTCCCCCCTTCTTCCCTGGTCTCAGCCGTGCCGGGCCCTGTGTTTCTTTTTCAGAATACAAACAGGTGTAACACAGTACAGTACAGTACGCTGGCGACGGCCCCATGCCACACATTCTGATCCTTTCTGAGACCTGCACTCGTCCCGACTCCACTCCGCCCCCTAGCGAGGAAGCCCCCTAGCGATAGGGTGGTGGATGCATGGCTTTAACCCCGTCCGAGGCACGAGTTCGATCCTTAGTGTCGGCTCGTGAAAGTAAAAGGGGAGAACTGACAGGCTCAGTGCTCACGTATAACACGCTCAAACCAGGGTCTCGGCTGTTCCAGCGCCTGGCGTGGCCCCGTAGGATCAAACATTGGTCCGCAGGGGGACGATACGGGCATATGCCCCACTCTTTACCTTTACCTTACCTGCAGTCGGCCGGGCACGTGTTACAGGATTGCCCGCATTACGCCCCTCTGAGGGCAGAGTCCACCCACTTGTTCCCAGAGGGCCAGACCCTTCATGGACTCTACGCCCACCCAGACATTGCAGCTGTGGCGCGCTTTGCGCACCAGTGCTATGAGCTGGGTGTGGGTAGCCAGGGCGGGCGGGCTGGAGCGTGATGCGCACGCCAAGAGCCGACGGGCAGTGGGCCAAGAGCTGGGGCCCACAGGGTACCAACCGCGAGTTGGGTGATTCCTCTCGCGCGGGCGCCAAGCAGGCATCGGCCAGGCGCCATGGTCACGTATATCTGGCCTTGGCCCCCACCTCCCCCCCTGGGCCCCCCCACGGCGATAGCGGCAACGTCAGCACGGCATCGACGGCACGCGGCTTGCGGCAGCGGCTTGCAGCAGGCTCTGGCACTGGCTGGCGCGACACGCCACCCCCTGCATGCACGCCTGTTTCTCACGCTCCCCTGCATCATGCCCACCACCCATTCACTCTGCTCCCGCTTCCCCTCCCTGCCCGCTTGTCACCACACCATCTTGCGTGCACCCACTTGTTCCCCACCTCTACCTGCTTGCACGTAACTGCTTGCCTGCATCTTCTATTGAGAGAGACGGGGCCCCGCTTCGGCGGCGGAGCAGGAACGGGTGACGCGCACGGGCACTAGCCCTAGTACCCCCCGGCCCGCAGGGGCGGGTTTGAACGCAAAGCGCCAATGGGCGGACCACCGGCTTGTTGTTTGAGCCTGAAAACTGCATTTCGGATCAGCCACCATTTTTTTCTCCCCAGTTGGGGTTACCCCTTATGCTGCTGCCCAGGTCTCCTGGGGTTTTGGCAGTAGGGGGATGGTGCCCGGCAGGGTGGAAGTCCCGGAAGGCAGGCTGGTGTCCTACCACCCCCTGTCCAGGTCTCGTAGAGGCCAGCGATGCAGGTTATTATTATTTGGGCAGCAGCCGATGCCTTCCTGGATCTACAGCGCACACGCGACCAGCTGGCTGGGCTGACGCAGCGTGGGCCCACCTCGGCAGCAGCTCTGTCACCGAGGCTGACGCCCTGGCCGTGCTGCGCGACTTGCTGGGCTGGCAGCTGGGGGACACCCCCATCACTCTGCCTCACTTCAGGGTGCGGCACGGCACGCAGCTGCAGCTGCAGCAGTCAGGCCTGCAACAAGAGCGGCTGCAGCGTTTTGCGGCCTTCGAGGCCCTTGCAGTCCCAGGCACGCCAGCTGTAGCCGACGGCAGCGAGGTCGCGCGCCTGCTGCCACGCCTGTGGCAGCTGCCGTGGGAGAACCAGCACAAGGAGGTGTATTGGCGCCTCGTGCTCAACGGCCTTGCCCTCGCGTCGCGCCTGCGGCTCCCCTGCCCCACACCCGACCGCCGCCACCACCACTTCTGGGAATGCCCTGTGGCCGCCGCCGCGCGGTCCACCCTGGCTGCTCAGCTGGGCGGCCAGCAGCCCTCCCAGCAGCAGCTCTGGCTCATGCGCCAACATGCTGGCGTGCACGCCGGAGTTTGGGACGCTGTCTGCCTGGCAGCTCTGGCAGCCATGGATGGCGGCCGCCGCCAGCTGGCCGCCCGCCTGCTCCAGGCCCGGCAGGCAGCCGACGGCCCCTCCAGCAGCCGCCACCCCCCGCCGCCCCCACCCACAACCGCTCAGCTGGTACCTGCCGCACAGCGGCACGCCGTCGCCCGCTTCTGGGACCTGCTGCAGGACCTGTGCACTGTCGGCACGGCGCCGGCGGCATGGCAACAGCAGCTGCCTGCTGAGCACCCGTTCATCTGTTGGGATGCCGAGGCGCACTGCCTGCGCCTGCACCGCTCCCCCTGATCTGCTTGCGTAGTGCCCCGTTTTTAGCACACCTCTGCTCTCGCGCTCCCTGTGCTATGTCCCCTCTTCCCTCCCGTTGCATTCGTCACGCCCTTGTGGCTCTTGCTCACGGCAGCGGTTGGGCGGGGCCTGCCCAGAGTTTGGGCCCCCTAGCGAGGAAGCCCCCTAGCGATAGGGTGGTGGATGCATGGCTTTAACCCCGTCCGGGGCACGGGTTCGATCCTTAGTGTCGGCTCGTGAAAGTAAAAGGGGAGAACTGACTGGCTCAGTGCTCACGTACAACACGCTCAAACCAGGGTCTCGGCTGTTCCGGCGCCTGGCGTGGCCCCGTAGGATCAAACATTGGTCCGCAGGGGGACGATACGGGCATATGCCCCACTCTTTACCTTTACCTGCAGCGGTGTTGCTTTCCCCCTGCATGTGTTTTGTGGCCCTTGCAAACCTGCTGCATGTGCCAGAACCCTGCTGTATTTCTGACACAGGCGAATGAAACTACCTGTCTGGTTAATTGGACGAATTAATGAAAGGTGTCCAGCTCGGATTGCCCGTCATACATGGCACACACAAAGGGTACAGTGTCAGTCGCAAATAATAGCAACAGGTCATTTCAACGGTGGGGAGGGGTGCAAGCAGGCAGGCGAGGGGCACGGCAGCCAGCCCACTGCGCCATCATGCACGATGCGGCGCCAACACGTTGGCCGCTGACTTGGCTGCTCCCACCACGCTGACTATCAACGTCACGCCAGCTCTTCGTGCGTGTGCAGAACCAGGACTGCCCCCTCCCTCATGGCAGCAGTGAGGTCAACGTGGTCACTTGCGCAAGACCAGAGCGCTGGCAATGCGCCAGCCGACGCGGTCACGCACCAAAGCATACTCGACCTGATGCAAGGAAGTGGAGAGGAGGGGAGGGGCAGCGGAGGGGCGGTCGCGCGGCAGCAGCATGGGAGGCAGGAGGCAGGCCAATAATTAGGATGGGTGGTGCGGAGCGCAGCAAGGTATGATCAATGTGTTGTGCGTGCGTGCGTGCGTGCGTGCGCGCGTGCGTGCGTGTGTGTGTGGGGAGGGGGGGCAAGGAAAGGTCGTGCGCTGGGGCAGCGGAGGCAGTGCGGGAGTGACAGCCGCGTGAATGCGGTGCCGGCGGTCCCGTCTGCTGCCCCCAGCGGGCCGACGTGAGCAGGAGGGACGAAGCCAGCACACGGAAGCACCCCTTTGAGTGGGGGTGTCGACAGGTTTCCTGTGGTTAAGACATATGTAAAGCACTTGAAAGAAAAGGAAAGGGGGGAAGCAGCGGCTGCGCACAAACGACACGGCATGTTGTGGCGGAGCCGCGCAGCACCCACCTCGTACGTCGTGTCGTAGCTGTCCCCCTCCTGCCCGCCCCCCGCCGCCCACAGCTCGGCGCTCTCGCTGACGCGCGCCAGCACCGTCACGTGGCCCCCACCAGAGGCGGCGTTGTAGCTGCTGCCGTCCACCCGCTCCACCTGCGGGTGGCGAGGCAGAGAGCTCCCTGTTCAGGGATGCACAAGGAGCCTGCTTTCTGGTGCACACACAGGGAGCCATCCCGCTCATGGATGCACAAGGAGCCTGCTTTCTGGTGCACACACAAGGAGCCTGCTTTCTGGTGCACACAGGGACCCTGCTTTCTGGTGCACACACAGGGAGCCATCCCGCTCATGGATGCACAAGGAGCCTGCTTTCTGGTGCACACATGGAGCCTGCTTTCTGGTGCACACAGGGAGCCATCCCGCCCATGGATGTTGGGAGGGTGGGCGGGTGGGTGCTGATGCTGGCCACGACCGGCACGTGGCTCAATCAATCAATCACTCTACAAAAAAACCAAACTACCCATTGATCGATCCACCACCCGCCGCCTTCCCCCGCCCCGCCCCGCCCACACCCCACCTTGGCTTTCAAAGGCTTCAGCCGCCAGTACCAGCCGCCCTGCGCCGCCTCTGCCGCCTCCTGGGCTACCGCGCTCAGCATGGGTTCAGCCAGCACCTAGCGGGTGGGGGTGGGGGTGGGAGGTGGGGGTGGGGTAGGTGGGGGTGGAGGGGTGAGGGGGGATGTTTCGCAGGTGCAAAACGGCTAATTCGGTGGTGGGGGGGTGGGGTGGGGGGGGGGGGGGAGCGCAGAGCGGGCCGGCCGATGCCCCGCCGCCGCGCCCCCAGGCTGCACAGCGAGCAACCGGTCCCCTGCGCCAGCTCGCTGCAGCCACCATGCGCCGTCCTGCGACCCCTCCGGCTTGATCCGTGCACCCTGGTGCCCTGCTGCTGGCTTGCTCCCCCCTGCCCGGCCGCCCGGCTGCACTACCACCGCCCGACGACGTGTAACCCGCCCTCAGTCAGTCACCACCACCGCCGCCACTTGCTGGGGGGGCTTCACCTGCGGCAGCTGCTCCGTCTTGTGCCGTGGGCCCATGGCGTCTGCTTTGGCGCGCTGCAGGAGGGGCCACGGACAGACATGAGGGTGTGGGTTGAGGGAGAGGTGGGCCAGGTGGGCGGGCAGGCAGGCAGGCGGGCAGACATGGCAAACTGCGTCCCGCAGCGCCTTGAGAGCTGTCGGACACGTGGCCGCTCTCTCCATCACTGCAGCCTCCCCTGCCTGCTCACCAGCCACTGCTTCACCAGCTTCTCAGCAGCCGACTGGCTCAGCGCCTCAACCGCCTTCCGCTGCTGCTGCTGCTGCGGGGCCGCTGCGACGGGCCCCGCATCCTGCTGTCGCGCAGCGGCCGCCGCGCTCGCAGCAGCCTGCTGCTGCGCGGCTTCCTCCTGCTGCCGCCGCTGCTGCTCGGCTGCTGCCTGCTGCTGCTCCCGCTGCTGCTGCGCCCACCGCTCACTCAGCTGCTGCTCCATGCGCAAGGCCCCCGGGGGAAGCCCGATGTCTGCCGCTGCCTGCGCTGCCTCTGGCGGCACACCAGGCTGGCCTGGCCACAGGCCGCCCGGCCACGCCGCCGCGCCGCCGCTGCCTTGCGCGCGCATGCCGACGCCCAGCCAGACGCCGACCGCTAGCGCCGCCGCGCCAGCCAGAGCCTGCAGCGTGCGCGCTGCGCTCAGGGGCAGCGGCAGGAAGCCCTGCCGCCGCAGCTGCGGCGGCAGCTCGCTGGCGGCGCTGCTGGCGGTGGACTCTGCTGCAGAGGGACCGCCAGCGAAGCGTGCCGCCAGCGCTGACCGTGCGCTGGACAGCAGGCTCAGCATGCCGCCGCTGCCGCTGGGCCGGCCGTCCTGCGGCAACGGGGCGGCGGGAGGCAGGATGTCCCGGTTGAAAGAGTGGATCGCCAACGGCTCGCCAGGTGCAGCTGCATGCCCAGAGCCCCTAGCAAGGCGCCCCGTCTGCCTCACTCTTCTGGCGCTCTCACCTGCGCTGCCAGGAAGGCCTGCACCCGAGGCTCCTCAAAGTAAGCACCCAGGTCGGGGCGCGGCGCGGCGCCCATGCCTGCGCCAGATGCACGTCGGCACAGCAGGGCGGTTGGTCGGGCGGCCCAGGGCAAGCTGCATGCCGCGGCACGCTGGGGAGATGCGAGGGCACAGCGTGCCGCACGCGCTCACCTCACCAACTGCAGATCGTGGTGCGCCTGCATGCACCCACCCAACCCTGGGTGCACCCACCCACCCACCCACCCGTGTCCTGAAACTCGGGGTAAGCGACCGCCGACATCCACCAGGCAGCAAAGGCAGCCAGGCCGGGGCGCAGGTCGGCGCCGCCCTGCAGCAACACACGCACGGGCGGGGGTGAGGCCGGATGCGGCGCCGCAAGGGGCAAGCAGGCCATGGACGGAGGAGATACGCATGTACTGTCCTTGCCATTCCTTACATTGGAATGGCAAGTAGGGTGTGGTGCCCGCAGGCAGGGGCGCAACGCAAAGCTGGGAGGAGCGCTGACCGCTGTGCAGGCGGGCAGGGCAAAACGCCGCTCACAGGGCCTGCCCAGACTCCCGCAGCTCCGCCTGCTGCTGCTGCTGTCCCCTCTTGCATTGCGAGCCAGGCACACAGGGCCGGCGCCTTGCCTGCGACTGGTTGCGGATGAAAGGCATGACAGCGTGGCGCGCCTCTGGCCCCGCCACCTGCCCTGGCCGCCCCGTCCCCACAAATGCGCCGCCTGCAGTGCAGAGGCGGGGCAGGGGTGAGGGCTGCCGATGCATGCTGGTCGCGGTGCAGGCACGTTTGCAGTCACACGCAGGCGCAGGCTCTTCCGACCGTCCGCTGCAGCCCCGCCCACCCACCTGCCGCCTCTGCCGCGCCGCCGCTGCCGCCACGACCCTTCTTGTGCCGCCGCGCCGCCGCCACCGCCTGCTGCTGCTTGACCTCGTCTTCCTCTAACAACTTGAGCGCCGCCGCGGCGTTGCCCAGTAGCAGGTGGCACATGGCCAGCGCCAAAGACACGTCGTCGCCGGGTCTGCCGGGGAGGGCGGGACGCACGGCAGTCAGGTTTGGGAGGGGCACGAGAGGGGGCCGCCAGCAATCAGCGCCCCCACTGGGGGCGCACCACGCCACCGTCGAGCGCCTCTCCTGCTGCGCACGGCCCCGCCCTCCGCTGCAGCGCACCGCACCACCCGCACCTTCTTCACAGTGCCAAACAGCTTCTGCGCGGTGCGCACCAGCAGCGGGCGCCGCTCTGCAAAGCCCGCCACCAGGTGCGCCAGGGCGGCGCGCTGCACAGGGGTGAGGCATGCGGGGGGAGTGAGCACGGTCAGGCAGCAGGGGAGGCTGCTCCAGCAGGATGGGAGGCAGGGCATATTGTCGTGCGGATGGTGTGCAGCCATGCGGCGAAGCAGCCTTGGCACCAGCCGGCCCGGCCCCCACCCACCTGCCCACCCACCCACCTTAAGCAGCCCTGGGAAGTACCAGGGGCAGCGCGCCGGGTCCGCCCCTGCCGCCAGCCACTCCCAGTCGTACAGTGAGCACAGCTCGCCTGCGGGGGGGGGGGGGGGGGGGGCGCGCGCGCGCGGGCGCGCGGGGCGAAGAGGGTCGTTCAGCGTGCAAGCTGGAGTGCAATGCTTGTCTGGCCAGGGGCTAGCTGCTGCTGCTGCCGCCGCCAGCTGACCTCTGTGTGTGCGCTACAGCCGCCGCCGGCAGCGGCCGCACTCGATGCATGCAAAGGATGCCCGCCGGTGCTGCCCCCCCGCAGCTCACCCGCCGTCAGGTGCGGCAGCACCCTCTCCATGTACTCTGCAGTGCACACCGGCTGGCCGTCGGGGCGGCGGCCGGCAGTGCCAGGGGCCGCCACCCAGCGGCGCAGGGCTGCCACCTCTCTCGCACGCAAGTCGAAGTCAGCTCGGTCCAGGGTCACATGCTGCAGAACACCGGGAAGGTGACAACACAGCACGCCGGGCGTGGTGTTCACGCGGCCGGCAGCTGCGCAAGGACACTTGCATCACACAATGCAGCAGACGGCAAGGCCCAGCACAGCACAGCGCAGCACAGAGCAGCCCCGCCCCACCTGCAGGTAGTCAGCCACCGCCTCGGGGTGGTGCTCCGCCAGCGCCGCCCGGATGTCCGCCTGCAGGCGAGGCGCCAGCGCCGCGCGCCCATTGGTGCTGGCCTCCCCGCCCGTGCCACGCCCGGGCAGCACCGCGCTGCGCCCGCCGGCAGCGGCGGGGCCGCTGGCATCAGTCAACAGGTCCAGGGCCTCCCCCAAGCGGGCCCACGCCAGCGCTGCCTGCCCAGACTTGAGCGCCCTGTCGGCCAGGCCGCACTGCGGGCGGGGAGGGTGAGGGGCACAAGTGGCACACCTGGCACATGTGCGCGGGGCGCGAGACAAGGTGCCTCGTCTCAAGTGCTCGCACTCGCTGCCTGCTGCCTCTATCCTCGCACATCCACCCTTACCCGCCCTCTCCCCGGCCACCCCCTGCCGGCCCCCACCTGCGCCAGCGCGGTCGCCAGCGCCATGTCCTGCTCAAAGTGCTTGAGCGTGTCCCGGCTGGAGCTGCGGATGTCGCGGGTGCCCAGCGCGGCGCCCTCCTCGCTCAGGGCAATCACCGTGTCGTACTGTCGGACCTGTGGGGGGCGGGGGTGGGAGGGGAACGCGATACAGGGCGGTGTTGCAAGCGTGGGACACGGGCACTCCCGCGGCAGGGACCGCACTGGATGAAACGCAATGCAGGGGCTGCAGTGCAGTGTGTCGAGTGGCACGCACGCAAATTTGTGTGTGCATGCGGCCTGACTCGTCATCCCGCACTGCGTGCCCGCCCACCTGGTGCAGCAGCGCCATGGCCCCAGCCAGCAGCAGCGGCTCCACCGCCACGCTGGCGCTGAGCAGCGCGGTGCGGCCACGCACTGCGCGCAGCCGCTCGCGCGCCCGCAAACAGCAGCTTCTCTTTGCCCAGCCGCGCCAGCTCGCTGCGACCAAACGAAATGGAGAGAGGAGCGGAGAGGCAGAGTGACGTTGGTTGCAGCGCCGGCGGCGACGCGGCGACAAACAACCTTGCACTTTTAAGCAAGCACTCGACGGCTGGAGCAGGCAGCGGGGGAGCCCCACCTGTAGCCCTCCTCCAGCGGAGTGTTTAGCAGGTCGTCGTACGCTGCCTCAATCTGAGGGCCCAGCAGCAGCGTGGCATCCTCCAGCCCTAGCAGCTGCGCACCAGAGGGACGGGGCAGCGAGAGCGGTTGAGGGTGCGGCAGGCGGCAGGCGGCGGCGCTGGCAGCCGCGGCACGGTGCATCTTGCCACGAGCCACTGCTCCGAAGCGGCGGGGTTGCACTCTTCATGGAGTTTTGATGGTTTGCAAAGCGGAGTGATCGGGTTCGCAGTTCAAGCCTGGGCGACACACCTCGGCACTAGTCAGCGGCAATGTGATGCCTTGCTGCTCCGCAGACCGCCCTGTGGGCAGGAGCGCCCTTGCCGCCAGCGAGCGCCGGGCGGGAGGAAGGGCTCTCCGCCGGCTGGGAGCGCTCGCTGGACGGCCTGGCGCCGGTCGTGCCAATCTTGGGCTGGGTAGCGTCCCACCCCGCGCCACCGAGGCGGGCAGGCAGGCCGCCATCGAGGCTGTGCGAGCGGAGTGCCCCCTTCAACGCTGCCGCAGAGCTCCCGTTTCTGCGCTGTCTGCACGCAGCAATGCGGTCAAGTCGTCAATTCAAATAGTGCGTGATCAGATGGCCTGTAGCTAGAGGATGCACCTGCTCCACCGCCCACGACCCGCTGGCGCCACATCGGCAGTTGCTTTCCTTTCTCCGAAGTGGCAGACGTTGCAGTCGTGCAGCAGAGAAAGCACGAACCAGGAAAGGGAGAATTGCGGGAAGGGCAGCAACAGGGCTGCCGCACCGTGCGACAGCAAAGCAGGGACAGCGGTTGGCGGGTACATCAGTACATAACAAACAGGGCCGGACATAGACGAGGGGGTGTGCCTAAAAAAGAAACTGTGCTCGTTTCGGTTGGGTGCAAGCGGATGTGGAAAAGAATAGGAGAGTCAGCGGGGTGGTGAATCGGGCGCTCAGAGTGTGGGCAGGTTGAAGGCAGGGGGCTCGTGAGGGACACTGAGGGACAGAGGGACAGGTCGCGATGGCGCCTCTCTCAGATGGGAGGAGAGCACAGAGGGGCGTGCAGCATTTGTGCGCGGCACGGGACCTTGGTGCAAAACATAGTCTGTCCTGCAGGTGGATTCGTGAATTCGACACGTTGAGAGTCGACCGGACGGGGTGCGCCGCCGTCAGGGCCGCTGCTGCGGCTCGGCGGGCGCGCCGCCGCTGCTGCCACAGCTGCGGGTGCGTGCCAGGGATGCCTGCGACGCTGCGAGAGCATGCTGCTGCCTGCTGGCCCACCACTGGCTGAAGGCGTAGCCCGTCACAGCCAGAGCGGTGATGACCACCCCCGCAATCTGCGGCAGCAGCGGGCCAGTGGAGTGCGGCAGTGAGCGCAGCAGGGCTGGGCAGCACCTGCACTAGCAGTGGCCACCGGCACCGATGCAGCACAACGCCGGCCGTGCGCAGACTGCGGGCATGCAATGCATCGCTGATACGCAGCAGATTGCGCCGACCCGCCGCCGCAGCAGCGGCACATGGAGACGTTCTTTGTTTTTCGTAAGCCGATTTCGCACCTGCAACCCCGTCTGGATGACGGTTGACCCCAGAATGGGCGTGGACAGGACTACAGCAAACACGAGCCGTAGACCGAAGAACATGGCGGCCGTGGGGGCGCCCAGCTTCCAGACGCACACCTGGCGGGGGTGGAAGACGACAGCTCCCGGGCTCTGGGTGCCATTGACTACAAGGCAAGGTGCCGCTGCATGCGGCATGCCCACACCATGAACGCTCCTGCCCCCCCCCCCCCCCCCCCCCCCTTCGGACGTGCCTGCATGAGCATGCCCGATCCAAGGTAGGCAGCGGTGCTCAGCCCCACCAGGGCCAGCCAGTCTTTCGCCACCCATCCAGCAAACTGGCAGCCCCAGGCGGCGCCGTCCAGGGGGAGGGAGAGGCACGTGAAGAAGAGGACCGACGCGCAGTTCATGTAGTGCTGCAGGTGCACCGCGCTGAACCCCATGTGGCGGGTGGCCTGCCAGGGAGGACCGAGGGGTGGAGGGGGCGGGGAGGGCGGGGGGTATTGCCTGGATTGCTGCAGGTGTGCATGGGCATACAACCCCAGCGGTGGCGCGAACGCTGTGCAAGCTTCGTGGTCCCGCTTCCGTGAGCAAGCGCTTTGGCCGCCCTGTCAGACCCGGCTGCCACACCTACCACGGCAGCCGCAGCAGCGGTGGCTGCAGCAGCAGAGGCGGCAGCAGCACCACCACCACCAGCAGCAGCGCCAGCAGCAGCAGCAGGCCCGACACTGCCTCTCCTCCTCCCAACACAGCCTGCCTCACCTGCAGCATGGTGTAATAAACACAGTAGAGAGCATCTGCCCCACCGCCATGCCGAACCCCAGCCAGCCGCGGGCGGTGTTCAGGCTGCCAGCGACGGTCTGCACAGGCAGGGGCGTGCAAACAGCGAGACGAGCAGTCGGGAGTCCAAAACAGGCTACGTGCACACTGCAGCCACACCGGCACACAGACACCCTGGCACAGTCTGCACATGCCTCCCTTTGCTGGCCACCATAGCAGCAGCAGCGGCGGCGGCGGTGGCGGCACCGGCAGCGGCGGCGTACCTGCTTAACGGACGGAATGATGATCATGCATGCGCCCGCCAGCATGGTGGGGCAGGCAAAGTAGAAGGCGCGCGCGCGGCGGCAGCAGCAGCGCCGCCTGCACCAGCGCTATGCCCAGCGGGATGAACAGGGCACAGCTGGACTGCAGGTGGCATGGGGGCAGGGTGGCGCGCGTGCTGACCGGTGTCCTGTGGTCGAGGGATGTCAAGGACTGGGCATGACCTCACAATACATGCGGGGCAGGCCGCTGCCGCAGACCCACCCCTCGCCGGCACTGCCCCCTCGCGCCAGGCGACGCAAAGCACGAGACAAGGGGGAGTTTTGAGCAGCAAAGCCAGGCGGGAGAGGGGCGAGCACGTAGCCCATCACCTCAACCCCACCCACCGATGGACACGTCCACAAACCCGGGCGCCAGGAAGTGCAGGCTGCACGTCGACACAAAGCCAGCTGTGATGCAGCACAGCGCGAGGCGGCGCCGCAGCTGTGGCCTGCCTCCAGCCTCCCACCGCTCCATCTTCCGGGACAGGCCGCGCAGCATCGCGACGGGCGGGCGCAGCGTGCTCGCGGCGCGGCGGCGGGCCGCGGCTTTATCGCGCCGGCAGGCTCGCTGCGGCGCCGCACGCCAGCTCGCCGCAGCTGCCCTCGCTGCTGCCGCTGCCCAGCTGCTTGGCGGGCGGCTTGCCTGCGCTGCTGCCCGGCTTGTCGCCGCCGGGCGCGTGCAGCGGCAGCGGCAGCGCCTGACTGCGCAGCTTGTGCCAGCACCACAGGCGAAGCAGCAGCACTGGCAGCAGGTGGAACGCCACCATGGCTGCCTCGGCAATCAGATTGGCCACAACCACAAGGCGCAGCGCCGGCATCGGCGGCATCGCTTGATCTGTGTGCAGGCAGGGCGACGACGCATCGGGGGGGATGTGTGAGGAAGCCGCTGTGAGTGGTACACGCGCAGCAGCAGCAGAACGAGCATCAAGACAGGGGCAGCTTGCTA
>LHPF02000056.1:0-172407 GCA_002245815.2 Micractinium conductrix
ACCCACCACACACCACCACCACCCACCCACCACACCACCACACACCACCACACACCACCACACACCACCACACACCACCACACACCACCACACACCACCACACACCACCACACACCACCACACACCACCACACACCACACTCATCACCCCTCGAACGACACTTGCATATGTTTCCCTACTGCCTCGGCCCTGCGCCCCCCCAATCCTTGCATCCCCCCCCCCCGGCCCCGTTCCGGGTCAGCCAACCGCTCTGTCCCCAGGTGGCCAACCCCATGCATGCCAAGCCGTCCAACAGCAGTCCCCTCGTTTACAACGTTGGCAGTGCCCTCAATGTACCCCTCAATATTCGAATGAACATATCTCCCATTTTTTTGTTAGATACATAATTTTTTTTGTTTTTTTTTTTATACATGATAATATACATGATAGAGAGCGATCGTCGCCAGTCGCCTGTTGGTGCTGAGGCACCACTGCGCCAGGGCGCCGCAGCACGCGTACCTCACTCCGTCCTCGCAAGCCTTACTTGCCCCCAGGGGGTGTCAAGGGCTCCCAAGCAAGCTGTCTGCCACATAGCACTGGGGCCTCGTAGGTCAGAGCTGGGGCGGAGCAGGGCAGGCAGGCGTTGCCTTGCCGGCGTCCGGCAGGTCGTGTTCAGAAAGGATGCATGCGACCTGTGCACGTGACCTGTGCACGCGACCGTGAGGGTCTGGCTGCGAAGTGATGTATCCAAGCGAGCAAGCGGGGGCTAGCATCAGCTGTACAGCTGCCACATGTGACTCGGCAGGCGGGGCAATCGACAAGCCCACAAGCAAGCTGGCGGCAGCGCCGGCGCCGGCGGGCGAAACGAAAAGCGACAGCTTGCGCGCCTGTGTTGATCTCGAAAGCTTCATCTCTGCGTCTGGGTTCCCGCAGCAGAATGAAGCACACCCCGCTGAGGGTGGCGCCGCCTCCTCCTTTGGAGGTGGGCTCACGCCCCGACTCGGTGGGCGACCTGGCACGGCTAGTGTCGGACGGCATAGAAGAAGAGGAGCCAGGCAGCGGCGAGCCCCTCCCTCCCTTTTCGCCCGCTCTCCTGGCCGCTGGCCTTTCGGAGCTCCTGTCTGACACGCGAGAGGGACGCGAGGGGAAAACAGACGTGCTGCTGTCGCCCGAAGCTCGCGCTCAGCTGCCGCACCCAACGTGAGTGGCGGCGGCGGGCGGTCAGCAGGCGGCGGGCGGTGGCGGCGGCGGCGGCGGCGTGCAGCCTCGTCCTCAAAACCCTCCCATTCCTTCGTCCCGCAGGCTATGGCAGCAGTGGGAGGCTCGCATGAAGGATGTGGCGCTGGTGTCCAAGCTGGCAGCGCAGCTCTACACCTACCTGGGCCTCGGTGGGTGCAGAGGCCGAGTCGGCGATGCGTCGCCGCTTGCCCGCCATGCTTCCCGGCGCCACTTGCAGCTGCTGCTAGCCGTCAGCACTCGGCGCACGCAGCTCTCGCGGTCGCAAACAGCATGCCCCCGTCCATGCACCCACCAACCCTGTGCTGCCCCCAGGCTGGCGGTGGACCGTCAGCTTTTGGCGGCTGGTCGCGTTTTCAACGTTGCTCATGCCTGGGTTCATCCAAATGGTCGTCTTCTACTTCCTGTCGCCGCGGGTGCTGCGCTCGGTGCCGTACGGGCTGGAGGTGGGCTCTGGGGCGTCTGGGCGGGCGGCAGGTACGGCGTCGGGGCGAGCAGCTGTGCAGTCTGTTGCATCGAGCTTGCCCCGCCAAGTGTGATCCGCACCCCGTTGCTCTTTCCCCAACACAGGCCCGCAACCGCCTGGACATCTACCTGCCACGCAAGGAGTGGCGGCGGCAGGGGGCCCGCCCCACCGTCATATTCATCACGGGAGGGGCGTGGACGATTGGGTACAAGGGTGGGTGGTGGGTGCAGGCACGGGCGGCAGTCGACAGGGAGAGGGCACGTGCCGGGGGTCGAGGACATCTAGCGCAAAGTTTGCGGTCATGGCCGCCTGCGCAGCTGCAGACCTGCCTGCCTGCTGCTGTGCGCCAGCGCCCGCACATGCACGCCCGCCGTCCTCCCCCTGCCCGCGCAGCCTGGGGGGCGCTGCTGGCGCGGCGGCTGAGCCAGCGCGGCGTGCTGGTGTTCTGTCTGGACTACCGAAATTTTCCCCAGGTGCCGCTTACACCTTTTGTACCTGTGTGTTGGAAGCACTAAGAGAAGCATGAAGGAAGCATTGTGGTGGCTGAGGTCCAGCGAGGAGGGAGACCGAAGGCAGAGTGGCAACGGCCGTTCATCTCCTGGGGCCTCCCTCCTGCCCCCTCTCGCGCGCCTCCCGCAGGGCAACGCGCTGGACATGCTGTGCGACGTCAACACAGGCATTGCGTGGGTGCTTCGCAACGCCGCCGCCTTTGGAGGCGATGGCGAGTCGTTCCACCTCGTGGGGCAGTCGGCAGGAGGGCAGCTGGGCGCGCTTGCGCTCATGATGCAGGCAAGAGGGACATGCTGGCAGGGAGCGGAGGGTGGTTGGACATTGCAAGCCAGGAGGGCAGCTGCGAATGCTGCGCATGCACGCGACATGCAGGCTCCTGTTTCAGGCGACATGCAGGCTCCTGTTTCAGGCGACATGCAGGCTCCTGTTTCAGGCGACATGCAGGCTCCTGTTTCACCCTGGTGCGCCGTGAGCTCATCCTCCTCAGCGCCCGGTGCCCTCCTGCCGCAGGTGCACCAGGTGCAGGTACAGCAGCCGCAGGTGGGGGCCTTTCCTGCCTGGGATCCTGCCCTCATACGCGGCTTCGTGGGCGTCAGGTAGGGACTGTTGAGGGAAGGGTTTTTGCGGGGGCAGGGGAGGGCGGTGCTGTCTACTTGCCTTGCCTGCTGCGCAGCCAACCCCTGCTGCCTTCTCCCTCCTCTCATGCCCTGCGTGCTGTGGTGCCTACAACCTGCTGCCTGTCGATTCACACGCCTGCCTCCCCCGTCTCCCCCGCCCCGCCTGCAGCGGCGCCTACAACCTGTACGCGCTCGCCGACCATCTGCACAGGCGCGGCCTCTACCGCCACTTGTTTGAGGCGATACACTCGCTGGAGGGCAAGCCAAAGCTGCGGGAGCTTTCGCCCACCTACCAGATGCGGTGGGTGCACTGCTGGGGTGGGCTGGCGGGGGGCTGCGTGCGGCTGTCGGGAGCGCAGGGCGCGGCGCAGATGGGAGGGGCAAACCAGTTCTGCGGGAGCGGTCGCCCACGTACCAGATGCAGTGCGCTGGTCCGCACGGGCTGGCGGGGGGCTGTTTGCAGCTGTTGGGTGGGTGCGGGGCGGGAACAGGAGGCTCCTGTGCCTGCGACTCCTGGGCCTGCCGCCTGTTGCGGGGTTCTACCGCCGTCGACGTGTCGCCGCTGACCAGGGCCCCACATCAGCCCCCCACGCGCCCCGCTTGGCCCGACCCTTGCAGCAAGCTGGGCGCAGCGGTGGCCAGCCGCCTGCCGCCGATACTGATCCTGCATGGCACCGCAGACAAGTCTGTGCCCATGGAGATCGCTGTGGAGTTTGTTGCGGCGCTGCGGGTGGGCTGGGGAGTGGCATGCATGCAAGCTGGGCACCGTGATGCGCTTGCCCGACGGCTGGGGAGCTGCCTGCACCAGCGGCACCGCTGGTGCCGGCTGGCCATGCAGCGTGCCGTCCCGCACTCCGACCCTCTGCCCTGCCCTGCCGCCTTGCACGCGGTTGGCGGGGAGGCGGGCACACCGGCAGCGCGGCTGAAGCTGCCCGTGTTCATGGCGCGCTGGCCTGCCTCTGCCCCCTCTGCCCAGACCTGCCTCCAACCTGCGTTGCCTCATCTGTGGCGTGATCCCTGTTGTGTGTTGGTTCAGGAAGCGGGTTCGCCAGCGCGGCTGAAGCTCTACAAGGAGCGCACGCACACGCGGCCCGTCGTGGAGGATCCAAGTGAGCGGTGGGGGGAACGCGGTGGCGCGCGTGGGCCAAGACGGAGCATCTCAACAGCGGGGAGGCCTCGAGGGTACCCTCCACCGGTGGGGGTGGCCACGGGGGCGCAGCAGTCCAGCTTCAGAATGGCGGCACGAGCGGCTGGCGTACGGCATCGTGGTACGCCTCCAGACGGCTGCCGCAGCACGCGGCGGCTTCATGACAGCCGTCTCGGTTGGGCTGGACCCCCCTGACCCTGCTTTCTGCGTCACCTCCCCCTCGCCTGGTGCAGTGCGTGGCGGGCGAGACGAGCTGATGGACGATGTGCTGTCAATGGTGGGTGGGAAGGGGTTGGCTGCTCTGTCGAGCAAGTGTGCGTGAGGGCAGCGTGGGAATGCAACGATGCATCACGAGCTGCCTACCTTGCCCCGCACAGTGTGCGGTTGTTTGGTGGACAGCAACGTGGCGCGTGCTGCGTTGCAGGTTGTGGTGCACCTGGGGGCACAAAGCCCCTGCGTTGCTGCCCGCTGCACCAGTGCCTCACCCGGTGAGTCGCCCCGCACCCCTCCCCTGCGCCCCCACCCGCCCGCAGGTGCTGGGGGCCGAGTGCCACAACCGCCAGATGCCCATGCTGCCGTCGGCGCTCATCGATCTGGCCAGCTGGGTGTGCCCCTTTTGAGCTTGTGGGGGCCGCGGTGCCTGCGGCAGGCGGCGCTGCGGCATGACGCTACGGCGGGCCGCCTGCCCACCTGTTGCGGGCTTGGTAGGGAGCGCAGCGCAGAGCCGCTGTGTGATGACTGTTTGACTGACGAGACTGTTGTAAAGCGGTAGCAAGTCAGTTGGCACGCTGCCAGTTCGGTTTTCAAAAAAGCAAAAAGCAGCTGCTGCACGGCACCGAGCGCAAGGCGGTTGGCGTCCGAAGAGGCGCTGTGAGTTGGAACGACTCGTGGCAACGCAGTCACTTGAGTGGGCTTTATGCGTGATGCAGGTGCTGTGTGTTTGGTACGCAGAAATAAACGTAAAAGCTTGCAGTCTTGCTTTGGGCGCAAGGTGCGGGGCACTTGCGACTCGTCGGACGCCGGCGGCGGCAATGGCGGCAGTACCATATTGTGGTTTCTGGCCAACAGGAGCGCGGTCTGCACTCCCGCTGGCAGCTCGCACCGGCGCTCCGGCAGCTCCTGGGCATGCTGGGCACGTCACTGGCTGACATGTGCAGCAGTGCGCTACCGCTGCGAAGCTGGCCATCTGACCTGCCGCTGACCTGCCGCAGAGCGTCAGTTTCGGCGCTGTGTCATCTCGCTAGTTCATTTCGCTCAGCTCCAGGCACTCCCGAGCGCTCCATGGACACTCACGCCCCACTACTCAGCCGCGGCCTTCTGCTGGCGGCGCTCCTGTTCAGCTCCAGCGCTGTCCATGCTGCTTTCACGGCGCCGTGTGCCGGCGTGGCCAAGGCGCCCAGCGGGGCCCTCATAGACGGCTGCACTGAAGTGAGTGCTGGGTTCGGGTGTCCCTGGCACTTACGCCAGCAGAGAGGGAGGCGGGAGGCGGGCGTGGGGAGAGGAGCCGGGCGGGGCCCAGGGGAGCGCCTGCGCAGGCGACCGGCGGGGAGCGCCGGCGCGGCGAGAAGCCGACGCTCGCTAGGCGGGAAGCTGGTCTTGCAACGCCTTGCAAGCCCTCCTGCCGGGTGGTGTCGGCACGCCTGGGGCTGGAAATGGCGCTGAGGAGCCACCCACGTGCGCGCGCGCTGAACCTGGTGGTTCCGCTTGCGTTGGGCAGGGCGGCTCGGCAGGGCGGTAGACCGCCGTGCATGCATGTGGCGTCGGCAGCGGGCAGAGCTGCCTCGTCCAGAGCCACGACGCGCAACCAGCTTTCCCTCCCCTCTCCCTTCCTCCCATCGCTGCATTCCCCGGTTGCAGTGTATGAAAGGCAAGTGTATCCAGAGTTTGGAAGCAGAGCGTGTGGGCTTGAGGCTGTGCCGCTGAGCGCTGCAACACCAGCAGGAAGCCAGTAGCCAGCGCTAGCCCCCCTGCCCGCCACATGCTGCCTGCCATGGCTGCCACCTCTAGCTCAGCTCCCGTCGCCGCCGCTGCTGGCCACACACTCGCCGCCGCAGGCCGCACACGCGCCGCCTGTCTGCCGCACACTCGCCGCCTGTCTGCCGCACGCGCGCCGCCTCGCCTGCCGCACAGCCGCCGCCCCGCCCCCTCGCCCCCGTCGACAGTGTCTGGCGTCACCCGCTGCCAGCTGTGCCACCACACGCGCGTGCCCAAGTGGAGCTCCGCCGGCATCATCACCCAGGTAGGTGCACCTGCCGCAGGCGCAGCAAACAGGGTTCCGCCGCCACGTCGGAAACCACGCCCGCATGCAGTCGGTCGTCTGCGACGGCGGGCCCGACTGCAACACCGTATCGGCTGACCCTGATTGCTCCCCTGAAAATGCCCCCCTGCCCTGCGCACGCCGCCCCCCCCCCCCCCCCCCCCCCCAAATCGGCAGTGCGCCAAAGCCGCCGAAGGCGCGGCCGCCGTGCGCGACAGCGGCGACCCGCTGTGCCTGCGCTCTGACGGCCCCTGGTGCGCCACCTGCCGCGCCGGAAACTACTTCGACCCAAACTTTAGGGTGAGAGCCCGAAGAGGCGCTGCTGCTGCTGCTGCCGCCGCCGCCGCTGCTGCCGACGACTGCCGCCGCCGCCGCCGCTGCTGCGCACCTGTTTCCTGCAGCAGGTGCACCGCAATCTGTGGTTGGCCAGTCAGCGGAGAAATCGACGGGAAGGGGCCAGCACACGCTGCGGGTGGGGCGGGCCACACGCGGCATCACCATGAGGCGAGTGCATCGGCCCGGCCAACTGGCGAGACGCCCCCCGCCCCCCGGTTGTGCCTCCACCTACAGTGTGTCAACAGCACCAACGCGGCGACCACCTGCCGGGGTATCTCCAAGAACTCGGAATGCGCAGCCTGCAACCCAGGTGAGGTGCTGCTGGGCTGCCGCTGCCTGCCCGCTCTGCCAGCCTGCCCGCGTGGCGGCTGCCGGCGTGCATGCTTGCAGTTGGTTGGCGGCGCTGGCATGCTTGCAGTTGCTTGCTGCCTGCTCCCCGGGCCCCCACCTCTCCCTGCTGGGCCTGCTTGGCACATGATAAGCAGTGCTGCCCACCTCGCCCGCCGCCGTGCTGCGCGCCGCCGTCGGCCCACCACCTCCCAACTCGCATGCCCTGCCGCTGCCTTTTCCGCGCCGCGCACGCCTGCCACCAAACCCACACGCCATTTCCCGCGCCCTGCTCCAACCTATCATCACCGCAGACGGCACGTGCAAGAAGTGTGCAGGCACCAGCGGGCGCAGCTACCTCGTCCCCCTGGCTGCCATCTACATCAACGTCCCCGCCGCAGATTCGAAGGTAGGGGCCGTGTGCTGCGCGTGCTTGTGTTGGTTACACGCCACGTCACCCACGAGCAACGTGCTGACGCTGGTGCTGACGCTGGTGCTGGCGCTGGTGCCGACGCTGGTGCTGACGCTGATGCTGACACTGGTGCCGACACTGGTGCTGGCGCTGGTGCTGACACTGGTGCCGACGCTGGTGCTGACGCTGATGCTGACACTGGTGCCGACACTGGTGCTGGCGCTGGTGCTGACACTGGTGCCGACGCTGGTGCTGACGCTGATGCTGACACTGGTGCCGACACTGGTGCTGGCGCTGGTGCTGACACTGGTGCCGACGCTGGTGCTGACGCTGGTGGTGGCGCGCCGCTTGGGCGCGGCACGCCACCGGCTCCCCTCCCTCCCTCCCTCCCTCCCTCCCTCCCTCCCTCCCAGCTCAACCTGCCGCCGCCGCTGCCGCCGCCGACGCTGCCCAACCGTTGCACCTCCGCCCCACCCCCTGCAGTGCTACACCCTGGCCAACCTGAAAAGGGAGGCGGAGAGTATCACCGGCATTGTGCCCTGGTCCCTCCCAGCCAACTGCAGAGAAGTGACGTCGGGTGAGCGGGGCTGCGCCCCTTCACGGTCCCCAGCGCACGGCGCTGCACCGCCGGCGCCAGCGGCGGCGTGCCGCCCTTGCTGCTGTGCCGCGCCCCTGCAGGGACAGCAGGTGGGCGGCACAGCTACAGCCAGCAGCAGCTGTCGCCAACGCCCTCCCTCCACACAACCGCCCTGCCCCCTTGCCCCCCTGCGCAGACTTCAGGTGTGCGCGCTGCATCGACGGATACTCAGTCACAGCAGACGGCAAAGACGTGAGTTCAACTGGTCCAGTCCAGAGCAATCCTTGCAGCTTGATGTTGCCCCTGGCCATGCCTGCAGCGTCATTTGTCAGGGGGGATCAGAGCAAATCTGATTCGCAGCGGGCGCGGCAAAGGCGAGGGTGGGGGCAGGACGGCGGGGACGCACACCACCGGCGTGGCTGGCGGTTGCAGCCGATGGTGGCTCGGAGTCGTGCCAGGGGCGTGCCCGTGATGAAGAACCAGAACCCCGTTTGCCCACCCGCCTGCCTGCAGTGCAAGCCGACGGCGGCGCAGCGCACGTCACGTGTCGCCACCCCGCACCCCTTTTCACCACAGCAGCGCGGCCGCACCTTCTGCTCCCTCCCTGCAGTGCAAGCCGTACGCGAACACTCTGGGCAGCAAGTGCAAGGCGACTGTGAACAACAAGGCGGTACCGTACGTCGAGTACTGCACAAAGGTGCGCTGCTGCTGTGCCTGCTGTGCTCTCACGAGCCTGGAGCATGCCGCTCCGTCTGCTGTGCCTGTCGTGGTGCGGGGCAGCTGCCGAGTACACCCAACCCACCTCCGCGTGCATTCCGTGCCCGCACTTGCAGTGCAACACGGTGGTGGAGAGCGGCAAAGCCATTGGCACCGTCTGCAAGGCCTGCTCCTGGGGGCGCACGCTCAGGGACGGGCAATGCAAGGTGAGGCTGGCAGAGAGGGAGGTCTTGCAGCTGGAAGGCGGGGCCTCAAGCATGCCAGCCAGCCAGCCCTGGCTTTGGCAGACAAGGGTTGCAAAGGGCGACCAAACCACCCACCCACCCACCCACCCTCATGCCCGACCGCCCACAGATCAACTGCAAGCAGCTGTTTGGCATTGGCTGCAAAACGTGCAGCGGCGGCGCCTACGTGCCGCCCGTCGGCACCTCCGCTTGGAACAACCAGTACGGCAGCGCCGGCACACCGGGATCCTGCACATCAATCGACCAGCGATACGCGCAGGGCAGGCGGTGAGGCGGGCCTCGCCGGCGGCGCTGGCGCTGCGACGCGGCGGGCACGCGCGGTCTGGCAGGCAGCACCGCCGCCGACGCCGACGCCTGTCGCACCGGTGTCGAGGCCCCGCGTCGCCAGCACCAACCAACTTGCTGCCCAAGCGCACGGCCCAAGCCGAGCCAAACAGCCAGCAACATATTCTAGACGGAAATTAACAAAAATCGCCGCGACTTGGAGACCACCCGTCCCCTGCCCCGCATGGGCGTCTCCTCTCTACCCTTGTCCGACTTTGCCACCATGTACCCCCTGCCCCCGCCTGCTGCCACACGCTGCAGCTGCGCCTCGACTACCACCCCCGCTCTCGACCCCGTACCCTTTGCTACGCATGTTCCCTCCACCGCCTTCAGGCGCTGCCGCCCCGCTGCCGCCATCTGCCTCCGCGCTCTGCCCTGCCTTGGGGCAACCCCCCTTGGTTTGGCCGTTTCATTTCTGACGCATCACTTTTGTGACAACAACGCTGACCGGCGGAGCTGCCCTTGGGGGCTGCGAGGGATGGGCCTGGAGAGCTGCAAGGGAGGGCTGGGTGTTATGGATGGTCGACCGCGACTTTACGGCAGTCGGTGCAGCGCCCTCCAGCCGCTGCGCTCTTGGCATCTGCACGTCCCACGTGCACTGATGTGCACTCCAGCACCTATCCGCCGCTTTCCAGCGGACGAAACAGCAGGGCAGCAAGCAGGAGGCGCGGTGCGGGGAAGGGGCACACGGCTGCCGGCGCGGCCGGACCCTACGGCCGGCCCCCACCCTGGCGGCCAATTGCAGCGCCCCCGTGCCGATGTGCACTCGCCAATGCACGTTGACAACATGCGGGGCCGCGTCAGCAAGCAAACAGGGCAGAGAAGGCGCGGGCGGGCGTGAGCGAAGGGCTGGTGTCCGGAGGTAGGTCCTGCAAGTGTTGCATGGGCAACCGCTTCTGCCTGTGCACGGCCGGCCGCCTCAGCCCGTCAGCCTTCTGCGCTCTTCCCAGCGAACAAATGAAGCCGCTCATCCTGCTCCTTGCAGCGGCGCTGGCGCTCGCCGTGGGGGCGCGTGCCGGCCCGCTCAAGGTGGCTTGCGAGGACCTCACAGATGTGGACTACTGCATCGAGTGCACCAAAAGCGGAGCCACGACCAAGTGCCTGGCCTGCCACAGAGACAGGGCCCCCGTTTATAGCAGCGCAGGCGCTATCACGCAGGTGCGCAGGGCAACCGGGGGAAGTGCGCATTTGATGCGGAAAGGCCGCGCCAGCGGGGCCGGCCGCGCCTCCAAGTGGCCGCCGGCGGCTAGCGCTCCGCCCCGCCTGCGTTCGCCCGCCGCTCTCGACGTACGTTGCGCCCTCGCCAGGCGCGCCGGCCAGGGCCCCTGCTCGCGCAGCCGCGGGCCTGCGGTGCAGCACGGTCTGCTGGCGACCTGGGCGGCGCAGCTCCAGCCAAAGAAAAGCGTCCTAGAGTGGTCAAACTCCGCTTGCCGACGTGCAGCATCTTCGTCGTGTGCTGGACCCGCCGGCCGCGGCAGTTCCGTGCGCGCCCCCTTGGCGCACCGCCACATCAGCTGGCCGCCAGCTGACCGGCGCCGCCGTCGCTGCCCCCCCCCCCCCTGTTGTCGCCGCAGTGCAAGGCCACCACAGCGAACAACCAGGCGGTGGCGGCCAGCGGCGACACCAACTGCAAGCGCGCCGACGGCCAGTGGTGCATCGAGTGCAAGGACGACTTTTGGTTCGACGCCTCCTTCAAGGTGCGCCGCGGGCGAGGGCAGCGGTCCTGCCCGCGTGGTGTGTGTGTGGAGCGGCTCCGCAGAGGCGCAGCTTGCGGCGCGGCCGGGCGTGCGCTGCTGTCCCGCCCCGCTTGGGCGCAGCCATCCTCACCAGCCGGTGGTGTGACGGCTTCTTTCGGGAGGCGCCTGGGGCGCGCAGGGGCCGTGGCAAGAGGGTCGGGCGTGGTGGCTGGGAGGGACGCCGCGGCGCCGGCTGCTCGGCCTCGCATGCACGCGCTGCCCTCGTGCCCACCCGCCCCACACGCGCACGGGACGCCCACCACCTGTACACCTCTACGCTGGCAGGACCCTGCTCCCCCGCTGGTGCCAGTAGCAGCGCAGCGCGGCGCAGCGCAGTACAGCACCTGCCTCGTGCCGCCGCCCCCCTCCCCGGCCCCTCTTTGCTCACCCCCCTCCCCCCACCCGGTTTCCCTGCCTGCCTGCAGTGCGTGACCTCCGCCAAGGCCCCCGGCGCCGCGAAGACTTTGGAGATCTGCCAAAAGGTGTCTAAAAACGCCAAGTGCGCGGCCTGCAACCCCGGTGAGGCTGCGGAGGGAGGGGGGTGGCGGGGCGGGCTGCTGCGCTGTGCTGCACTGGCTGTAGGTAGGCGCGGGGCGGCGCGCAGCCGGGCGCACCTCCACCCCCGCTCCCCCTCCAAGACCGCCTCTCCTGCCCCTGCGCTCCCCCATTGCCTTTGAGCTGCGCCTGCAGTGACCTGCCTGTGTGTCCTCACCCTCGCGCCGCCTGTGCCCGTCGCCTCCCCTGCTCATCCTCTCCCCCCCCCCCCCCCCCCCTCCCTTCCCTGCCTGGCTGCCCCCAGACGGCACCTGCAGCGCCTGCCGGGGCAGCGACATCTTGGCGCCCCTGAATGCAGAGTTCATCAATGCAGGGTGGAGGGAGTCGAAGGTGGGTGGGTGGTTGCTTGGGTGAGGGGTGGTTGCATGGTGGTTGAATGGTTGGGGGAGGGGGTGGTGGCCGGTGGGGCGCTGCCGGGCGGGTGGACTCAAAGGCGGGGTTTTTTGGGTAGCTCACTCACTATTTGTCGGTGCCTGTGGATGAAGAGTGTCATTCTTACTTAGGAGACCGGGTGCAGCAGCGCGGCTCCCCCCTCCCCCTGCAATGACGCTGCTCCTGCCCGCCCGCCCGCCTGCCCTGCGCGCCGCCCTGCAGTGCTATACGCTGGCGGGCTTGAACGAGCAGGCCAAGGCCATCACTTGGAACAACGCCAACGTGCCCACCAACTGCATCGAGGTCGACTCTGGTGCGCAGCCTGTGGTGGCCCCAAACATTGCCTTTCCGACAATGCTGGGCGACGCGTCTGCGGCACGATGTTGCGCTGCTGCAGCGCTGTAAAGATTTGAATGAATGCATGAACGAACGAACGTACGATTAAATGAACGATTGAATGAATGACCAAGCCTTTGGTGGCACCTTCTTGGGGCATACACGTGGCCAGCCCACTGGGCTGGCAGCTCTGGGAAATGAACGAACGAGTGCCGGCGCGGCGGCGGCGCTGCTTGGGAGTGGGGCGTGTCCCCTGGACAGGCCGCTCCCCAGCCTCGCGTGGGCAGGCCGCGTCCCAGCCCGGGGCTTTCGCATGCGGTGCCCCCTCGCCGCGCAGTGCGCCGAATCACCCCCATGCCCGCCCCGCCCCCGCCCCCCTCGCGTGCAGACTTCAAGTGCACGCGCTGCAAGGACGGCATGAGCCTTACGGGCGGCACGGTGAGTGGGAGGGACCCCACGCTGCCTGGCTCCGAGCGCTCGTGCAGCTGCTGCGCTGCTGGCCTGGCCTGGCCTGAGTTCTGCCCATTGCTGCAAACAGGGCATCAGCCCGGCCGGAGGCTCGGCAAACGTGCTGCACAGCGCTGTGTACAGCTGCGCTGCGTGTCTGCACAATGTCATTACGGCACACCTGGCACGCCCGCCCCCCGCTCCAGCTTGATAGCCCTGCACGCTGCCCGTGCTGCGCCCGCTGCCCGCCTGCCGTGCCCGCCCACTGCAACTGTTCCTCTGCACCCCCCTCCTACGCCGCCCCCTCCCGCAGTGCAAGACCTTCGCCACCGGCAGCAAGTGCGGCACGCTGGGCTACAAGGCCTACTGCGCTCGCTGCAACGCCCCCAGCGCCCCCAACAAATGCGTGGAGTGCAACGGCTCTCGGGGCCTCGTGGGCGACGCCTGCACCATCCCCTGCAAACGCGTCTACGGCATCGGCTGCCGCAAGTGCAACGCCACCGCCTGCACCAAGAAGGACCCTGCTTACGCCAACGGCCGCCGCTGAGGCTCGCCGGGGCTTGCTCGCTGTGCCCGTGGCAGCGCCCAGCAGCAGCACGGGCACCGGCGGCAGGCCTGCGCCTGAAGCCTTGCCGGGCCTGCGGTTCCGTTGGCAGGCGGCCTGCGCGCCGCACCGGGTGTCTTCTGCTGGGCGGCTGTCGGCCCCCCTCAGTCCTGCCCTCTCCTGTCCTGTCCTGCTTTTGCTCCTTTGACGCCCAGTCGTGTGTAGTACCTACTCCCTGTTTTCCTCTCAACGTCCGCAGACCCCACCCCGCATCCTGCATCCTGTGAAACACCGCCCCACATACAACTGCTTTTGCCAAAATTTACAGCTTGACGGCGCACGCAGCACCTGGCTGCTGCAGCCCCCGCGGCGGCGTCACTGCCCCGCCACCGTCTCCCCTTCCTTTATGCCGATTGCCCCGGCCGCCCCGCCTCCCCTCAACTCGCAAGCGCCCTGCACTCGGTTACCCATCTGCCCTAAACCTTCGCCACCCTCGAACGCCCTTTTCATTGTTTTCCCACTTTCCGCGCTCATGTTAAAGCCGTTTTTCTCGCAGAAGGCCGGGCAGGGATGGCGTGCAGAGACGCTTTGCGGCGGCAGGCAGGAGGAGGGCTGGGTGGGGGTGACAGGCTGGGTGGGGGGCGACCTGCTGGGACGCGCTGCATGGGGCGAGCTTGCATGCACGCAAGTAGATCAGATGGGGCAATGCTACAGGGAAAAAAGGCGAGCAGGAAACGTGCAGGGGGGTTGAGCGTGTAGGAAGTCGTGGTGGTGCGAGGTACAGGGGTGTGTGGTGTCAGGTTGCAGGCAAGTGGCAAGCCAGGGGCGGGTGTAAGCCGAGGGGTGTGAGCTGGCGGGCGGCGTGCAGCTGCGCGTGTTCTGCTGCGGCACGGGCGTGGCAGCGCAGGCGGCGCGCGGCAGGCGGCGTTGTGCGTCCGACGGCGAAGGCGTGCACACCTGTCGGAGAGCAGCGCTGCTGCAGCGGGCAGGCACGCTCTGCTCACATCACGTTGGATGCTGCATACACAAACTGCGGGGGGGGCAGGGGAGGGAGCAAGCGGGGAGGGGCAGAGGAGATCAGGCAGGGGGAGCCCGGTGCTTGCCCCGCCCCCTGCTGCCTGCCAACTTTATTGCAGCTGTAGTAGCCCCTGCACCTGTTCGACACAACAGGGAAGCCAGCAGGCCATGGGTGGCGCAGCCAGGGCATGCACAGCGGCCTGGCAGCCTGCCCCCTTGCGTGCCACCCAAGTGGCGGAAGCCTGCCGCGGTCTGCCCGCTGCGCTGCCGCCCATGGGCCGCCCAATGCGCTGCCGCCCAGTGGCCACCTGCCCCTGCTGCCCATGCATGTGCAACAAGCAACGGGGGGGCATGCGCAACAAACCGGCATACACAACAACAACACAGCTGCTCCCTTGCCGCCTACCTGGCTGAAGTCCACCGTGATCTTGCCAGTCTTCTGCGCATCGAACGCTGCAAAGGTGCGGCCGGCACCCTGGGGAAGCAGCAGGGCGGGCGGGCGGCAGTTGGGGGGCGGTTGGAGGCAGGGGGCGGCCCCGTTGGGCGTTCGCCGCCCTCCCGCACGTCCACACTGCACGCCGGCCTCGACACGTTTCCAGAGCCAGCTGCTCCCACCGCACCTGGAGGAACACGGTCATGGCCATGAACTCTGCAAGGCACAGCGTGTTGCTGCGGTCCGGGTCGAACGACGCAAACAGCGCGGCAAAAGCCGGCGGGTCGAGCTTGTAGCCCGCATGCTCTATGGCCTTGGCTGCTTCCGCCCGGTCCAGCGTGCCTGCACCTGGGGAGACGGGCAGGCAGCAGGTCGTCAGGTGAGGGGGCGGGGGCGGTGCATGCTGCGCCGCGTTTGCTGTCTCCGCCCGGTCCAGCGTGCCTCTGAGACTTGTGAGGGTGTGCTGGGCGCGTGGCACGTCGCTCCAACAGCGCTTGCCCCGGCGTGGGCCCACCCACCCGCTGCCGTGCCCCCCCTCGTGCGGCTCCGCAGCAGCCTGTTGAAGTGCTCGGAGCAGCTTGTTTAAGAAATCAACGAGTCGACTGGTTCCAGTGCTGCATCCAACAGCGCGCGCGCACCTCCGTGGTCGCGGTCAAAGTGTTTATAGCTCAGCGAAACATTTGTTAGGAAGACGTGCAGCCGCTCAAACTCCTCAAAGCTGGCGGCAGGGGGGGGCCAGGTTGAACATTTGGTCGGGAACAGCGAGGGCATCTTTGTCAACACGTTTCCTGTGCGGCGAAAATGACGTCACATCCGGCGGCGCCAAGCACCAAGCGGACGGCAGGGCAGCAGGCGGCGCGGCGGCAGAGGTCAGATGGGCCGTGGCTGAGAGAGCAAGAGCTGGCCGTCCCCTGTCCCCTCTGTTTGTGTGCGATGGCCTGCATTGCCCGAGTAGCAGGCAAGGCGGTGCGGCAGGCGATGAGGAGGGGTGCCGCGGGCGCATTTGCCAGCCTCAGCCACCTCTGTTGCCAGCACCACCCCCGTGGCCTGCAGGGCATCGCCCCGGCACCGCAGCAGCCACGCGCTGCACCTGATGTTGCCGCTGCCGTCGCGGTCGTGCAGCCGCATCATGGCCTGTGAAGGGTGTCGGAGGGTGCTGTGGGTGCTTGGAGCAGCTGACACGGCCACGGCATCCCGGCGCGCCTCTGCCCGACGCACGCTCACATTTTGCACAGGGGGCTGCCCCCTGAATACCCGCCCTTCACCGGCAGTCCTCAACGAGAACTGCACTTGATCGTGTCTGTCTCCACAACCCTGAGTCCGCACACGCACCGCCTGCCCGCAGCAACTCACCGCCACTGTTTTCAAGGAGAAGTTGAGTCCGCCAAGCGCCAGCGCCTTTTGCAGCTCGTGCACATCCAGCTTGCCAGACCTGTCCGCATCGATCCGGGAAAACCACTGCGCAGACAGGAAGGGTTTGACGACAGCGAACTCAAGGCGCCGAGCCTGCAGCCCAAACATGGGACTGGCAGAGAGCGAGCGAGAGAGCCGGCTGCCGCCGCCGCCGCCGCCGCCGCCGCCAACCGACACAACAACTGCTGGTGCGCCAGAGTCATTTCAATTGGGTCTAGTGCCATTGCAGTCCCACCCAAACCGCGCTAATGGGCGGTGGAGCCCGCGAGGCTCAACGCGGCCGCGCCGCGCCGGCTCCTGCTCGCCCGCTTGCCTGCCAGATCTGATCCCGACTGCTCTGAGCCATGTCCTGTATTTGTGTCAAGTCGCGGCGGGTATTGAAGTCCGGTGAAGGCGAGGCGAGCCGCTCGCGGCGAGCAGGGGCGCTGGCTGAGGCTGCGAGCTCACAACACGCTGATGAGGAGTTGCAGGATAAGGGGTGCGAAGGACACGAAGACAGGATTCCTGGTGGAAGTGGGACCCACTGCCGCCCGCTCGCTGACCGGCACGTGGCTTCCCCTCACGACCACGCCTGCCTGCCCTGCCTGCTCCCTCGACTCGTCTCGTCTCCGGAGGCCTGGGTTACCAGAACAGAAGGGAAAAGAATGAAATCGTGTCGCAAGCAAGTGATATGACAGAGCTTGTGTGGGGGCGGAATGTGTGGTGCTGCTATAAAAGGGCGGGGGCGGGCGGGGCGGTGCAGGGTCCCGAAGGGGGGGAGGGGGGGGGGTGCAACAACAAAGCAGTGCGGAACGTGTGGGTGACCGTCAGGATAGTGGGAGACGATGGAAGAATGGGCATCGGAAGAGAGAAGAGGGGGGGAGAGACTCTAGAGGGAGGTGTCGTGGGGCGGGGGCACGCGGTCAGGGGAGCAAGTGTGGAGCGCAGCAAGGCAGCGCGGGGTCGGACTCACATCACACAGCACAGCGCAGGCGCACACGAGTGAACGGGAAGGCCTGCTGGCACTTGGTGGGAAAACTTGGCGGCTGGGTTGCACGCACAACCGCCGGAGCGCCGGCCAAATGAGGCGCGGGCAGGGAATGGGCGGGCAGGTGTTGAGCAAGGTGCAGGCCGAGCGTGCCGGTGCGCTCGCTGCGGCGACGCCCGCAACCACGGCTGGGGTGGCGGATCGAGCGACGGCAGCAGCTGCGGCGCTTGCGGCTGCAGCCGGGGGGCTGGTGGGCACGTGGCGCCAGGCGGCGACACCTGCAGCGCGCGCAGCGCAGGTCACGCGTTGAGCAGCGTGCCCACGCCATCGGACATCATCGCATCCACCAGCCTCTCTGTGTCGTGGCTGCCGCCCAGCCCCGAAGGGCCGTTGTCGCTGCTGCCGCCCTTGGCCGCCGGCTTGCCCTCTGCGAGCGCAGCAGCAGCCAGCGCCGAAGCCGCGTTGGGCGCCGCCGCCGCCGGGGGGGTGCCCTTGGCGGCGGCCGGCGCGGCGGGCGACGCGGCGGCGGCGGCGCCGCGCTCGCCGCCGGCGGCTGTGGGAGCGACAGGCGGCTTTGTGCCTGGAGGGCTGCCTGGCGAGGTGCTGCCGTTGTTGGGGCCCTCTGTCATGCGCCGCTTCAATGCCGGGCCCTCGTCTGCACGCCAGTGGGTGGAGGCCAGCAGGGCAAGAGGGGCGGTGCGGTGAGGGGAGGGGCGACGGGATGGCAGGCAGGCAACCCGTGCATGGCGGCTTATACCCAGCGGCCCTCCCAGCAGGGGCAGCCTGCAGCAGGCAGGCGCTCCCTTCCTGCAGGGCCGGAGGCATGCGGGCGGCGCACAGAAGGGACGTGAGTGGCAGTGGCCCCTCTGCAAACAAGGCTGCTGCTCACCGTCCTCTGGGATGGGCGACTCTGCCCGCCGCTTGTGCCCCTCGCGCTCGCCCGTGGCCTGAGGCGACAGCATGCCCTGCAGCAGGGGTGGGTGGGGTGGTGGGTGGTGGGTGGTGGTGGTGTGTGTGTGGGTGGGGGTGGGGTGGGGGTGGGGGGGGGGGGGGGGGGGGCGGGCGGGGCGATGGGACAGCACGCAGGTGAGGCAGAGTGCAGCGCTGTGGCGCTGCACCTGTGCTGCGTGCTGCGTGCGCCCCTGCGTGCTGCGGTGCAAGCCTGCCAGCCTCCCCAATTCTCTCCTGCCCTTGTGCAACAACAACCGCGTCTGCAACGCCGTGGCTGCGCAGCACTCACCGGGTGACCCAGGATGGGCATCGACGCCACCTTTTGCATGGCGGCGCTGACGGGCGGGCGGAAGGCGGCAGGGTGCATGCCACCATATGGGTTGAGCGGCGGCATCTGCACAGATGGACAGCAGGCAGGCAGTAGCAGAGGCAGAGGAGATCTTAGCAGGCTTTGTGAGGGGCGCCATCCGCACATAAGGACAGCAGGCAGGCTTGCTGGAGGCGCGGCAGCGGCGACGCTTGCTGTCGCGCCCCGCCTGCCGCCGCCTCCGCTGCGCAAGCTCTGCGCCCTCCCTTTTGAACCCCCTAGTGAGCAGGGCCTGGTCAGCACGCGGCCTAGACCTCCCCTGCCGGTATTGGCCCCCCCTCTGCTCTCACCTGGAACAAGTGGTGCGCCAGGATGGGGTGGGCATAAGGCATCGCATACGCGCTCGCCGCCGCCGCTGCCGCCGCCGCCGCCGCCGCGGCCACGCCGCCGCTGTGGTGGCGCGACAGCAGGCTGCCCGCCGCCGCGGCGTGCCGCAGCTTGGTCTCTATTTGCTTCCGCTCGGCTTGCGACTGCGCAGTCGGGCAGAGGTGGGGCAGGTGGGGCGGGCGGGGTGGGCAGGCAGGCAACCAGTGCAACTAGCAAAGGTGAGCAGGCACACGCGTACGCTCCAACTGCGAAGGGTTCGAAGCTGGGCCCGTTCTGCCCCCCACTGCCTGACCCTCGTGGTCCACCTTTTTCAGCGCTGCCTTCACCTCTGCCAGCTCCCCCCGCAGCGACTTGATCTCCTGCTCAGTGGTGGAGAGCCCAACCAGGTCTGGATCCGTCGCCGCCACCGCCGCCGCCGAGGGCCCGCCGCCGGCGCCGTCCTCCTGCTTGCCCGCGGGCGGCGCCGCGCCCTGCTGCGCGCCGCCGCCGTTGGCTGCGGCGCCGCCGCCGCTGCCCGCCGCCGCCGCCGCTTTGAGGCGCACAATGGTGTCTGCCGCGCGGCGGCCAGCATCGCGCGCCTGCATCAGCGCGGCCTCTGCCGCCTTCAAGCCGTCCTCTGCCTCCTTGGCGCGTATGCGGCTCTCCTCCAGCTCGCCCTCCAGCTGCTTGCTCTCCTCCCGCAGTTGCCTGCGCAGGAAGGGGGAGGGTATCCGGAGGGCGGGGTGGGTGGGACGGAGGTCGGAAGGGACGGCAGGCCAGAGAGGCCGGCGTCACTGCAGCATGCTGCAAGCACGCGGCTCGCGGTCTCACGTGCGGCGTGCGCTGCACACGCCGCCACAAGCTTTCCTGCCATACAACCCCCTCTGGACCCCCCCCCCCCCTCCGCACCTCTCCCGTGCTGCGCCCACCCCCTTCGGCTCACGCCCCCCTCCTGCGCCCCGCCCACGCACCGCGTCTCCTCCTGCAGCCGCCGCAGCTCCGCTGGATTGGTGAGGCGCGTCAGGTTGGCGGCGCTGCTCTGCTTGTGGAAGTGCCGCAGCAGGCCCTGGCGGAAGGTCTGGTGCTCGTCGCCGGGCGCGGCGCCGGCGCCGGCGCCGCCGTCGGCGCCGTCGCCCTCCCCGGCGCCCTCCCCGGTGTCGCCCTCGCCGCTGCGTGTGCTGTGCTCGCGGTCTGCAGGCAGGGGGTGAGGGGAGGACACAGGGGTCAGCGCTCTACGTGCCGCCTGCTTCAGCAGGCGTGGCGCGCACAACAGCGCGCGCGCACAACAGGCGCCGCCGCCCTAGCTGGTTGCTGCAGATTGCCAGTCATCCTGCACATGCTCCACGCTTGCGTCAGCAGCAGCAGCAGCAGCAGCAGCAGCCCGCCCACGCGCTCACCGCCCTCGTGAATCTGGTGCATGCTGGGCAGCGCGTGGAACGGCGGGTAGGCGTTGAGTATGAGCGAATCAACAGTGCCGGTCTGCAGCAAGGGGGCGAGGGAGGAGCAGCGTCAGGGCAGAGGCTGAGGGGCAGGCGCAGCGCAGCGCACGGCAGGGCAGGGCCACAGCCACGCGGCGCCACGCTGCCTGACCCTCGTAACCCTCCTGCTGCTCCCCGCCCCTTCGTGTGCCCCATCCGGCCCGCTTGCTCACGCTCTCAGCTGCTCCCTGCCTCGCCGCATGCTCCCTTCTGCCCACGGCTCCCCTCCCCTGCACCTCTGCGGCACACCGCTGCTGCCAGCGCCACCTCACAGCGCATACTCCAACACAAGCACCCCTCACCTGCGCCAGCACCGGGTTCTCCAGAATCATGCTGACGCTGTTGCGGCGCAGCATGCGGCGGCGCGCCGAACCCACGCGCGCGCCGCCGCCCTCCTCGTCCTCCTGCGCGCGGAGAGCAGGCGGCGGGCAGCCGCGGTGAGCGGGCTGCTGCGCAGACCAATGCAGAGCCTTTCTGCCGGCGGCGTACGCGCCCTGGCTCCTGCCGGCCAACCTCTCTTAAGACGCCGCCTGCTGATTGATTGTTCATGCAATGGTGTCCATGGTTGCCTGCGTGCAGTCTGCACCCACCCCCTCAAACCTCACCTGGAAGTCGTCCATGGCCGCCTGCAGCGAGTCCACCTCCCCGTTGCTGGCGCCCCACATGCGGCTGCGCTGCCGCCCCAGCTGCGCCGCGGCGTAGTGCCGAGAGGTGACGGGGGGGTCGCCGCCGCCGCCCACATTCTCCTCCCCCGCGCCCGTCGCCGCCTGCAGCAGGGCGTCGAAGAGCTCGCTGCCGCCGCTGTTGCGCGAGTGGGTCTGCAGATTGGCGGCTGAAGGCGGGCGGCGCAGCATTCCCGCCGACGGCACGCGCTTCATGCTGCCAAGGCCGCCGCCGTTCATGTGGCCTGCAGGGGTGGGGTGCAGGGTATGCAGGGTTGCGGTTGGGTGAAGTGGATGAGTACACTGTACACAGCTGACACGCTGTGGAGCCCGGGCAGGCGGCACACCATGCTGCAGCTTGAGCATGGCGTGGGGAAGGTCTGCTGCGGGCCAAGGGCTCCCCGGCCAGGCCCGGCCGACCCACCAGCAGAGGCCACGCGCCGCATCGCCTCGCGTGGCGGGCTGGCAGGCATGGGCCGCTGGTTGGAGAGGGAGAAGTGGGAGGCGTCGGCGCGCTCCTGCGGCAGGCGGGGCGGTGTGTGTGGGTGTGTGTGGGGGGGTGGGGTGGGGGTGGGGGGAGGGGCGGAGGGCGGGGGGCGCGGGCAAGCGCCGCAGTCGCGGGCGCACTGCATTCCGCCGACACACCCCCAGCCCTGCTGCTCGTTGGCCAGTCGTGCCTTGTGCGCAGCCTCCTCACATGCAGCCTCCTCACCACTTTACGCTGCCGCCACTGGCCCCCCAACCCAGCCCCCTCTTCCGCCCTCGGCGCACCCCCTCTGCCGTCACACCTTGCGCCCGGCGTCCTCGCACATGCATGCCTCCTGCCCGGCGGTCACCAAGTTGGACTCGTTGCCGTTGCGCGTGTCGACAATCTCAATGTCCACCAGACAGGGGCACAGCCCCAGCACCTCCAGATTGTACCGCGTCACTGCAGGCAGGCGGGGCGGAGCGGGCGGGCGGCGGCGAGGGCTCGGCGAGGGGGCTCGGCGAGGCGGCACAAGCCGCATGCGCAGCACAGCGGTGGAGCAGCAGCGAGGCGCAGCGCAGCGCACCCGTGAACAGGTAGTTGTTGTCGCTGCCGTAGCGGTTGCGGTCCAGGTTGGTCGAGTAATGCCCCCCCTCGCCGTCGGTCAGCGAGTGGCGGCGCAGCTCGTCGGCCACGCGGTGCGTGCCTGTGCTGAGCTCGACCACCTTGGTGCGCCGCGTGTTGGTGGACAGGATCTGTGGAGCGGAGCAGGTGCGGGGGATGAGCAGCAGGAGGAGGCGGAGGGGCCGGGGGACACACAGGCGCGCGGCGCAGCGACGGTGGCTTCTCATGCAGCCCGCAAGCCCTGCCTGCCGCATCGTCAGCCTGCGGCGGCCCGCAGCCCCACGCACCTGCAGCACATTGCGAGGGCAGTCCAGTCGCGACGACTCCACACGCTGGATGGTGGCCAGCACTTGCAGGAAGGCAGAGGTCACGGACGCGCACGCCTCGGTGCCTGCGCAGCATGAATCATGGCGAGGCGGGCAGCACGAATGATGACGACCTGCATCTGTACTTGAGCCCGCTCCCGGGACATGCAGCGCCTGCAGGCGCTGCACGGGAACTGCCTGCCCGCTGCTCCCAACAGCGCCGCTGCCGGCCACAACAAGAGCGTCAGCACGGATGGCAGCCAGCACATCGACGGCTGCGGCTGTGCTGCCTCCTGCACAATGTGCAGAATGCCGCGCACCCTCAGGCATGTCGGTGCCCTCCTCCACGCCGTTAGTGTAATGGTGCCATCGAAAGTGGGCCTTGTAGCTGCACAGACAAAACAGATGGCAGGTGCGCGGGGTGAGCGGCATGCTGGCCCGCTGCGCACCAGCACTGGGGCTGGCGCCGTGCCATCGACAGGCCGCACCCTACCCTACGTAGGCTGCTGCTGATCCAATGATCAGGCTGCATCAAACCCCAAGACAACGACAGCACAACGAGGTGCACACGCAGGCGGCGGCAGCGGCAGCGAGGGCCCCCTGACGAGCGGCTCACAGCAGCTGGTTGTTGGTGGGCCGCGAACGGCCCGGCGGCTTCGCATTGCCGTTCATGGCCGCGTGGGAGCCGAGAGGGGCGTCGCGCCGTGAGGGGGCGCCGCACCCCTGCTGCCTTCAGCCCCTGGGAGCGCCGCGGTGACGGACTGCGCTGCTCGTGGCGGGGCAGGGAAGCTCCGAGGGTGGGTGCAGCGGAGCTGGGGACGGCACAGAGCTCTCGGGGAGCTCTCGGGGAGCTGGTTCCGGCCCCGACACCACTCAGCCGCGCTACTTCGCAGAGGCGCAAGCCAGCAGGGAACTCTGACCGAAATGTCCCTTCTGGCGGGCAGGCTGGCGCGTCGCTGCGTCGACGAGGCTGGTGCAGGAGGAGGTTGGCGCCGCCACACTCAAGCGAGGCTGGGGTCACGGGTGGGTTCGGGAAATTTCGCTAGAAGCTTAACGGCGCAAGTTGGGCTGGCCGGCGAGCCTTGAGGACGGCTCAGCAGGCTTGCCGGACCACCGCCCTCTCCCATCATGCCCCGATGCTCCCTCCGGTGGCACATTGCGTTTCTCGCTGCTTTCTAGTGTTTTCAGCAGCCCAAAGATGCTTTATCAGGCGCTGTTCTGTCCGAGGAACGAGAGCTGGGTTGCGCTTGCGCCGCCCGGCGCGCACTTTCGCAAGCAGCGCCCGGAACGATCGAGACGCTCTGAAAGACACATTTGCAGGCAATCCTCGCCTGCAGGGGGGCACCGCGGAGTTTGGCGGCGGGACAGGTGCGGCAACCTGCCGCACCACGAGACCGACCGTGTCGTCTGCGGGCGCAGGCCTGCAACGCTGCTGTAGCCGCGCCTGCAGGCTCGTAGTGGCCGCCGGTCGCTCTTGCTGCCATGCTGTACATTGGTTTGCAACCTGCCGTGATCACCACACATGCAGGCGCACGGGAGATGCGCTGCCGCTGGCTCGCGCTCCCGTCATTACAAGCTGCGCCTCCTGATCGGCACCTGGAGTCGTCAAGGCGTCACGAAAACATCAGCAATGTTCACACAGCAATGGTGGAAGAGGATCATCATGTGAGTATAAGCAAGTCAGAGGAGCCCCAATGCAGCCGTCACGCTGTTGCGCCGCTGCCAGCGCCGCCGCCGCCGCCGCCCTGCTGCTGCCAGTCGCGCGGGCGCAGCACAAAGCCGCACACCTGGCGCAGGAAAGGAGCGTCTAGCCCATAGTCTGCCAGCGTCAGCCCATCCTTGCAGTCCTGCGTGAGCATAACAACAAGTTGTAGGATGGGCCTGTTGCAAAATGGCCGGGTGGCACCCTGCAGGAGACGCAGAGCAAGGCTGTACACCTGCCTCAATGCAACAGGCCCCCAGCGAAAGCATGCAGCGCTGAAAGGGCAGGCTTAGCACGCTTTCCACAACCGTCTGTGCAGCGCCCACATCATGCATTCGTTCGTTCATTGACCGTGCTGCAGCAGCGCCCGCGCTGCACTGTGCGTGTGCAGCACCCACCTCCCCCAGGAACTGCATGGCCAGGTCGGCCGGGGGGCGAGGCTCGCGGGGCGGGTAGCGCGGCGGCGGCGGCGCATAGGGGTCGAGCCCCTTGGGCTGCGGCGGCGCAGGGTAGTCCAGCCGCACGTCGCCGCCCTGTGCCGCCAGCGCCTCGGCTTGCGCTTTGAGGTCGGCCACGCGCAGGTCAGCGCGGCACTCGAGCAGCTGCAGCTGGCGGCGCTCCTGCCACCGCCCGCTGCGCACCTCCACTATCACATGCAGCAAGGGGAGATCCTGCTGCTGCTCCGCCTGCAAGGTGGGGGAGGTGGGAAAGGGCGTTCGCTAAGCAAGGTGGGATGCTTCGGGAGTGCAGTAGGCGAGCGGCGAGCGGCGGCGCGCTCGTGCCTGTCGCCAGCTGCCTGTACGGCAGCAATGCTGTCGGCATGGCAGCCGACGTCCGCTCTCACCATGCTGCGAGGCGCGGCAGGTCAAGCGGTGCAGCGGGAGGGGAGACGGCTGGTCCACCTGCAGGGTTCTGGGCCTCCCAAAAGCCTGCCAAGGCACTGCTAGAAGCAATCGGTAGTCTGCTGCTGCTCGTGGCGGCCATTAGAGGCACGAGCGTCTTGGCGAGCAAGAGTTTCTTAGCATTGCCAGCGCACCCATCCCTTGCACTCCAATCGGGGGGCCGCACGATAGTTCGTTGCCATCTACGCGACCTGAAGCAGTCGTGGAAGGGCTTTGAGGTCGGAGCAAGGCCAATGCCGGGCGCCGGGCCGCTCAGTCCGCAAGCCGCCAGCGCCTCACAGGCGCCAATGCTGCTGCACAGGTCAGGCAGAGCACATCTAGCCCTGCTGCGTCGGCCGCCTTGGTCCTGGCAAGCAGCCCGCAGCGGCGGCGGCGGCGGCGGCAGCAGAGGCGTGCTAGTGGCGGCAGCAGCTGTGAGGGGGCGCAGGAAGAGCAGCAGCTCGGCTGGCGATGCCGACGGCAGTGGCGGCATGCTAGGCACAGCAGCCGAGCCGGCAGCGGCCCCTGCGGAGCCGCTCGACCTCCAGGCGCACGCGCCGCGCGGCGAGCGGTGGGCGCCGGCGGCGCTGCCGCAGCGCTGGCTCGCCTTTTCGGACCTGCACGTGTCCCACAGGACCCGGGGCATCTGCATGGAGGTCTTGGAGCGGGTGCACGAGGAGGCGGCAGCACGTGGCGCAGGCATCCTCTTCTTGGGTGGGTGCTTGAGGGGGGTCTCAGCAGGGGGGGGGGGGGGGGGGGGGAGGTTGTCGGCGCCTGGCGTCCTTGCGCCGCTCCTTGTTTGCTGCAGACTGCAATCTGCCCCCTTGCCATCCATCGCCCAGCATCATGCAGCCCCCAACGGCCGTGCCTGATTGGCCCACCACCTCGTTTTTAACCCACCCCCACCCCCACCCCCACACCCACACCCATCCGGAACCAGGCGACTTTTGGCACACGCGCGGCGCGCTACCGGTGGAGCCCCTAAACGAAGTGATTGCCCGGCTGGCGGGCTGGCGGCAGCCCACCCTCATGCTGCCTGGCAACCACGACCAGGTGCGGACTGGTGGGGGGAAGGAGCGGTGGGGAAGACCCGGGATGCGAAGGAGGCGTGCTTCAGGTGGGCGTGGCTGGGGGCACCGACCTGCGTGCATCGGGAGGGGGTGTGGGGGGGTGCGAGCGGGGGCAGCTGGGCGCCTGATGGGCGGCGTCTTGGGAGTAATACTTGGTAGATCTTGCCGCCAGCGGCCCTTCCAACCACCCCGTCGCCGTTGCCCCCCCGTCTGCCTCCCCCCGGCGGGCCAGGTGTCTCTGGGCGGGGAGGTGCACGCTCTCACTCCCCTGGCGGCAGCCAACCCCGCCATCCACGCATTCGACGGTGGGTCAGGCTGCGGACGCTTGGCCCGCGGGGTTGGTTGATTGCAGCTTGCATCCAATCAGTTGCAATGCAACTCTCCCACTTGACTTCATGGAGTTGGTTCCCGATGGACTTGGTCCCCCGCCCTCACTGCCCCCACCCCCAGGCCCTGCGCTCTTCCTGGGCGCCCTGTGGCTGCCCTACCGGCGGGACCGCTCCCGCCTGGAAGCAGCGCTGGCGGCGGCCACCGCCGGCGGCCCGGCAGCAGCGGCGGCGGCCGCAGCAGAGCACGGCGGCGGGCACGCCGCGTTGCAGGCCGTGTTTGCGCACACTGACATCGTGAGGAAGGGAGAGGGCAGGGACCACCTGCGTGTTCTCTGCGCGCGTGTTCTCCACTTCTGGTGCTCATCTTGACACGCACTCTCGGGGCTTCACAGGGGAAGAGGGCAGCGAGGCTCGCACGCGCCACGCAAGCGAGAGGAGGTCCAACCGCATGTGCGCAGATGCACGCTCCTGCCTGTCCGAGCTCTGCCCTGGCCTGCTCCCCTCTCAGCTCGGAGCACTTATGAACGAGGCGTACCAAGCGCACGACGGCCTGCCGCCCAGCCTGTTCCCGCCAGACATCCCAACCTACACTGGTGCGGCAGCAGTGGCTGGGGGGAGCGTTGCGCCTGCCCGGCCCTGGGTGGCCTCCCCTGTCTGCTCTGCGCCGTCGCGCGCCCTCGAAGCCACCCCCTGCCGCCCTTCTTCAACACTGCAGGCCACTACCACAAGCCCCACACCGTGCCCGGCAGCCGCATCACCTACATTGGGTCGCCCTATCAGGGTGAGGGGGGAAACAAAAAATGTAACGACTGTGAAGGGGGGGGGCGGCTGACAGCCGAGGGAGGGTGAAGGCTTGGGCTGCACGTCTCAGGTGCTCGGTCGGCACGGCGCAAGCACCTGGTGGCGCCACTCAGCCGCCCACCCCCACCCCCGCCCACCCGCGCCACACGCAGTCAGTCGCGCCGAGGCCGGGCAGCAGAAGCGGCTGCTGCTGCTGGACCGCTCCGCAGGCTGGGAGGTGGCAGAAGAGCTCAACCTGGATGTGGGGCCCCGCTACTTTGCCGCCGCCGCCGTCCCCGCCGCGCGTCCGTCGGCAGAAGCGGCAGAAGCGGCGGCAGCCGGGGCGGCAGAGGCAGGAGAGGAAGCAGCAGCAGACGCGGCGGGAGGGGAGGCGGGTGCCGCAGCAGGGGCGGGACCAGAGGCAGCGGCGGCAGCGGCAGAGGCGGCGGCAGCGCCAGAGTTCGACCTGCAGCTGCCCGAGGGGCTGCGCCCAGGGGACCGACTGCTGCTCACGCTGCCCGTTGCGGCGGCCAAGCAGCACGCAAAGCAGCTGCGCAAGCTTGAGAAGCAGGGTGGGTGGGTGGGGGGGGGTCAAGCCAATGGGATAGGGGGATGAGCAGGGGTGGCTGAAGGTTTCAAGCTGAGGGGGGAGGGGAGAAAAGTTCGAGTGCGCAAACCGCCCGCCCGCCGGCCTGCCGCCCTTCACCCCCCCCCCCACCCCCCCCCACCCCCCCCCCACCCCCCCCCCACACACACACCCACCCACCCCACCCCACCCACCCACACACACACCACCACCACCACCACCACCCCACCACCCCAACCCCCACCCCAACACTCGCTCCCCGTGCAGGCGTCGAGATAGAAGTGATTTCGCCGCCCGAGGCAGCAGCCACCCCCCGGCTGGGGGCCGCCGAGGGCTTGGGCCCGCTGCAGGCAGGTGGTGGGGCAGGGGGAGGTGCCCACGGGTTTGCCAGCTGGCAGGCTGCGTGGGTGGGTGCAGATGAGTTGAGTGTTCTTTTGTTGGTTAATACAAGAGGCATTCAGATGACTGTCGGGAGAGTTTCGATGTTGCTGACCTCCCCCTACCCTGGCCCCTCCCCCTCCCGCCGCAGCTGTGGGAGCGGTACTGCAGCTGGCAGCGGCTGCCGGCGGGCGCGGCGGCGGCGGGCGCCGAGCTGCTGCGTCGCCTGCTCACCGAGGACGGCGCGGGCAGGCTGGAGGCGCAGCACACATCCCTGCAGTTCAGCGCCGTGGAGGTGGAGGGCTACTTCAGGTGACACCTGGAACACCTGGAGGGGCGGCGGCGTGCATGAGGGCGCCAGCTGTGTGTGTGTTTGTCGATCACGCAATGTGGCGCCGCAGCAGCGGGGAATGCTTGCGGGGTGGTGTGTGCACGCCCCCGGCCGCCTCTCTCCCAAAGCTGCTGCGAGCCGGTGCGCTGCGATCTGCCGCAGTGCTCGATGCCCTGTGCCCAATCGTCTCCTGTCACCGTGCCTGAACTCTCCTTCCGCTGCCCATCATCTTTGCGCAGCTTCCGTGAGCCGGTGCGCTACGACCTGTCGCAGCGTGGGCTGGTGGTGGTGACCGGGCAGGTGCAGGACACGGCAGAGGCAGGCAAGTGGGCGGGGTTACGCGGCACTCATTGGGCGAGGCTTGGTGGGCAGGTGGGCGGCGAGGATGCACTGCAGGCACACGCTACCTGCCGGTGCTGACGCCCCTGCTGCCTCCCTCACTGTCCCCTCTTTGGCAGGCGTGGAGTCAAACGGAGCAGGCAAGACGGCGCTGATGATGGCGCCCCTCTGGGCTCTTACTGGCAGCGTAGACGCCCGTGCGGAGGCAAGCAACAGCAGCAGGGGGGGGGGAAGGAGCCTGGCAAACTTGGCACCCAGAGTATGCATGTCGCTGCTCTGGACGCGCGCGCGTGCTGCCGCCGCTGCCGACACGTGCATGCCACACTCCTGCCGCCCTCCAGAAACCCAGCGCGCACAGTTTGAACTTGCGCTGCCCTCCCCCTGCCCCTCCACCGCAGGGAACCTCTGCCGCACGGCTGCTGCTGTCTGACATCATCAACGACGGCTCCAAGAAGGCGCGCGTGCGGGTGGAAGGCACCGTAAACGGGCAGGCCTTTGCCGTGGAGCGCACCGCCAACAAAAAGTGAGGGGGGGGGGGGGTCCATTGGTAGAGGGTGTGGGGCAGTCGGGGGCTGGCTGCGCTGGCCAGTGCTGTTGGAGCGGCGCAGGGCGAGACCGCCCATGGGCATGGCAGACAACAAACAGCGAGGGAGGGGCAGGGTTGCCCGCCCTCTCAAGGCACGAGAGAGTTGCAGGGTCGGGGTGCAGGGGTGCTGCCCACACCGGGCGGTCGTTGATCGCCAGAGTTCTGCTGGCAGGGTTGGGCCAGGCGCTGAGCGTTGGCGTCGTATGTGACCCGTGCGCAGCAAACACGCAGCCAAACAATTTGCGCCCACCCACCCCGGCCCTGCAGGACTTCTAACGTCGCTTTCGAGCTGGATGGGCGGGAGATGACCACGCAGGCAAGTGCAGGGTCGACTATATACCCTCCGTTATGTGACCCGCCCTCTGGCCTGCCAGCTTCGCCGCCTTCCTCGGTAACCGCTCGCGCCCAGGGGCAACGAAAACATCTGCCTGCCCCCGGCTTGATTGATGCCTGCAGGAGAACAAGCTGACGCAAGAGCTGATAGACTCGCACCTCGGCGCCGAGCTGCTGGGCCGCGTCGTGTTTTACGGGCAGAGCGACATCACCGCCCTGCTCGAGGTGAGCCCCCCGCCGCTGCTCGTGCCCCCCTCTTGCCCTGCTCGTGCCCCCCCCCCCCTCCCTCCCTGCCTCCCTGCCTCCCTCTTGCCCTGCATTCAAAGCCGAGCTGCCAAAGCTGGAGACCTGGCTGCACGCCCCTTCTTCCCTGTATGGCTGAGCACACGCGCCCGCGCGCGCATGCTGCCCCTTTCGCCTTGGGGCCTCTGCAGGCGTCTGACCGTGCCTTCAAGGCGGAGCTGTCAAAGCTGGAGGACCTGGATGTGTGGGCCGCTGCCAAGAACGCCAGCAAAGCGGAGCTCAGCAGCAGGTGATCGAGCAGCGCATGCACTACACACACTTGGGGCCTTGGGTGGGTGTCGTGAGTGGGCAGGGCAACAGCAGGGGTTGTCTGCACAGCTGGCGCCAGCGGCAGCGATGGCAACCCCCCCCACTGCTGCTGGTCTTGACAACGTGTAACCTGCCTACGTCCACGTGAACCGCAGGCGCGATGCGCTGAGCGAGGCAGGCGCCGCGCTGCGCGAGCGGCGGCAGCAGGCGGGCGCCCTGGAGGAGCAGCTTGCAGGCTTGCAGCAGCAGGCAGGGGAGTGGGCGGCGCAGCACAGCGCAGCCGGAGAGGCGCTGCAGCAAGAAGCTGGCGGCCTGCTGGCGCAGCTGCAGGCACGGCGGCAGGCAGGCGCCGCTGCCGTCATGCTCGGCCAACAGGCAGCCGAAGCCCTGAGTGCCGAGCTTGCAGCGCTGCAGGGACAGCTGGCAGAGTTCGGCGTCGCGGCGGATGGCATCGGTGGCAGCACTACCGCTGAGCTGGCGGCGGCAGAGGCGCGGCTTGCGGCGGCGCAGCAGCGGCAGCTCGCCCTGCAAGAGGAGCAGCAGCGGCAGCAGTTTGAGCTGGGCGCCGCTGCCGGCACCGCCGCCGCCGCGCAGCGTGAGGTGCATCAGATGCGCGAGGCGGGGGCAAGTGTCGCAGAACTCCTGCAGGCTTTCCTGCAGCAGAACCCCTCCCTGGCTGCCAGCAGCGCCGGCAGCTCTGCTGCTGCTGCAGAAGCACTGGAGGGTCTCTTGGAGCGGCAGCAGCAGCAGCGGCGAGATCTCGAGGCGGCGCTGCAGCGGCTGACAGCTGGGCGGGTGGAGGTGGCGGGGCAGGAGTCTCGCCTAACGGCCAAGCTTGAGCAGGCACAGCGTGCGGCAGACGAGCTGGCGGCAGCGCAGTCGGCCGCGCAGCAGCTGCAGGCGCAGGCGGCAGGCGACGGCGGCGGCGGCGCCCCCCCGGCGCTTGAAGATGCGCAGCGCCAGCGGCGCAAGATGCAGCGCCGCCTCGCCGGCGCGCAGCAGAGGCTGGGAGACGCCCAGGGCCTGGCGCGCGAGCGGCGGCGGCAGCTTGAAGAATACCAAAGCCTGGTGGATGGCGCTGTCATCAGCAGCGGAGAGGGCGGCGGTGAGGGCAGCGGCGGTGATGGTACCGCTGTCGGCAGCGCCAGCCACAAGCACACAGAGGGCACGGTGTGCGACCGCTGCCAGCAGCCCATCAGCAGGGAGTTGTTCGACAGCAACGTGCAGCGGCTGCAGGCGGCAGCGGAAGCGGCGGCGGCGGCGGCGGCCAGGGCGGAGCAACAGGCGAGCGAGTTTGAGCAGGCAGTGGAGGACCTAGATGCAGCTGTGGAGGCTGCAGGGGACTGGGAGGAGCAGCAGGCGGCGCTGGCTGCTGCGGAGCAGGCGGTTGCCGCCAAGGCAGGGGCCGCCGACGCAGCAGCGGTGGCGCTGCAGGAAGCTGAGCAGCAGCTGGCGGCGCTGGTGGCGGCGGTAGGAGACGCTGACGCGGCGGCGGCGGCGCAGCGCTCGGCTGGCGAGCAGCTGGCGGCTGCCGTCGCGGCAGCAGAGGCAGAGGCGGGGCTGCAAGCGCAGCGTCAGGCCATGTTGGATGATGGTGCAAGCGCTGCAGCCGCCGAGGCCGAGGCAGACCAGAAGCTGCAGGCGGCGCAGCAGCGGCAAGAGGCGGCGCAGGCTGCTCTGCAGCAGCTGGAGCAGGATGCAGCTGACGCGGCGGCGGCGCTGGCGGAGGCGCAGCAGGCGCTGCAGGGAGTGGCGCAGCATGCGGAACGTGCGGCGCGCCTGGAGCAGCAGCGCGCGCAGGCGGAGCAGCGGCGGCGGCGCCTGCAGTCACAGCTTGAAGTCCTGGCGGACCTGGGCGGCGGCCAGCTGGCGACAGCAGAGGCCGAGCTGCAGCAGGCATCCGGCAGCGCAGGCACAAGCGGCAGCGGCAGCAGCGGCGAGCTGGCAGGCATGGCCCACACGGATGTCGAGGCCGCGCTCGATGCAGCAAGCGGTGCGGCACGCGCCGCGCTGGCGTCCGCCGCCGACTGGCAGCAGCGCTGGCGCTGGCACGGCGCGCAGCCCAACCTGCCGGCGCGTGACGCAGCGCTGGTCGCGCAGCAGCTGCAGGCAGCCGAGGCGCAAGTTGCAGACGTGGAGCGGAGGCAGGCCGAGCTTGAAGGGGAGGCGGCGCTGTGGAAGCAGGCAAGGTTTGCTGCACCGCATGCAGCATGCAGCGCTCTGCATGAGCGGCCGCCCCGTGCAGGCAACAGGCACTCACGTGCACACCCACAGGGCATGCCTGGGCTCCCACGCTCTTCTCCCGCCCAGTCACAGCGCACGCACATTCCCTGCCATGCGTCTGCCTGCTGCAGGTCGACGACGCCTTCCTGCCCAAGGGCGTGGTGAACTTTGTGGTGGAGGGGGTGCTGGGAGACTTGCAGGCAGCGGCCAGCCGCAACCTGAGGTGAGGTGGGGGCCGCGCGGCGGCGGCTTTCAGCGTGAAGGACCTGGGGAGGCGAGCGGGGCTGTGCAGCCACCTCTGGCGCCTGCTCGACGTGCTGCAACGACCCTCTGCCTGCACTTCCACATGCGTGTGGCACAACGCCTGTGCCCAGTACCACCCAAGCCACCCCGCCCTGCCTGCCTGCCTGCCTGCCCACCACCCCCTTCCCTTTGCACAGCGCCCTCACCAGTGGCATGACCCTCACGCTCAGCCCCAGCAAACCCAGCAAGAAGAAGGGAGACGCAGACGGCACGATAGAGCAGATCGAAAAGGCGGGTGGGGTGGCTGGCAGCGGGGCGGTGCCCGCGACGCATGCCATCTGTGTGCCCAACCAGTGGCTGCCGCTGGGCTTGGGCACGGCTGTCGCCTGGGTGCATGCCCCTGCGCAGGTCGCATGCACCCACCCTCTTGCAGCCTCCGCACCCACCCACCCGCTGCCGCCCCTGCAGCTGGTGCACGTGAGGCTGCCCGGGAGCCTGGAGATGCGGCCGCGCAGCGTGCGACAGCTGTCGGGTGAGGATTCAACCGCGGGGGTGCTGCACTCGGTGCTGCTCGGGTGCTCCATCTCGGCTCCACAGAGGCAGCGCTGCTCGTTGCAAGCCTTACCCTGCAAGCCGTATCACCCCGCATGACAACACACGCCCTCGCCGTCTTTTGTTCACGCCTGCAGGCGGCGAGCGGCGGCGCGTGGCGCTTGCCCTGGCCCTCGGTTTCAGCGAGCTGGCGGCGCAGCGCGGTCGCCTGCGCAGGCGAGCGGCAGGCCCTGCCGTGCAAACAGCGGTAGCTGCGGCGGCGCGCCGCATGCCGCTGGTTGACTCCACCCGTCTCGCTGCCTTGCAGCGTAGCTCTGTAGGAACACCATCACAGCATGCGACAGCCAGCGCTCTTGAGCCCCCTTCCTGGCCCCAGCAATCATCGTTGGCCTCCCTGTCCCCCCTGCAGCAACCTGATCGTGTTGGACGAGGTGATGCAGCACCTGGACGGCGAGGGCTGCCTGCGGGTGGCGCAGCTGCTCAAGCAGGCAAGCAGGCAGGGCGCTGGGTGGCACGCGGGCATGCGCGGCCTCTGCCCGCCCAGCTGGCGCCTGCTGTGATCACTGCCTCCCTGCCTCCCCTCCCTTCTCCCTGCCCTTCACCCCCCCCCCCCCCCCCACACACACACACACACCCCACCCTGCCTCGTTTCCCTGGTGACTACCCTGCAGCTGCCATATGAGAGCATCCTGGTTGTGGCGCAAGCCCACTCCCTGCTGACCCAGGCATTCGACGCCGTGGACGTGGTGGTCAAGGCAGGCGGGCACTCGAGCGTGGAGCAGGGCAGCAGCGCCGCCGTCAGCTGAGCGCACCCTGCATCTGCGGGGACCCACCTCCCCCCCCCCCTGGGAACGTCTGTGCACATGCTGCACAGACCATGCTGCACAGACGTCTGTGCATATGCAGTTGTGAGTCTGCCCAAGGTGTTTACAGGTTGCAGGGCGACAAACAGCAACGCCAACTGGCAGCAGCCTCAGGGAGACCGCAGCATGCCGCTCCGGGGAGACCATGGCATGCCCAGCGCGCATCACCACGCCAGCTCCTCAGACCGCTGCCCCATCAGCGCCACCGCACCGCCGCCCCGCTTGCGCAGCAGCGCCGCCACCTCGGCTCGCACCGCCGCCTCCGCCTGACGGTGCCGCGCGGCAATGTGCTGCGGCGGCGTGTCGCGCCGTTCCTCCCCTGTTCGGCGCGCAGGGCTGCCAGGCTGCATGGGGGGGCTGCCAGGATGAGGTGCTCCCTCGGTGGTCGCCCGCCTGGCCAGGGCTGGCAGCAGCTCTGCGCCGGCACCTGCAGCCATGGCCTGCCGGCAGTCGGTCAGCGAGCAGACGGGCACGGCGATGCCGGTCGGCAGAGGTGCTGCACCAGGCAGACGTGCACTGGGCGGCCGCGGCGGCCGGCTGGCCCAGCTGGGCGGCAGCTCTGCTGCGCCATCAGTCGAGGGGCCTCGCGAGCCCAGGCGCTGCGTGGCTGGGCTGCTGCTGGTACGCTGCAGGCGCTGCTCTGGCTGCCTGGCTGCAGCTGGCTGCTCTGGCTGTGCATGTGCAGCAGGCGCAGCAGGCGCAGCTGGAGATGGCACAGCACTGGTGGCAGGAGCAGCCGCGATAGGTGCAGGCTCTGCTGCTGGTGCTGGCGCGACGGCCTCAACTGGGGCCGCAGCTGACATGGTGTCTGGCGGTAGCTCAGCTGCAGCGCTGGGAGCGCCAGCTGGCAGAGTGTGCTGCAGCGTCTCTGGTGCTGCGCCCTGCTGCTCCGCTTTGCTGCACTCCAGTGCCAGAGGCAGGCCTGCCTCGACTGCTGTCGCTGCATGGCTGAAACGGGCTGCTACACTGCTGCGGGCCGCCGCCAGCGCCTCCCAGCGGTGCACCCGCTCGTGTGCTGACGGCGCAGTCGCAGGGCACTGCCGTTCCTGCTCGCCAGCCTGCCAGCTGCGCGCTGTGGCGGTGGCCGACCGACGTGAGGGAGACGCCTGCCGTGCCGGCGAGGCAGCTGCTCCCGTGGCAGGCCGCCGTGGTGGGGAGGCCAGCCCCCTGCCGCGCACGCTGCGGTTCTGCAGCTGCATCTCGGCCACGAGCAGGGCGTAGCGCGCCTGCAGCGCAAGGAATCCAAGTAGGCCAGGGAGAGCAGCAGGCATGTTGAGAGGTGGGCAGCAAGTGATGCAGCTAACGTTGTGCTGCGACGAAGCCCTCCCTGCACGGGCTTGCAGCGCCGTAGGCGCACCTCTGCGGTGGACACAGGGACTGGCTGCGCGTGGAAGGGCACAGTGGGCGTGGCAGGCCGCGCAGCGGCCGCCGCCGCTCCATCATCGCCGTGCACCAGGCGGCGCCGCTCGAGCAGCTCCGCCTCCCGGGCATCAAACCCAAAAGGCCTCTGCTCCGCCAGCAGCTGCTGGCGCCGTGCTTCGAGCGCTGCCGCCCGCAGTGCCTCGCGCTCCTCGTCCTGCCGCTGGTACCGAGGTTCCATGGTGGAGAGGGGCAGCGGCGAGGCCTTGAAGGGCCGCGCCTGCTGCTGCAGCTCCTGCAGCGCCCGGTCTTGCTCACGTTTGACCTGCATCAGGCTCTTGACGCCGCCGGGGCTGCCGGTGGTGGGGCGCTGCAGGCGGTGCAGCGGAGATACAGGGTCGGCGGCCAGGGAGGCATGGGGCGCCGTCTCGGGGCGCTGCTGCTGGCGCTGCTGGCGCAGGCGCTCGCAGCTGCGCAGCAGGCGTTCGGTTGGGCTGTGGGGCAGCGCTTCCTCATACACCGGCTGTGCCACTGCCGCAGCAGGTGCCACACTGCAGCTGTGGTGCTCCTCCTCGTCCCGACCTGCCGGCGAGGTGCAGCAGGGCTGCTCGTCTTCTGCATGCTCCAGTTCTGCCAGGCGCTGGCCTGCAGCTGTTCCGGTGCCAGCAGCAACGCCAGCATGGTCGCACGTGCCGCCTGCGCTGCTGGGCGTTTGCACCTGCCGCACCCCAGCCACAAACGAATCCACCCCCGCCTCCGCGGCATCTGCTGCCGACGCGCGCGCATGCTGCCGCCGTGCCAGCAGCGCGCTCAGCGCGCCGAGGTTGCGCTCAAACCGCTCGGCGCTGTAGGCGCCGGTGGCGCGCTGCAGCTCTGCTGCGTCTGGCTCACGGCCAAGCTGCTGCGGCCAGCGCGTGGCGGTGCTGCCTGCTGAAGCAGCAGTAGAGCGTGATGAGCGGCGTGGCTGCTGCTGGTGCTGCTGTTGGTGCCCGGCAATGGCTGCGGCTGCACTGCTGCCGGGCCGCCAGGCTGGGATGGTATCCTTCGGCGAGGTGGCAGCTGCAGCGGAGGCAAGTAGGCGTACAGCGGGCACCGCCGCCTTGGCCTGCGCTGCTGCGCATGCGTCCTTTGGCTTCTTGGGCGCAACAGCTGGCCTGCTGCTTCCGCCATCGCCGGCAGCTGTGTCTCCCAAGAGCTCCTGCGGCCCCTGCTGCTGCTGCGGCGGCGGCGGCTGCTGCTGCCTGCGCCATGCACGCGGCGCTGCGTGCTTGGGCCTCGCCAGCTGCTCCAGGCGCTGCTGGCGCAGCTGCGCCGCTGTCGCTGCGGGTGCAGGCTCGACTGGCGCCGGCACGGCGCTCAGCGGGCGGGGCGGAGGAGAGGCGGCGCGCGTGTAAAAGGCGGGCCGCCTGTTGCCTGCAGCGCTGACGGCGCGAGGAGCAGGGTGCTGCTCACCGCCGCCGCCGACCCTGGTGCTGGGAATGCTGACTGTGCCCTGAGGAATGGTGTCGAAGCTCCACACACGCTGCTGCACCGCCGTCCGAGCTGGGCAGGCGTGCGGCTGGCGAGGGGGCGAGGGTCTGCGCGCTGGCAGCGGCGGCTGCAGCGCGGGTGGCTGTGGCGATGCCAGGCACCGCGGCGACGGCGGCGCTGCTTTGGCTGCTGAGCATCCCTCTTCTGAAAGCTCATCTGCAGGGCTGCAGTCCTCCATTATGCTGCTGCGGCTCGCCTCTGGGCTGCCGCCCACCGGGCTGCCCGTCAGCACCGTGTCCATCGCAGCGTCTTCAAACGAGCGGCCGCCTGACAGCTGTGGGCTATCGGGCAACGAGGGGGCTGCCGCCGGCTCGTTGCCACCCTCCCACCTGCCGCGGTTGTCCTGAGCTGCAGCCGAGCTGCGCTCTGGCTCCGAGAGGGGCCGCGACGGGCGGCGCAGCTGCAGGCCAGGCTCGCCGCGCCCCGGCCGGTTTAGCAGTGCACGCAGCGCCAGCGCTTCATCATCGCCGGTGTTGAGCTGGCGGGTGCTGGACGGCGGCTGTGTCGGTGCGTGCTGTTCGTCGCTTGACCCGACATCTGCCCGGCTGGCCTCGGCGCTGGCCTGCCGGCTGCGCAGCGCCTGCAGGATGCGGTCAGTGGGGAGGGTGAGGGCGGAGAGCGGCGGCGGGGCGGTGCGACACACACATTATGCGCTGGGCGCGAACGCTTTTGTTGATGACAAGAGGGCGGTGCTCTTTGGGCACGACTCGCCGACTGCTCCTGCCGACGCGGCGGCGGCGGCGGGGCGGGGGCGGCGGCGGGGCGGCGGACCTGTTTGGCTGCCAGTAAGGCGACACGCGAGCCGCCAAACCGAGAGGCCAGCGCCAGCAGCTCCGACGACTCGTCCTCAGAGTCAACCATGACGCGCGAGAGTTGTGGTTCGTGAGGCTGCCTGTGAGAGTATGACGGTCGAGAATTAGGCACTAAAGGTCGGAAAGAAGGCGGCAGCGCGAGCACACATCGAGTTTTCTTTTTGACATCCGTTGCGTTTGCTGGCGTCACCTACAGGCCGCCAGGACGGCTCGCATTGATCCCCGTGAGCACACGCGATTCTGCCGGCCCAGTTGAGGGCGGCGGGCGGCCCAGCGGCGCCTGCTTCTCGTCCCGCAAGTTCACTTCGTCGCCAGCTCGCAATATACCACGTATCCTCTGCCCGGCGATGAAGGACGTCGGTGTGCTTTACACGGCCGCCGCCCATGAGGCGGCGCGCGCCGTGAAGGCGCAGGGCGGCCAGGAGTGCGTGGTGGGCGCCAACGACATCGTGCGCGAGTTCCTGCTGTGAGTGGGATGGGGAAGGCATCTGCCAGGTGTCCAGCGCGGCGGGGCTCGCCACTCGCCGCCGCCGCCTGCCGCCCTCCCTGCCCGCGTCCCTGCCTGCTCGCATTGTTGACGTTCCCTGACCCGCGCACCATCCCTTTTGACCAGGGAGTCGTACCGCAGCCGCATCGTGCATGCTCCAGAGGACAAGGGCACGGACAACCAGGCGCTGCAGATGAAGAGGGCGGCTTACGCGCTGCTGACGCACTCGTTCCGCGTGCACGACGCGGCGAGCGCGCAGAAGGTCGCTCACATCGGCGTCATCATAGCCAAGGTACGGTTCACTGGTGGGTGCATGCCGAGCGAGATGAGGTGGGACCGCCGATCCCGCAAGTTTCTCGACAGGCGTTGGCAGGCAGGCCCTGCCAGGCGCCGCCGTTTTCGCTTTACAAACGTCGCCGCTGCCCGCCCCTCTCCTGCGCGCTGCCCTGCTCCGTGCCCTCACCCCCCAAGCCCCTGCCAGCACCACTTTCACGCTCCTCCTCCCTCGCCCGCTCCTCCACCACCTCCGCTGTTCAGATCATCTGCGACTACCTGTTCACAGAATACCCCCCGGAGCCTCCTGGGGAGGAGGAGCTGCAGGAGCTGGCACAGCAGGAGGTGGCCCTGAAAGCAGCAGCGGTGGGTGCACTGTACGCGCAGCACGCAGCGGGTGGGCGTTGTGCCCAGTGCCAGGGCGCAGGTGCGGGATGTGGCCGTCGAAACAGCTCGTTGCAGCGGGTGCTGTGCACGGGCCAAACCTAGCACCCGGTCTGTGAGATCAGGCTGCCGGTTTGCTCGTCTCCTGCTCCACATATTGCCCTGTCCACGCCGTTCACACACGCAGGCAGCGCAACGCAAGCGCAAGAAGCAGGAGGCGTCCGCAGCAGCGGCCGCGGCCGGCGGCGGCGCGCTGCCGCCCACGGCCCGGCCGCCGCCAGCGGCCGCCGCCGGCACGGCCGCCGCGCAGCGTGCAGTGCCGACGTCGGCCGCTGCCGCCGCTGCTGCTGCGGATGATGACGAAGCAGGCGGCGGCGGCGGCGGCAAGCGTGCCAAGCGTGCGGCGGCACCCAAGGAGTACATCCCCAAAGTGCACTCTGCCAACTACGCCTTCCTCGTGGTCATGCTGCAGGTGCTGGCCGGGGGTGGGCAGCCGGCATGGGGTGCAACCGCGCCTGGTTGCTGGTTCAGCAGCACTGCCTGCCTGCCAGCCTGCCGCCCACCTGCCCCCAAGCCAACAGCGGCTGCTCTTCCTCGTCTCCCTGCACCAGGCCCAGAAGGGGCCCGAGAGGAAGAACTTTTTCTCCAAGCGGGAGCTGATGGAGGCGGCAGAGGCCAGCGGCCTGTCTGAGAAGCCCATCATGGGGGACCGTGAGTGCCCGTGGGGGGGGGGGGGGGCGTTGCGTGCGTCATGACAAGACTGCTTGCGGCAGCAATCAGGCGGCAGCAGTGCGAGGCAGCAGGCTGGCGGGCAGCTTTGCTCATTTCTCCACGATCCCACCCTACCACGCTGAATTGCAGCGGCTGCGCAGCGGCGTGGCCCCGACGGCCGGCAGTTTGGTTTCGATGGTTGGAGCAACTTCAAGACGGTGGGGTGGGGTGCATGTGGGGCACGCGCTGGCAGCGGGAGCTCAAGGCTTGCACTTGGTGCAGCAGTGCAGCAAAAGCAGGGGCGGCTGCACCAGCAGCGCCCCTCGTCGTCCTCCACCCGCCCGCCGCCCTTTGCCCTCCCCTGCCCCCCCCCCCCCCCCCCCCCCGCCCCCGTCCAGCTGGAGACCAAGGGCCTTGCCTACTCCTACTCCAACCCTAAGAAGATTTCCCTCACGGACCAGGTGCGCGTCAATCTAAAGGGGCGGGGCCAAGGTTGCAGCAGGGCAGACGGCAGGCGGCAGCGGCCAGCAGCCGGCAGGCGGCAGCCTCGGGCAGCGTGCGCTGCCCATAAGTCTCCCCTCGCTCAGGCCACTCTCTGTCTCTGCGCATCCACCTCGCCCTTCCAGCCGCCTCCCGCGAACGATGCAGGGCTTTGCGCTGGCCGAGCGGCTGTACCGCGACGGCGTGGCGCGCGGCGTGCTGGCTGCCATTGCAGGCATCCCAACCGAGGGTGCGGAGGGGCGGCGGGGGCTGAGGCAGCACGCTTCTGCAGGGCCGCATCCAGCCGCCTGCAGGGTGGCGGCTGCCACTGCCTCTTGCACTTCGCCAACCCCACGCTCCCCCTCCTGCTACAGACTCTCTTCCCTGCCATGTGTTTCCCCCAACCTCCAGGACCCATGCTCTTTCAGCTGGAAGCCGCTGGCCCTGGCGCAGCCGCCGCCGCCGCCGTGGCAGCAGGCGTGCCCGAGGGCGTGCTGCCTGCCGCGGCGCTGCAGGCCGGCCGCCGGTTGCCCGTGCAGCAGCAGCGGCGTGCGCCGTCGCCGCCACCGGCCTTGCCCTGGGGTCAGCCAGCGGCGGCAGCGACAGCAGCCAGGGGGGCGGTAGCAGCCAGGGGCGTGGCAACTGCAAGGTACGAATATGAAGAGGAGCTGGCAGCAGCAGGGGCGGAGGCGGACTACTTTAGCCTCTCCCTCGCGGAGCGACTGCAGCGCCAGCAGCAGCCGCCAGCGGCGGCGGCGCGGCCGGCGGGCCGGCCAGCCGTGCGCGGCAGCCAGGACGGCCCGCTGGCAGGGCATGGTGCAGGCGCGCGGGCAGCAGCAGCAGCAGCGCCAGCAGGGCCGGCATCCCCAGACGGCGTTATCAACCTGTTGAGTGATGAGGAGTCCCCGATGCCTCGTGCTGCGCTGCGCCAGCCTGCAGCAGCAGCAGCAGCCGCCGCGCACGCAGCCGCGGCAGCAAACGTGCCTGATGAGCAGGTGGCGGCGATGGTGGGCATGGGCTTCTCGGACCTTAAGGCTCGGCGGGTGAGGCTGAGGGCTCGTGGGAGGCACAGGAGGCGGTGCACGGCGCGGAGCGGCTCACCAATCTGCAAATGCCCATGCATGCAGCCCACGCAGCCTGCATGCGTGTGCTCCTGCTGGCGGCTGTCATCCCCTACTGCCCCTCATCCTGCTGCCGCCCCTGGCCCGCCCTGCCCTGCTCGCACGCTGCAGGCGCTGCGCCAGTCCTTGAGCGAAACGGGGCTGCCGGACATCGGTCGGGCGGTCGAGCTGGCAGAACTGTTAAACTCAGACGAAGAGGCTGCAGATGAGGAAGAGGAGGCGTTGGTGGCAGCGGAGCAGCGGTGGCAGCAGCAGCAGCAGCAACAGCAGCTGGGGGGTGGCAGGCAAAGTGCTCCAGCTGTGGCGCTGCTGCCGGCAGCGCAGCAGCCGTGCAGCGGGGCGGCGGCAGCTGCGGCGGCGGCGGCTCTGGTGCGCTTCGAGTCTGGTAGCGGGCAGCAGCAGCAGCAGCGTCCGCAGCGTGGCTGGGAGCAGCCGCCACCGCCTGGGCGGCAGGGCAGCGGCGCGCTGCCTGGAGCCTCGGCCGCCACCACGGCTGTCCTGTCGCAGCAACAGCAGCAGCAGCGGCAGCAACAGCGGGGGCCTGTCTGCGGCCGCGGCCACATTTGCGGCGTGCAGGAGCAGCAGGCCCAGCTAGAGGCGTCGCAGCGGCAGGGTTCTGGCGGCGGCGGCGATGACCCTCTTGACGTTGACGCCTTCCTCTCACGGCTAGACAGCCAGCGGCAGGGCGGCAGCAGTGGCGAGCTTGGTGGGGGAGGCTCACAGCTGTTGCGCAGCCACAGCGGCAGCGGCGGCGCCGAGCCCGCCGCCACCGGTGGCGACTCGATCCGGCAGCCTTCCGGCGAGCTGAGGCTGCCACCACTTCCGCCGGGGCGGCGGTTTGTTGACGAGTACGAGGCGAGTTCACAAGAACGAAAGTTGCACAGGGGGTGGTGGGAGGAATGCAGGCAAACTGCACATGCCTGCTGCACTGCACATGCACGCTGCACATCCCTCCTGCACGTGTACGTCAACCTCCGTTGTGCCGTCTCCCGCCCGACTCCTCCCTTGCCACAGGTGGTGATGCTGGTGGATGGGCGGGAGGTGTACAGGCGCAACGCTGGCCAGGGCCGCGCTTCAGCGCTCGACACACACATCACGGCGGTGGGTGCGCGGCTTCGAGTTGGGTCTCAGGGCCAGCCGCGGTCATCATTCCAGTCGTTGACCACCAGGTGCCGCCTCAGGCACACATGTGTGTTCACACGACCGTGTGCCCTCCCTCGCTGTCTCTGCTGCCAAGCACAGATGCGGAAGAGCGGTCTGGCGGTGGAGGAGCGCCACCTGCCGATCGGTGATACAGTCTGGGTGGCACGCAGCAGGTGGGTGGGTAGAGAGTGGAGAGGCGACTTCATCCGCCGGCACTTGCATTCCTCTTGACGCCTGCGGTTCGTTAGTCGAACGAACGCGTTTGAGCAAAGATCCGCGTGGGCCGAACCCGGGAAGATGCGGGAACGCCTGCTCCCGACGGGCCACCCCGTGGCGCATCATTCGCCTTTAAAGGAATTACACGGGGTTGTGGATGCGAATTTATATGTGATCGGGACGTTTGAGCGTCGCGCAGGCCGTCGGCCCGGCGGCGCGGCGCCGCCTGGCCCTGGTGGCTGTGCTTGCGGCCATCGGACCCACACCAGCATGCTGCTGCCACGTTTATCACACAGCAGCGACTGCAACGTCCCAGCATGCGTTTGAACTGTATTCCATCTAAAACAATTTGGTGGGCAGTGCCTGAGGGAAGCGTCGGGGATGGGTGCACCATCGGCCTTGCAACGAGTCTCGGTTCTACCCTGGGACGAAATGTTGGAGCCTGCCTGCGCTCCATCGTGCACGTGCGAGCAACCCAAGTCTCCTGGCTAGGCGGCTCATTTTTCCTGCTTCTGCACGGGGGTTCTATCGTTTTCTGCTCGCGGCGCACGTGGCCCGCCCGTACAACCGTGCGATGGCTTGCCGAGCGGCCGCCATGCACTTTTAGGCCTCCCTCCGTAGCGCTGCCTTGACCAGACAAACTCCCGAAAATACGCAGGACGACGCGACTGTGACTGTGAGGTTACAGGTGGGTCCGCACGTTAACGTGCTGGGGCTGAGCCCTCGAACCTGAGCAAGCAATGCCTGTGAAGGGAGCGGGGGGGGAAAGCGGCACAGCAACGCACAGGCTGGCTAATCGGGCGCGGAGGAGGGCGGGAGAGCGGCGGGCACCTGGAAGCCGCTCCCAAAACACAGGCACGCAAGGGCAAGCGGGGGGCAGCATGGCAGTAAGGGGGCCGGGTCGCAGGATCGATGCATCAAACACACCCTTCAACCGCATGCGGCACAGCGCCGCCCGGGAAAAACAACGCACAGCCGTCGGGCGATGGTGCAGGCGCGAGGCAAGCCAGGGCAGCACGCAAGCGCGGAGGGAGTACCCGCCCCGGCACAGGAGCTGGCAAGAGCGGCCAGACAGGCGGGGGAGCCCAAGCGCAGGGTGCAGGCAAGCAAGAAGGCGCGGGGGGCGAGCCGGCGGCGGTGGGGACAAGAGAGCACAAGCAAGAGGGAGGGCAGCCCAGCGCGGCGCACACGCTAACCAGCGGGGTCGCGCGGCGCGGCGGCGGGCGGGCTGGGAGGGCCGCTGGCGGCGGGGCTGCCGGGGCGGCTCGAAAAACGCGAAAAACGGGAATTTGCTAAAAGTGACGTTAGTTGATAAAGTTCAGAAAACATTGATACCCATGTCACGGCCATACCATCCAGAACGCACCGGATCCCATCAGAACTCCGAAGTTAAGCTGTATTGGGCTGGATTAGTACTGTGTTGAGGGATCACACGGGAATCCCCAGTGCCATGATGTTTTGTTGCTCATTCTCTTTTCACTCACCCCCGCTCTCTCGCGCCTGCACAGAAAGTGACGTGTAACCCAGTCCCCACGCCTTGCCCCGCGCGCGCGCGCCCCCCCCCCCCCCCCCCCCAGGCGCCGCCCCACCGCCGACGAGTACATGCTGGACGCGGTGCTGGAGCGCAAGTCCACCGCCGACCTGGTGTCCTCGATCCTGGACAAGTCCAAGCGCTACGAGAAGCAAAAGGTGGGTGGGCACGTAAGCGAGGGTGCGAGCAAAGGTGGGTGCACTGCGGTGGGGAGCTGGCAGCGTGGGGCACAACTCCCCTGCGTCGCCCCGCCCACACCCCTTCCCCCGCCCCAACCCAACTTGCAGTACTACTTGAAGCGCTGTGGGCTGCGCCGCGTCTATTACCTGATCGAGGGCGACCCAGACCTGATGCCGACCGGTGGGCTGTCGGCTGGCAGGGAGGGAGTTGCTCGTTATGGCTGCAGGTGCCAGCCCCGCACCCCTGCCCCCTCCTCACCTGCGCCTGCATCCCCCACCGGGTGCAGAGCAGCAGCAGAAGATGGTGCGCACGGCTGGTGCCAGGATCGAGGTTCACGACGGTATTACTGTGCTGCGCACGGCGGGTGGGTGGGTGGGATGGGGTGGGTGGGTGTTGCTGCTGTCAAGGGTTGCAACATGCTAGGGCTGCCTCTTCGCTGCACCCCCTGTGCCCCTGCGCCCCTGCACCCCCTGCGCCCCTGCCCCTCACGTGCGCCCTCTCCCTCATCTGCACCTGTCCCACCCCCAGACCACCACACCACCTTCCGCCTCTACCAGCGCCTCACCTGCCACCTGCAAGACGCGTACCGGGACACGACAGGCAGCGGTGGCACTGGTGCAGGTGCGTGCACGTGTGTTGCTGGCCCCTGCGTTGTTGAGAGCCTTTGCGGGCCTGGGCACACAGGCCTGGGAGGCCTGATCCGCCGACAGCGGAACACCATAAAGGGAGGGATGGGTGTGCGTAACGGGCCAGCTTTGCGTCGGTCGGCTGCTTCCTGCCGTCGCTGCAGCATGCGCTGCCCGCCAGCGCAACAGCCGCGCACCCGCCCTTGCCCTCCCCCCGTCCCCCAGCAGGCCAGCTGCCCACGTACGCCGCCTGGACGGCGCGCTGCAAGGCCAACGCCGAGGGCACCGCCACGCTGCACGACCTGTGGGGCATGATGCTGGGGGCCGTGCCGTGTGAGTGGGCGCGGTCCGGGCAAGAGAGGGGTGCTGTGCAGCGCGCAGGCGCAGCCTGATGTATGCCACGCTGTGTTCCCCACTACCCAACCTGATGCGCGCGTCACCGATTACCTGCCTGTGTGCCGCTGCCCGTGCCGCCCCCTGCGCAGCCATGGGCCCCGAGTTTGTGCAGGCGGTGCTGGGGCGCTACCCCACGCCCCTCTCCCTCTACACCGCTTACCAGGTGCAGGCAGGGGCGCAGCGCGGGGTGGGTGAGCTGGTACCAGGCCGCTGCTTGCGCGCTGAGCGGAGGGCAGCACCCTGCGTGCAGATGCGTTGGCACTAGTCAGAATCTGGTGCATGCCCTCTGCGAACCCAACACCCGCAGGAGGTGTCGGCGGCGGCGGCGCAGCGCAATGAGGACGGCCACCGTGCCGCCGAGCGCCTGCTGTATGGGTTGAAGGCAGACACGTGAGCTGGGTCGCGGGCAGGAGGGCCAGCAGGGAGGAGGCAAGGCGGGTTGCAGCAGCGCAGCTGGATGGTGTGCATGCGCCGTGAACCGTCCGCCGGCCCCGCCCATCCCCTCCTAACATCGCTCTCTCCCTTACACACCGCCTGCAGCGCTGGCGCCAGGGCCATCGGGCCTGACCGTGCGGCCGCTGTGTACAAGCACTTGTTCCGGCAGCGCGTCGCCACAGGTGGCGGCGGGCTGTGAGAGGGCACGCCTAGGCGTGTGGCAGAGATTGGAGTGTGTGTGTAACGGAAGTGTGCACGTGTAGAATACCGCCTAGCCTGGGCTGCTGCCTGACCTGTAACACACGCAGTCTGAGCGCTTGCAGAGGGCAGGGACACGGGCAAAGCTGCTGCGACAGCGCAGCTGGCTTTATCTGGCGTCGCCAGCTGGCGTTATCTGCGGCCGGCCCAAACCCAGCGCGCTATCCTGACCTTCCGCCGTTCTCCATCGCGGTCGCGTATCTTAGCTCATTCTCCAGCCGCAGCACCGCCCCCTGCGCCGCACCCCAGCGCTTGCCCACCTCCCGCAACTCGTCTCGCGTACTCCTCGCTGCTCGCAGCGTCAAACAGCATGTCGGCGGCTCAGTGCACGCGGTGCTGCGTCATCTCGCGCGCCGGCGCAGTCCAGCAGCCACTGCCTGCCGCCGCCGCCCGCTCGGTAGTGACGCCGCACCCCACGCGGCGGCAGCCTCCGCTGCGGCGACCCCTGCCACCTGCAGCCAGCAGCAGCGGCAGCAGCAGCAGCAGCGCCGCCCCTGCGGCACCCGCAGCAAACGTCTCTGCAGCGCTCGAGACGCTGCAGCGTGCCTGCCGCACCAAGGCGGTCCCTCCAGAACAAGTGCTGGCGGCCATTGCTGAGGTGGAGGCGGCGCACGCGCAGCAGAGCCTGGTGGCAGGTGGGTGGTCGGGGGCAAGCGGTGTGTTGTGACGTCGCCGGGGCGCCAGAACATGCACCCCGCTCCCGCCACCCACCCTCTCACAGCCCTTCCTCCCCGCGCGCTGCGCCTCTGCTTCTGCCGCAGGCTTCCCGGCCGCACTGACCGGCACGTGGCGCCTCGTCTTCTCCTCGCCCTCCCCCATCAAAGCCTGGCAGTACATCCCTGTGCTGGAGGACGCAGTCATCGATGTGGCCGCAGGCGGGTGCTGAACACTGGGTGTTCAAAACCCGAAGCCGGACTGAACAGATATTCACGCCAAGGCCCGCCGCCGCCGTCGCCGCCGCCGCCGCCGCTGCTCTGCTGTCGGCGCGCAATTTGCCCCGCCGCATTCTTCCCCGCTGCTGTGCTGTGGCCGGCACGGTGGATGAGCGTGGTGGGCCCCATCCTGCCCGTCCCCTCCCCCCCCCCCCCCCACCCCCACCCCCCACCCCACCTGCCTGCTGCCCCTGCCTCACGTCTTCCATGTTTCTTCCCCGCTGCTGTGCTGTGCAGGCACGGTAGACCTTGTGAGCGTGGTGGGCCCCCTGGACAATGCTTTCAAGGGCGCCTGTACCTTTGAAGCTGGTCAGTGATCGACTCGCATCGCCCCCTCTTGTCTTTGAGCAGGGGCATGTGTCGTGCGGGGTGGCGGGGCCGACGCGGCAGCCAGCTGTCCGCGAGCCTTTGGGCCGGTGCACGCTCGAGCCCTGCGCGCCTCGCTTTGCACGCCCTGGTCCCTCTTCTGCCTGCCCAGCGCAACCTTACATACCAACCACCCCCATGCCTCTCCCTCCCTGCCACTCCTTGCAGACCCCTCCACTGGCACCTACGCCATGCACTTTGGGTTCAACGCCTCGGAGGCAAAGTGGTTTGGCCGCTGGGAGACGCGCAAGGGTGAGGCACTGGCCGGCCGGCAGGCTGGCTGGAGGCTGGCTGGCTGGCTGAGGGCGGGCGGGTGGGTGGCACCCTCGTCTGCTGTTGTACACCTTGCCGCTCGTCGTGCGCCACATCTGATGACTACATCATTGATTGCTTGCCAATCTACAACCCCCGCAGAGTTCGACGTCAAGTCCAAAACCTACTCCTTCTTCCTGCTGACCGACGACCTGGCGGTCGCCAACAGCAGCGGCAGCCCCAAGACCCTCATGTACCGAGTCAAGTGAACAATGTCGCAACAGCGAGCTGCGGTTGGGCAGCCGCGGCCGCGGCAGCAGCAGGCGGCAAGGCTGCACCCGCCTGCCGCATGTGTATCGCTGTCTACTGCTAGCTGCATGTGTGGATGATTTTTGGGGGTTTGATTGTTCACTTGTAGCATGAAATGAAGCAAGGCAAGGTCACAAAGGCCAGCTGCAGGCAGGTGTGGGGCATAGCGGTCGGTAGTGGCGGCGGCGGCGGCCGCGCTGCGCCCCGCCCTCGCGGCTTCAGCGCCTCCCATTCTCGTGAATATTGCACCCTTATGCAGCTGTCGCATCGCAGCCTAGTTAGAGGACCCCTGGCAGCCGCACTGGCGAACATGGCACCCAAGGTGGGCTTTGCGCTTGCGCTTGCCTCCTTGCATCCCGATGCTATCAACAACAGCACTCGATAAAACCCGTCTGCTTCGCTGCTGTGCAGAGGCGCGGCGCCGCGAAAGCGCCGGGCGAGTCGCTTGCTCAGCTCGCAGACAAGCCGGCCAAGCGCTCTCGCAAAAGCAGCGGCGTAGCAGCTGTAGCAGGGGATGCAGAGGCAGGCGATGGCGCAGCCGCCGCTGCTACTGCCGCCGCCGCTCCCGCCGCCGCCGCCGCCGCCGCTCGCGATGGCCCCTCTTATTTCCTCATGAAATCTGAGCCCGACGTTTTCGGTATCGATGACTTGGCCGCCAAGCCGGAGCAGGCGGAGCACTGGGACGGTGCGGTCGCAGGGCGGGCAGCAAGGCGAGGTCTTTGACACTGCTTGATTTGCCGCCTGCCTGTCTCCCATCTTCTGGTCTGCGGTCGAGGGCCGCGCTGCAGACAGAGCTTCTCTCCTGCCCGTATTCATAGTCTTATACATAGTCTTTGCTGTTCCCACCCCACCCCACCCCTGCCCCCCCGCAGGCGTGCGCTCCCACCAGGCCAAAAAGGTGCTACAGGCGATGCGGCGGGGGGACCAGGCGCTGTTCTACCACTCCAACGCCAAGCCCTCGGGAGTGGTGGGCGTCGTGGAGGTGCGCGCGTGCAGGTGGTGTGGGCCTGTGGAGTGGGCGGGCATCGCTGTGGGTCGCGACCGCCGCAGCCTGCCTGCCTGCCTGAGCCCTGCCGATCCCAAGCTGACCGTCACCCCCCGCATCGCTCTGCTCCCCTCCCCCTTTCACCTCCGTTCCGCCGCCCAGATTGTGAAAGAGGCCTACCCCGACCACACGCAGTACGACTCGACCAGGTAGGTGGGCGCCTGCCGGGCGCGCGCCACGCCCACATCTTCGGGTGGAACACTTGTGCTGCTGGAGCGCGCTGCAACACACGAACGCATTCACACATGCGACGTGTAACCTGAGATGTGGCACACTCGGTCGGCTGTGGGGCACGCCAGCGCGCTGTGTGTGTATGCTGCGGGGAGGCAGGCATGCGCAGTCCCCGAGTCGTCTCAGCCGGGGGGCGCGCTGGGTGCGGCGCAGCAGCTGCAGCCGCCTGGTGCTCCTGTGGACACCTTCTGCCCCCGCAAGCACCCACCGCTTGCGGCCAACCCGTGCTTGTCCCACCCTGCCTGCCTGCCCATGCTTACGCGTACTTCTCTCAAACTTGTGGTGCGTCTGCAGCGACTACTACGACGCCTCCTCAACCCAGGAAGCTCCAAAATGGTGGATGGTAAGCGCTGGGTGTGGGAATGGGTGTGGGGTGGGCCGCCCACCGGGGAGGGTGGGTGTGTAGGAGGGTGGTGGTGTGGGTGGGCGGGTGCTTCCGGCATGCCGGACAACAGCATCCGCGACCGCTTGGCGCAGCCGCCTAAAACCCTCTGCTCGCACCCCTCGCTTGCGGGGCTGGCCAGGCGGCAGCCGCCTCGCTGCTCGGCGGGGCAGCAGCGGCAGGCAGGGCAGCCACGCCCCCCCCCGCCCCGCTGCAACCCCGCATCCCGCCCAGCCAGCCTCGCGCTTATCCACCCACGACCTTTTCCTAGTATTTGTCTGTTGAGACCGCCGCAGGTGGGCTTCAGGCTCGTGCGCCGCCTCGCCCTCACCCTTGCACACTGTCCCTGACGTTGCGCCAGGTGGACGTCAAGCTTGTGCGGCGCCTGCAGCGCCAGATCAGCCTGGAGGAGCTGAAGGGGCACGCCGCCAGCGGCGCGCTTCCAGAGTGGGTGGACTGTGCCAGAGGGGGCGCGCCGCCAGCGGAATGAAACGAGCAGGCAGCGCCGGGGGCGGCGCCGGGCAGCGCCGGCCTGGGTTCCACGTGGCGGCGTGTGGCCCCACACTGCGGGCTGCCTCGATGCGCAGCACGTTGCCCCTCGGAAGCGGCGGTTCGTGATCTGATTTGCTCTCACCTCCCGCTGCGCCCCTCCTCTGCATTTGCAGAATGCATCTGTTCAAGTACGGCCGCCTGAGTGTGCAGCACGTTACCCCGCAAGAATGGGAGTTTGTACTCGGGCTGGAGGGCCAGGCGCCGGTTGCGGCAGCGGCAGCGGGCGGCAAGCAGCAGCAGCGCAAGGGCGGCGGCGGCCAGAAAGGCGGCGGCAAGAAGGCGGGTAGCTGAGGCGCACCGCTCTCCCCTCTGTCCACCCTGCCACATCCTTCCGCACCAGTCCCACACGACCTCCAGGGCAATCTCTTGTGTAATCGCGATTAACTGTCAGGTGTGGCGTTACAGAATAGGGCAGCGTCGCGTGTGCTGCACAACACCCTGAAGGTGCAGGCGCTACGGCTCAGCAGCGCCGCTGCCGCCGCTGCCGCCGCCAGGCAGCAGCCCCGCCAGCAGGCTGCTGCCTGTGCACATGGCCGTGGTGGCGACGAGGAAGTCGCAGTTGCAGATGCCTTTCTGGCTCAGGAAGCGCAGCGCCGAGACCTGGCAGGGGGTGGGGAGGGAAGGGAGGTGGGCACAGTGAGTATGTAGGGCAGCAGCAGTCGGCAGAGCGTCGAGTTGATGCATTCCTTGCCACTTGCTGCGTTCCCAGCCGGGCCACGTCATCCCTCAACACGGCACGGTCCCTTTCCCCCTCCACCCACTCGCTACACCCACCTCTGCATATGTTGCGCCGCCGATGAAGACCACCATCACTTTGCGCCGCCGCCCGCTGGCCGCCGCCTCTGCCGCCTCTGCCGCCGCACGCCCGCTGCCCTGCCGCCGCTCCGTGGGCCTCCCCTGCTCGTCGCTGCCCTGCACCACCTCCAGCTGCTGCCCGGGAAGCTGCTGCAGTAGGCTCTCGATGCCCGCCCAGCCTTGCGCTGCAGAGCGGGAAGAGATGGGGTGGGGTGGGGTGGGGTGAGGGACCAGCGTCACTCCCCAGCTGCACCGGCAGCTTCCAGCGCACGGTGCTCTCCGGCTGCCGACCTTGCCAGCAACGCACGCCCGCGCCCGCGCCCGTCGCTGCAACTCGGCACACGTCCCCTGCTAGCCGCGTCGCTCCGCTTCCCCGCCGCTCTCCCACGTACGCACGTGACAGCGCCTGCTGCACCAGCCGCACGCTGAGGGGCGCGTAGCCAGCGTACGCAAAGTGAATGTCCTGCAGTGGTGGCAGGCAAAAGGGCAGGGGTGATTGTTGGTGGCCGCCCAACAAACGGCCCGCCCTGCGCCACTGCTCTCAACCACCCGCGCCAGACCGGCACCCCGCACTGCCCCCTGCTCGCCCAGCCAACCTGCGGCGAGGCTTCGTCAATCACCTCCCCCTCCTGCAGCAGCAGGCGCAGCTGCTGCTTGGCTGCGGGGAAGGCGCTGCGCCGGCCCTCGCGCCGCGCCAGCAGGCCCGCCTTTGCCAGCGCTGACAGGGTCAGCACGTGCTGGTGCCCATACGTGTTAAGCAGGTCTCGCCTGCAGGGCAGCGAGGGGTAGGGGGAGGTGAAGAGGCTGTGACAAAGGGATGCAATGTGCAAGCAGGGGGCAGGCGAGCGCGGTGCCTGGAGCTCCCATTACTCCCCGCCCTTTGCTTCTACACCCTTCTGCCCACCCACCGCTTCTCCCGCCCACCACCACCACTCACACCCACTCACACCCACCCACCCACGCACCCACCTCAAGTTGTCGTAGTATCGCTTTGGCACGCCGCCATGCACGGCGCAGTAGAGCAGCAGCAGGCGCAGCACCGGCAGCAGGCCCTCCCCCTGGAGCACCAGGTCCTGTTGGGGGAGCGAAGGGAGGGGGGGGGGGGGGGGAGCGGGTGGGCGGGCAGGCAACACCCACCCAGAGAGCCTGCATTCAGCCGAGTGGGAGATGCTCCAGGTCAGCACCGAGCCCGCTCCCCAGAGTGCCACCCTGCAGCGGCCGCCGCACACGTGCGCCTCTTGGCTGCACCGCGCCCTGCGAGCAACCCGAAGGACCTTCCCAAGCACAGGTGCGCCTCGTGGCAGCACGGCCACGCACCCAACAGGCTCTCCCTGCCCCCCAATGCGTGCGCCCACCTCAATCGCCGCCATTTCGTCGGCCTCGTCCAGCAGGCCTGCCTCCACCTGCGACCGACGGGGAGAGCGCCCAGCAGCTCAAGCACAAGCTCACCACACGCTCAACAGCACCGCTGGCCCTTGCAGACTAGCAGCCCACGCCGGCAGAGCCGCTGCGGGCGCACCCTCCCTGCGCTGCAAGGGCCGGCCAGCCGGCTGCGCTGCAGCGGCAGTGCTGACAGGCAGGAACGTCGCCCCTACCCCACCTGCTGCCGCGCCACAAAGCCGGGCGCCTGGATGGCCCCCGCCAGCTGCTCCACCAGGGAGGAGTGCAGCGGCAGCCGCACAAACTTCTCTTTCAACTCTGCGGGCCGGGTGCAGGCAGGGGAAGGGACAACGGGCGGGCAGGTTGAAGCGGAATACACTTCTCTTTCAACTTTGCAGGCCGGGTGCAGGCAGGGAGGTGGGGGAGGGGCAGGGCGATGCGTGCACCGCGGCGGCAACCAGCAGCACGGGTACCTCCCTGCATGGCGCCACATGCCGCCACGCTGTGCAGGCAAGCGCACGGCGCCGACCCCTCCGATACACCGGATGCGTGGCCCTGCACACCACACTGCGCACCCGCCACAAAGCCGCGCAGCGCGTTGATGTCGGCGGTGTGCATGCCCTGGTCCCTAAACTGCTGGATGGTCCTGCGACGGGAGAGTGCCAGGAGCAGAAGGCTGCGTGGCTGGACATGCAAGCCAGGCGAGGGTGGCACGCAGGGGCATGCTGTGGTCATGCTGTGGTCACTCCCCAGCCACAGCAGCAGAGGAGGCTGGCTGCGCCCCCCCTGCCCACCCACCCACCTTAGGGTGTCGTTGAGCCACTTGCGGGCGCCGACGTAAAACTTGTCGCGTGTCTCCCGAAACACAGCATCCCCAGAGTTGAGGCCGTACACCTTCTTGCCGCCCGCTGCGCCTGCCGCCGCCGCCGCGCCGCCCGCTGCCGCGCCGCCGCCGTCGCCTGCTGCCGCTGCTGCTGCGCCGTCGGGGGCGCGCAGCTGGCCGCAGGCGAGGCCGAAGACCTCATCCAGCAGGCCCTCGTAGGTGAGCTGTGGGGAATGGCCGCGGGACGGCGGACGGGCGGCGGATCGGAGGCGCAAAAGAGGGCGACGCAGACGTTTGCGAGGCCGCAGCCGCAGCAGCAGAGGACCCAACGCAATGCGACAGCACCTGCCCCCACACAGCACTGGTGTGCGCCCCAACAACTCTAGTATACCTGCGTGCACATGGGGGTTACTATATCTACCGAGCGGTCGAGCAGGATGAGCGTGTCGATGCCGTCAGGACCTGGAGAGGGGTTTCAAGGGGTGTGCAGCGTTGGTCAAGGGTTGGTGGGGGCAGGCTTGAGAGAGGCGGCAGGGCAGGCAGGGCAGGCAGGCGACCGTGCGGTGCGGTCTGCGCAGCAGGCAATGGCTGCGATGGGCGCAGGCAGGCACGGGGCGAGCCAGCGCAGCATGCGCGCACCCGCGGCGGGCGCGTCCTTGCCCTGCTCTTGCCGCATGCGGCTCATGATGCGCTGGACTGCAGGGGGGGGGGGGGGGGCAGGGGGGGGAGGGGCAGAGCACGGGAGGTTGTGGTCGGTTATACAAGAGGAGGAGCAGGCATAGGAAGCGGCCACCTAAGCAGGCGCAGGCTGCTGCTGCGCTCAAAGCAGGCCCCCACAAAGTCAGCCACTCCCCGCATTGCGCCCCCACCACCGCCCACCTCACCCGCGGCCGCCGCGTCTCCCTTGGCCTTGATGTGGGGGACGGTGCCCCACTGCTGCTGCAGGCCGTGCAGCGCGCGGGCCACGTAAAACAGGCTGCTGCGGTCCCGATCCACCACCAGCTCCTGTGTGTGTGTGTGTGTGTGTGTGTGTGTGTGTGTGTGTGTGTGTGTGTGTGTGTGTGTGTGTGTGTGTGTGTGTGTGTGTGTGTGTGTGTGGTGTGTGTGTGTGTGTGTGTGTGTGTGTGTGTGTGTGTGTGTGTGTGTGTGTGTGTGTGTGTGTGGTGTGTGTGTGTGTGTGTGTGTGTGTGTGTGTGTGTGTGTGTGTGTGTGTGTGTGTGTGTGTGTGTGTGTGTGTGTGTGTGTGTGTGTGGTGTGTGGGGGGGGGGGGGGGGGGGGGGGGGGGGGGGGGGGGGGGGGGGGGGGGGGGCGGCGGCAAGAAGGAGAGGAATCGTCGGTTGGCGCGTCTTGACACGGGCGCAGCGGGGCGTGTGCGGCGCTGCAGCTGCCTGCGGCAGTGGCTTCAGCCCCACGCATCTGTGCGGCACGCAGGCTGTATTGTGCAACAGACATCAACAGACCCCTCATCATGCACCCCCCCACCCCACCCCCCCACCCACCCACCCCCCACCCACCACCACCACACCCACCACCACCACCACCACACACACCCGCCCCACCTTGAAGGCCTGTGGCAGCTCCAGGCTGAGCAGGTCGTCGTCCAGGGGGATCCAGTCCAGCGGCAGCTCCCTGCCGCGGACACACCATCATGTACACAAACATTAAGATGAGTCACTCGGCCACTGAGCCGTCCAGGGGGATCCAGTGCAGCGGCGGCTTTCTGTTCATTCGAAACATTCAAAAAGATGCATGCACGTGCACGTGTGGGTGAATGTTCGTGGATGGGACGCTTCCCTGCGCGGATGCCTGCCACGTGTGTGCATGCAAATGTCGGTGAGTGTGGGGCGCTGGCAGCCTGCTGCGGGAAGCTCCCTGCAAGGGGATGCGCTTTGGAGCGCGCCCCCTGCCCGCTGCATTGCCTGACCCCCTCCTCCCTGCGCCTCAGGCAGCGCCTCACCGTATCGCCACGTCCCCCAGTATCCCCCTCTCCTCCAAAATCTTCTCAGCCACCGCGGTGCGCCGCGGCATCAGCACCAGCGAAAAGTCAAAGGTGTGGCCGGCACGCGAGCCGCCGCTGCACGCGTGTTGGAAGGGGGGCCGGTGCGTGGTCGAGCAGCAAGCGCTGCAAGGCAAGCACCTGCGCCGGCAGCCCGGCCATGCTGTGCACACCGTGCCTGCACGTCCGACACCAACAACCCTTGCACCTGGCGCACACCTCTGGCACATTTTGATGTGCTGCGCCACAGCTTGCGCGACCGCCAGCCCGCCATGCGCCAGGTAGACCACCTGCCGCACGCCCCGCTCCAGCAGGGCGTCAACCACCGAGGGCTGCGCCTCCAGCAGGCAGAAGCTGCAGCAGGTGGGTGGGTGGGTGGGCAGGGAGCCAGGGGAGCGAAGTGTGGGTCAAACGCCCCCAACCCTTCCTCTCCCCCCACCCCCTTCCCTGTTCCTGTACGCGCGACAGGTGCAAGGACACAAGCGCCACTGCAGCACCTGCACGATCAGCGTGAACACCGAACCAAGCGCAACACCAGGCACGAATGCAGCAAACGCACGCCTCGACGCCGTGCTCCTTGAGCGTCAGCGCATCCGCCACCAACCCCAGCGGCGCCGCCCAGTGGGGCTCAAGCACCAGTGCCTTGCGCCCGCGGATGGCGTCCAGAGCGTCCAGCAGCGCCCGTCGTGCGGAGTCTCTGGCGGTAGCGGGGTGGCAGCGAGGGGAAGGGCGTGAAGGCGGGCGGTGGGCGGGCGGTGGCAGGCGGCGGCGGCGGCGGCAGTCCTGCTGGGGGCCTGCGATAGCGCGCCGCGTTGCACACAGGACAGCAATACGCCTGCGAGCCTTGCCTGATGGGCTTGAGCGGGAGCGGGCCCTTGTCTAGGGTGGGCGCAAACTTGCTGGCCATCTCAGCGCTTCTGCTTCGGCCTGCTGTGTTTTGATCGCGACTATGGCCCTCAGATCGAGCTTTGCGCGCGGCAAAGCATGGGCCTGGCAAAGTTCCACGAAAAAGGTGCGATCGGCGGAGCGCAAGTTTCGCTACAGATGTCAGAAGGCTAAGCAGGTGGTGTAGCAAAGTGGACGATTGTCGAGGAAGTAGCTTTGGGCCGAGGCACGATCCGTGACCTGCATGGGGCGCCGGCCCGCCGCCGCCTCTCCTGCCGCCTTCCCGAGCCCCGCCGCAGTCTGTGACCTCCTTCTTCTCCACTCCTCCGCTCTGCTGCAACCTGCCAGAGTCCTGAAAAGCCGTGGTCCGGGAGGGAGTAGCACAGGTAAACTTGAGGGGCCCTGGACTCACCGCCGCCGCGGCTCCTCCCCTCCCCTTGCTGGCGTGCCCAGCCCTGCCAGCCTGCAGTGCAGCTTGACGGCAGCAAGCGGCCGCCCCTGCACCTTCCCGACCAGCTCAAATTCGCATACTCGCCGTTCCTCGCCCCTCCTCTCCCTCACAACGCCTCGTCAGTCTCTGAGCGCCCAATGGCAAGCCCAGGAGAAGGCTGGGGCCCTGGCGGCGGCGCGCCTCGGACCGGCGGCGCCTCGTGGGGCGGCCTGACGCCGGCGTGGCAGCCGCCGCAGCCGCAAGCGGGTGCCCAGCACCACCCTGGTGCCTCGTCGTCGCCCCTGCTATTTGCGGTGAGCGCGCGCAGGGCGCTCGGGGGGTGGCGCGGGCGAGGCGGAGCCTGCCACACCGTGCGTGCGAGGTTCCGACGCTTGCGCTCCAGGGAGTTCCCGCCATGCGGTCACGCGGCGCCCGCCCCCCTTGCGCCCCCCTGGGAGCACCGCCTCCTCCTCTTCACCCAACACCGACCTTGACCTACGCCCCTATATTTCCTTCTCCCCCTGCAGACCAGCTACATGCACGCCGGCACGCCGCCCTCGGCAGCCAGCGGCGCGCCGCCCACCCCCGGTGACCTGCTTCACATGCAGCAGCAGCAGCCAGCAGCGGTAAGGAGCCGCGGCGTTGCAGCGGCGCCAGCGGCGGGCTATGGCGCACAGGGCATGCCACCGGTGATGCCCATGCTGCAGCTGGTGCCGCTGGGCGCCGGCAGCGACGGCGCTGCCGGCATGGGTGGCCAGCTGTACAGCCTGCAGGGCGGCCTGGACGGCAGCGACGGCTTGGCCGCCGCGTACGCCGCTCTCTGCGCTGTGGTCAGCGGTCAGCCGCTGCCGCTGCCCCAGCAGCAGCAGCCGCAGCAGCAGCCGAACCAGCGGCAGCAGCAGCAGCAGCAGCAGGCGGGCGGCCAAGGCCCGACCAACGGGCACTCTAGCGTGCTCTCCCCAGTTCCACGCTCCTTCTTCTCGCCCCTGCTGTCCCCCCTGTCGATGCTGTCGCCGCTGCCGCTGGCGCGCACGGGAGCGGCAGGCTTTCTCAGCCCCCTAGGCGGCACCACCGCCAGCCTGCTTAGCCCGCCGCCGCCGCCGCTCACTGCTACCGGCTGCCTCGCCGTTGGCAGCCCCACGGCAGGCCTGTGCAGCCCCTTGGCGGCGCTGGGCAGCCCCCTGGCGGGCCTGGGCAGCCCAAACCCCTTTGCCGGCCTGTTTGGGCGCAGCAGGGGCTCAGCAGAGGATCTGGTGAGGCGGGGGTGGGCGTCAGGGTTGAGAGGCGGAGGGGCTGGTGCCTGCTGGCCTCCCGACGGGAGCCGTCACATGCACGCCCATTCGCAGCGTTTCGAGTTTCTTCACTCTTTCTCTTTCTCCTCTGTGCCTGCAGGCCGGCATGCAGGGCCAGGGCCACCTGCAGTCCAGCTATCTCAGCCCCTTCCAGCCTTATGAGCCAGCCAGCGGCAACGTTGGCTGTGGCAGCGGTGCCGGCGGTGACGGCCCGGCTGCTGCCAATGGCGCCGCTGCTGCCGCCGCAGACGCTGCGGCGGCGGCGGCAGGCGCTGCTGCGCTGATGGCTGCTGCCCGGGCCACTGTGCCAGAGCAGGAGCAAGAGCCATCACTGGCGGACCTGCTTGGGGCAGCGCCAGAGGCACGCATGGCCTGCTCCCCCACAGCGGTGGTGCAGCCGGCGGCGCACCCAGTCGGGCTGCAGCTCGAGACTGCGGCCAGCAGCAAGCACCGGGTGCGGCCCAAGCAGGGGCCAGCGGTGCAGCAGAGGCAGCAGCAGCAGCAGCAGCTGCAGAAGCAGGCCAGGCCCAAGCAGGCGGCGGTCAAGAAGGAGGCTCGGACCAAGCAGCAGCAGCTGCCTGCTGCTGCCCAGGTGGTTGCCCAGTCGCAGGCCAAGCAGCAGCGGGTGACAGCTGTCAAGGCGGCCTCACGGCCGCAGGCCAAGCAGCAGCCACACACCCCCGAGGTACCGGCGGCTGCGCCGAGCGCCGCGAGCAGCCGCAAGGCCAGCAGCAGCCGCAAGAGCAGCAGCGGCGCCAAGCGCAGCGCCGACAGCGGCGGCGACGCCAGCGAGGGCACCAAGCGCAAGCGGTGCGCTGGGGGCGCCAGGGGGAAGGAAAAGGGCGGAGACACTGCTCGTGAAGGTCTGCAAGTGCAGGCCTGGCAGCACCGGTCACCCTCACATACCCCCCGCCAAGCCTGCCCCCCCCGCCCCCTGCAGCGTGAGCGGGAACACTCCATCTGCCGCCACCTCCACGCCTGCCGCCGGCGCCTCCTCCGCACCACCTGCACGCCCGAAGGCCACGGCCCGCCCCCGCCCGCCGCGCCCGCCGCGCGAGCGCCCCGCGCCGCCGCCGCTGCCGCCCGTGGCGCCCGGCGTGCTGGCCGCCGGCGCAGGGCTGCGCGCCACGCTGAACCTCAACCGAGTGGGAAGCTCCCTAGAAGCTGCGCAGCCCACCTACGTCACCTTCCAGCTGCCAACCGTCTCCTTTGGCGGTGAGGCGACACCGGCAGGGGGGGGCGAGGTGGAGGGTGGGGTCGTGACAGTCGTGCATGCATACAAAGCTCCCAGCGCAAGTTTCCCTAGCCGTTCTCTCCGCCCCGGCGCCTGCACCCCTCCCTCTTATCCGCCTCTCTCCTTCCCTGCCTGCCTGCCTGCCTGCCTGCCTGCCTGCAGACGTCGAGGGAACCTGCCCCGTGCGCTGCCGCTTCCTCTTCCAAAAGACCCTCAGCGCCAGCGACGCCGGCAAGGTCGGGCGCATCGTGCTGCCGCGCTGCGCATGTGAGAGCTGCGTGCAGTGTGTTGGGGGAAGAGGGAGAGGGACACGGGGAGGGAACGGGGATGGGAGGCAAGTTGGGGCGCGCCATGCCGCCATGCTTGCGCAGGCATGAGGGGTTGGAGAGGGCTACACGCACGCCGTATGTCACAATGCGCCCCGCTGCCCCGCTGCCCCTTCCTGTTCCAATCCACTCCGCTGCCCCTTCCCTACACCCCGCCCTGCGTGCGCAGCCTCCTACCTGCCCGAGGTGGAGGGCCTGGAGGGAGTGGAAATGGACCTGCAGGACCCCCGAGGCAAGGGGGGGAGGGTGGCAGGGTTGAGAGGAGCGAGAGGGAGACGGGTGGGGTCTGGGTGGCTGGTGAAGGCCAGCTGGGGGCCGGAGGCTGGGAGTGGGAGGCGCCTAGCTCACGCCACCCCCCCTGTCGGCTCCCTCTGCCTACCTGCTTCCCCCTTCGTTACAGGCGGCATCTACGTGTGGCGCCTCAAGCTGTGGCAGTCGGGCATCTTCTTGTTCGAGGGCTGCCGCGGCTTCCAGGAGGCGTGGAAGGTGGGCGACAGCGGCGGGGGGGGGGGGGGGGGGCCTTGCGTGTTGCGCTATCTGCCTGCCGCTCCTCCTCTGCATCTCGTCGATCAATCGATTTCTGCCTCTTCGTCGTTCCGATCCCTCTGCACGAGAGCATTTCGCCCCCAGACAGCCCCAGCGCCGCAGCTTCGTGCCTGCCTGACCGACCGTTTTCCAAGTCCCCGCCACCAGCCGACCAACCCCGTTGCCCCCCACGCCGTCGCCTGCAGGACCAGATCGCCCCCAAGTCAACCCTGGCATTTTACGAGATGCCCAGCGGCGCCCTGGTGGGTGTGCCTCTTTGTTGGGGCACTTGCGCTTGCATTCGCTCTAGATCTAGCAGGGCAAACACTCAGTCAGTTGGTCACTGGCACTGGAGGCACTCAGTCAGTTATCATGGTTGGTCACTGGCACTGGCACTGGCCTGGCACTGGAGGGTGATGCTCTGGCAGATCTTGCGGGCAGGTAGCACTCCTGGCAGCCTGCTTGCGCTGAGGGGGTGCGCTGCGTGTTGGCCCGCCCTGACCACAGCCGTCCCTCCGGCCCCCGCCCCCCCCCCCCCCCCCCCCCCGCCCCCCACCCACCCACCCCTTCACAGCTGGTGGACCCTCACCCGCTGCAGTGCCACTTTGCCGCAGAGGCCCCTGCCCCTGGCCCTGCCGCCGCCGCCGCTGCTGCTGGTGCGCCCCAGGACCAGCAGGCAGCGCCCACGGCTGCTGCGCCGCGCCGGGCCCAGCAGGCCCAGCAGGCCGGCCCTGCGGCTGCCGCAGCAGCCATGGAACTGGAGGAGGAAGAAGAGGAAGAGGAGGCTTTGTCAGAAGACGAGGCATGAGCCGTGCGGGCCGCTCAGCAGCGACTGCCGGCCAACTGCCGGTGGCGCCTCCAGCCGCCGGCACCAGGCAGCAGCGCAGCACCACTAGGCGGCGATCTGCCTGCGCCTCTCGCTTTCACACAGGACCCCCAATCAGCACTTCCACACTGCAGCAGAACCAGCGCAATAGGCAGCACAGCAGCAACAGCGTAGCAAGTCCAGCCGCACGACACAGGCGGCAGCACCAGAAGGCGCCCCATGCCAGTTTCGCGCGGAATCCGGGCGTGCAGCGCGCGCGCGCGGCCCCCCCCCCCCCCCCCCCCCCCCCCCTGCCCCTGCACACTGCCCTACTCCCTCGCATCGCCACCCAGTTTCAATGCAGTTTCAAACCAACACGTCCCACTCTTCGTAGACACCCCAGAAACCTAATCGCAGATCCCCACAACTCACCCCCTCCCCCACCCCCGCTCCCCCGTTTTCATTGCCCCTTTGCATGCCGCCCGCGAGCCCACACGCCCCTGCCTTGCCAGCCCCGCGCTCCCCTGCCCTGCCTTGGTCCCTGCTCCTCCTTCCAGTGCTACTCATTGCGCCTCCCCCCCCTGGCACTTGGTACCCAACGCTCCGCCAGCGCTGCGCTCGCTGACCCATGTCGGCGGGCAGCGCGCGGTGCGCTTGCCATGCTGGGGGGAGGGTGTGTGACATGCCGCCACAAGAGGAGGCAGAGTGAGAGGCTGGTGCTCCTGGCACCGACTCGAAGCAGCACAGAGGCACACAGCAAGGGGGAAAGGGGTGGCTGGGGTTTAAGTCTCGTTGGCTAAAGTGCAGCGACAGGCTGGAAGCAGGCAAACCGCCAGGGCGCTGGAACTGCCTGCCGGCGGTGCAGCCCGCTGCCAGCCCGGCCCGAGCAGCACTCAGCGGGACGAGCGCGGCCTCAAGCCCAGCTCAAGCCTGCCGCCGCCAAAGCGCCCAGCGCCAGCGCCCAGCGCCAGGTGGGTCACGCCCGCGGCAGCGAGTCCACAAAGTTCCTGACGATGCGCATGCCGTTGTCGGTGATGATCGACTCTGCACAGACGAAGCACAGAGGGGAGGGAGGCACATAAGCAAGGCGCACACCCTCCTGCTGCGCCGTTCGCGCCCCGACTACCGGCTGGGGTGCGTCGGGGACCAGGCAAACCCGCCGCTGCCGTCCATCAAGCACGCCTCGCTCGCATAAAGCAAGGGCATGCAGCGCGATTCGGTCCATGTGTGTGCTTGACACCTGTCAACAACACGAACCTGTCGGCGCCCTCCTGCCCACCCCTCACCCAGGTGAAACTTTCGCAGATAGCGTTTCATCATTTGCTGCACGTTTCTGGCCTAACCTCGACGCTGTTCTGCTTTGAGACCCCTCGGCCAGCCCCCCCCCCTCACCTGGGTGGAACTGCACGCCCTGGATGTGCGGGTAGGCCTTGTGCCGCACGGCCATGATGGTGCCATCCTCGCACCTGGTTTCAGAGAGGGGTGGGCGGTGATGGGGTGGGTGGCAGGGGAGCGTCGACGCGGCGAGGAGGCGCGAGCGGGGCGCGCAGGCCGGGGCGGTAGCGCGCTTTGCTGGCCTGGGCCAGCACGCCTCCTAGCGCAGCAGCCACGCCCAGCACCTACGCTCCCAACACCACCTGTGTCAGCGTGTCCACAGGGGAAGCTTGCCCCACACGCCTTAGACTCATAACTCTCGAAACAGGTGTGACGCAGCACCGTGCAGTACCCACCAGGCGGTGACTTCCAGCTCCTCGGGGCAGCTGTCCTTCTCGATGACCAGGCTGTGGTACCGGGCGGCCTTGAAGGGGTTGTCCAGCCCCTCCACAAGGCCTGCAGAAGCAGCGATGACAGTGCTTTGATTGTTGGAGAAACGAGTGGGTATGTGAGGAAGACGGACACACGCGGCGAACCAAATGGTTGGGAGCATGCAGCAGGTGGCCAAGGCAAGGCTCACCGTGGCGGCCCCGGCGGCCTGCTTGCAGCTCCACGCGCCAGTCCCCGACGCACCCGTCCCCGCCTGCCTGTGCGCCCTGCCCCTCCCAGCAACCCACCGGTGTTTGTGTGCCAGACGGGCGAGGTCTTGCCGTGCATCACGCCGCTGGGGGCGCGCACCACGTTGCCGCCAAACACCTGCGGCGCGACGACGGTGATGTGGCGAGGCAGGAGGTGGGTGGTGGCGCAAGTGGCCCGCTCTGCCGCGCTGCTGAGAACCCGCCGCTGAGAACCTTCTCAGCAGGGGCAGGCACGCCTGGCCGGGCGTGTGCCCCTCCGCCGGCGCACGAGCAGCGCTGGTCAGCAACCATGGGGCGGAGCCTGCGGCGCGCAGCGCACCTGCCCGATGCACTGGTGGCCCATGCACACGCCAAACACGGGGAACCCAAGGGGGCCCAGCTTCTGGATGATCTCGAGGGAGATGCCGCTGTCCTCAGGGCGGCCTGCGAGCGCCAGAGCGCACGGGCAGCAGACGGGTGGGCAGCGAGGCGGCGACGGGAGGGGAAGGCGAGCAAAGGAGGGGTGCGGCAGCCGCCAGGTCACGGCCAGCCTGCTGTGCAGGCAGCATGAAAACGACCGCGTGTGGCACCACCCGGAGCTGTTGTCGTTGCCCAACACGCCGCCGCACCGGGGCCTGGCGACACCAAGATGCCCCGCGGGTTCATGGCCGCAATCTCAGCGACGCTCTTGGCGTCGTTGGGAAACACGATGTAATCGCAGCCCGCATCTCCCAGGTACTGCAGGCAGGCGAAAAGGGAGTGAAGAAAGAACCGACGGCCGGAAGTGCGGGCGGCCACAGCCGCCCCAGTGTTGACCGCCGTCCCCGGCAACAAGCACCCAGCGGTGTCAACCGGTATATGATCGAAGCACACCTGGCACAGGTTGTAGGTGAACGAGTCGTAGTTGTCAACCACAACCACAGGGCCCCGCGGCGCATTGGGGTTGGGCGGCGCGATGGCCGCCTCGGCGGCGGCGGCGGCGGCGGCGCGCAGCACCACTCGCCGCCGTGCCGCAGGCGGCCGTTGCTGCTGCTGCCGCCGCTGCTGCTGCTGCAAAAGTGCTGCTGCCGTGCTGCGCTGCTGCTGTGGTAGCCGCGCCGCCGCATTGTGCGCGTCTGCAGCCGTGACGAGAAGGCGGGCACGAGCTGGTGAGGGCGGCGGCGGCGGCGGCGGTCGGCAGAGCTGGCACCGGTTGCGCAGTGCGACTCACAATTACGCTCACGCCACAACCTCCGATCCTGTGCTCACCAGGCAGCCGGCGCAGAGCCCCACGCTGTGTGGGCGCAGACGCCACGCAGCAGCCACCGGCTGCGGCGACGCCCCGCATGTTGAGATGGATGCAGCACTAGATCGTGCACGCTACGAGCAGCGAGACGCGTGTGCAGGCGCCGCTAGGGCCAGCATATGTTGGGCGATGGAGCGAGGGGCGCTGCGGGCTCCAGTCGCCGGCTCAAGGCAAGCAGCGAATACACTGGATTGTCAAGAAGCGGGCGCTGGCGACGGATGGGGAAGAGGTGAGGCCGCCCTGCTGGCGCCTCGTTCTTTTTCTGCGCGAGCCTTGGAGCTCCGGCCGCTTTGTCTCCGCAATTGGCCGCTCGTGCGACTTGTTCTCACGCGCCGGTGCGCCTCTGCCTTTAGTCTGCGCCGGTCCAAGCCTGGTCTTCCCTCCGGAACGCACGGGCATGGAGGGCGAGGGCCTGGGGTCCCACGGTGGGCCCACGCACTCCCAGAGCGACCCGCTGGACCGCGCGCCAGTGTCCGAGGAGGCCGGCGCCGGGGCAGCAGCGAGAGCGGCGTCAGGACCGGCAGACGGGTGTGCGCAGCCCGCGGCAGCGCTGGAGCAGCCAGAGGTGCCTGACGACGGCGGCGGGCCTGCAGATGCTGCACCTGCAGGCGAAGAGCCACCACCAGCAGCGGCCGGGATGGAGGCGCTCGCAGCACGCGCGGAGCTGCTGCCGGCTGTCGTCGGCGAGACGGACGCCTCGCCAGCTGAGGCGGGCGTCGTCAGCGGGGCGCGCGACTCGCCAGCACCGGAGCCATCTTTGGGCAGCGATTCTGTAGAGGGTGCGGCACTTGCAGATGAGGGGCCGCCAGCAACAGCAGAGCCACACGCTGGCACAGCAGCCGCCGATCTGATGCCAGACGCGAGCAGCACTGCGGGCAGCTCGCCAGCAGCAGAGCCCGCCGTCGGTAGCGAGGCGGGCGGCTCTCTTGCAGCCCCTCTGGCTGCCACCGCCGGCTCGATTGATGCCCTGCCGCAGCAGCAAAGCGAGTTGTCAGGCGCAGAGGCAGTGCCAGCCGCTGCCGAACCCCTGCCAACATCCACCGGCGCAAGCAGCCCTGTGGCACAGCTGGAGCCGGCCGAGGCAGCAGCAGAGGTGCCAGCTGAGGAGCAGATGGAGGCTGCAGCACTACTGGCGCCGCCACCACTGCCGCCAGCCTCGTCGCCGCCCCCGGCAGCGGCAGCGGACGTGGCGCCAGCAGCAGGAGAGGACTCGTTGGCCGTGCTGATGCGTCCCGCAGCACCGACGCAGCAGCAGCACGCGGTGGCTGAGACGTCACCACCGGCCGCCGTGCCAGCACAGGCGAGCACCAGTGCAGCAGCAGCAGCAGCAGCAGCAGCAGCAGGTTTGGCCGACCCACCTGAGGAAGACGTGGCGGCGCTGCCGCCGGACCACCCGCTGCTGCGCCGCGCCCAGAAGGCGCTGTACCGCCAGCTGGCGGAGCAGAAGCTGAGGCTGGAGGAGGAGCTGCGCGAGCGGCGCAAGGCGCTCAAGGTCAGCAGGGGGGGGGGGGAGGGGCTGCTGCGGTTGGGGTGGCAGCGGAAGTGCACCTGGGCATGGGCTGCCCTTTCTGCATCCGGCACGGCTCGCCAAATCCAAGCACGCAGTCACCCGCCCGCCGCGACTGCCACCCGCCCGACAACAGGACGCAAAGCAGAGGCGTGAAGACGTGGGCGTGGAGCTGTACGGCTTCCAGCAGCACCTGGCCAAGCTGCAGCTGGCGCTGGAGAAGGCCGGCGAGGCGCACAGCGGCGCGGCGCGCGCGCGTGCCGAGGCCGACAGCGCCCTGGCCGCGCTGCGCGCACAGGTGGCGGAGGCGGAGGCGGCGACGGCTGGGGAGGACGCGCGTGCGGAGGCGCTGCAGGGCGAGCTGGATGGGCTGAACGGCACGCTCCGTGCCATCCAGGCGCACAACGAGGCGGTGGCGGGGGAGCTGGCGGTGGCCAAGCGCACCGCCTACGCCACCGAGGCGGGCGTGGTGGCGGCAGAGAAGGCCAAGCGCGAGCAGGACTTCCTGATAGAGGGCATGCAGGCGCAGCTGCGGCGGCTGGCGGCGGCGGCGACGGCGCGCGCTGCTGCGATCGACGGGCAGCGCGGCCAGACGCACGCTGCGCAGGAGATGCTGGCGCAGGCGCTGGCCAACATGGAGGGCGTGGCGTTTGAGAAGAAGCAGCTGCTGTCGCAGTGGCGCGCCAGCCTGGTGGCCATGCAGCAGCGCGACACGCAACTCGAGGTGAGGGGCTGATGCTGCGCGGGCAGTGGGGCCTGGGCGGTGGATGACCAGGCCTGCTCTTGCACCTGCTGGCCCTTTCCTCTTCTTCCGGTTGGCCCCTGACGACACCTCCTGTCCATCCGTCTCCCTCAACTTGCTACCTGCAGGCGCTGCAGGAGAACCTGCGCCAGGCCGCGGAGCGCCGCACGACGATGGCCAACGAGCGTGAGGGCTTCCTCCGCCAGCTGGCGCAGCAGGCGCAGCGCAACGAGGCGGCGGGCGAGGTGCAGCGCAAGCTGGAGGGCCAGGCGGCGCGGCTGGCGGCGCAGGTGGAGCGCGTGCGGGCCAAGAACGCAGAGCTGAAGGTGGGTGCAAGGGACGGGTCTCTGGGTTGCAGACGCACGAGGGTGGCGGTTGGGGACAGTTGCTGAAGCCGGCAAAGAAGTTGTGTCTGATAGTAGTGCTTCACTGCCAACAGCTGCCGTCTCGTGCTGATCTGACACGCCACTGACTTTGCACTGCTTGCACACACACCCGGCACCTCCAGGAGGGATACATGGGCATGCAGCGCCAGCTGGCAGAGCGGCAGGAGGCGCTGGCGGCTGCAGCCGCAGAGGCAGCCAAGCTGGCGTCACAGCGTGCGCAGCTGGAGCGCGAGCAGGCACGCGTGGCGGCCGAGGCGGCAGCAGTGGACAAGACACTGCTTGACCGCCTGGGGGAGCAGACGTTTGCCGAAAAGGGCAGCGCGGCGACGCTGCGAGAGGTGGAACGCATCCGTGCTGCCTGCGCCGACAAGGAGGTGGCAGCAGATGCGGCGCGCGCACAGCTGGAGCGGCTGGGCGAGGAGGCACAGAACGTGGACGCCCGCAACGCCCGCCTGTCTGCGGTGCTGGGCGGGCTGGAGGGCACCCTGGCAGACAAGGCGGCGGGGGTGGCGGCGCTGGAGGCAGAGATGCGGGCTGGGCACCAGGAGGTGGAGGCGCGCACGCGCGCGCTGGACCAGCTCAACCGGCGCTACCAGCGTCTGCTGGACAATTTCAAGGATGTGGAGACGGGTGGGTTGTGGGTGGGGGGATGGTTGGGGGCTAGGAAACGGAAATGGCTTGGGGCATGGGCAGGGAGAGGGGGAGCCACGTAGCGCTGCCCTGGCGTCACGCCCGCCCTGCCTTGCCCCTCACCAGCATGTTCCTTCCTCCCCGGCGCCCCCGGTTTCCCCGTCGCAGGGCCCCTGGAGGCCACCATTGCCAACCTGCAGCGTGAGATTGCCGCCAAGCAGGCAGCAGGCCGCAACCTGCAGCGGCGCTGGATGGGCGTGCAGGGCACGCTGGTGGCGGCGCAGGCGGCAAACGCTGAGCTGGCAGAGGCGGTGGCGGGCATGCGGGCACAGCAGGCGGTGATGTCGCAGAAGCGGCAGCGTCTGAACGGCCAGTGAGTCGTTTGGTTGATTGATGTTACGGGGGAGGAACTGGGGGGGGGGGGGAGGGGGGGGGGGGGGGGGGGGGGGCGGTGTGCTGCAGCACATGTAGAGCACCACCTACTCTGTCCTGCCTGTAGTGCAGCGCTGCAGCGCTCGCCCCACAAAAATCCGCGCTCTCTCCCTCTTCAATGCAGGCTGGAGACGCAGCAGCGCGAGGCCAAGGCCCTGGCCAAGGCTCTGGATGGGCTGCACGCCGAGACGGCGCGCCTCAACGGCCTGCTGGCTGACGCCAGCGGGCTGCGCAGCACTCTGCGCGAAGGCAACCTGCTGCTGGAGGGCAAGCTGGCGGCGGAGCTCAAGGTGGGTGGATGGGAGGGATGGCAAGGGAGCGGTGCAGATGGATATCAAAGGGGCAGGGAGTCGGCGCCTTTGCTGCCCCCAGCTCCTGTCGTGCCGCTCTCGCCTGCACAACCTTGCACCTCGACCTCCTCCCTTCCAGGCCCTGGAGGCGCGCTGGTCGGCGCTCAACGGCAGCATCGACGAGCTGCGCGCCGAGCGTGGCGAGGTGGCTGCGGCGGTGGTGGAGGCGGAGCGTGAGGTGCTGGTGTGGGAGCGGCGCGTGCAGCTGGAGAAGGAGATGCAGGTGGGTGGGGGGTTCTGATGTGTGAGGACACACCACCACATGCCTGCCTGCCTGCCTCCGCCTGCACGCAGCGTTGCCCATGAGCGGTGCGGCCGCCGTAAGCTGCGCAACCCCACAACCACATGTCGACCCCACTGCATCTCTGCCCCTCTCCTGTGTCGCTCTCCCGTGTCCCACAGGAGGCTGTCGACCCGCAGTACGGCGGCGAGGAGCTGGCGGGCCTGCGCAAGGAGGTGCAGCGCCTGGCGCACGCGGCCGGGGAGCTGGCGCGGGAGCAGGAGGCGCTGGTGGGGGAGATGGAGCGGGCGGTGGCCAAGAGGGAGGTCATCGGCACCAAGGTGAGGCCATCGCTCTGCAGGGTGTGAAAAGAGGGAAGGAAGGGGGCGAGACGGCCAGGGAGGCAGGAGGGCGGGATTATAACTGCAGCTGTTGTTGCTGCTGCAACTTGCCCACCACCTTCAGGTTGTTCCCCATGCAGCCACACTTGCCTGCATGCCATCCCGCCAGACTGTGTGCCTGCTGACGTTCCTCCTTCTCTTGCCTCCCTCCTACCCCCAGGCGCGCCTGTCGCAGAGCACCAAAATCCAGGACGCCGCCAAGGCGGCAGCCAAGCGCCAGGCCGACGAGCTGGCCAGGGCTGCCGCGGCAAAGGAGCGTGAGGGGCGCGCTGCAGAGGCGGCGCTGGCGGCGCTGGATGGAGAGATTGCTCAGGCGCAGGTGGGTGGTGGTGGGAGGCGTCGCTGCCCTTCCCTGCACGTGCTGTGCTGCCGGGAGCGCTGGTGTCGGGTGCAGCAGGAGTCGTCACACATTGCTCACGCAGAGCTGTGCCCTCACCGAACTGCAGGCCGCAGCAGAGGAGGCTGGCGAGCAGTGCGCTGCCCTGGCGGCGGCAGAGGTTGCAGTGCAGGGCGAGATCGAGGCGCTGGGAGCTCAGAAGTTGAAGGTGAGAGAGAGAGAGGGGCTTGCTGGGCGCTACGGATGTCGGCAAGGCATGCCGGCGTAAGCGCAGCACATGCAGCGGTGCACCGCTGCACACGGCGCCGCCTCGCCCACCTCTACGCCTGGTCGCCCGCTCCCGCAGGCGCTTGTGGCCACGACCGCCAAGCAGCGCGAGGTGAAAAAGTACGAGGAGGCGGCAGCAGGCAAGTACAAGCCTGCCGCGCCGCCCACCGCGCTGGCGGGGGGCGACGCCGCCGCGGCGCTGTCAGCAGAGGTGGAGCGCGCACGCAAGCGGCAGGCCAAGATCCAGGCGGCGGTGCAGGGGCTGGCTGCCGGCAGCTGCGAGGAAGTGGCCCCTGCGGTGGCGCCCCAGTTGGAACGTGCGCTGGCGCATGTGGCGGCCCTGTGCGAGTGAGGGGCTGCTCCGACGGGCGGCCAGTGAAGACGGCTTACAGCGTGCTTGCTTGCTTGCGGTGCTTGCTTGGAACAGCGTGCATTTGTGAGATGACAGTGAGTGAGGTGGACGAGGGAGGTGAGGAGCAGGACGAGGGAGCAGGGAGGCAGCTCTAGTGTACAGAGGTGCAGGCAGCGGGCGCCCGGCCAGGGGCCAGCCATGGCAAGCAAAAGTGTGTGCGCATTGGAGCCGCTGTGCCGCCGGCTGGCTGCTGCTAGCTGGCGTTCTCCGCCTCGCATGCGTCGATCCATTCGCTGCGTTGTGGTGGAGGAGGTGGGGGAGCGGGGAGGGTCTGCTGTTGGGCTGGTGCACAACCATGGCGCGATGCCTGCCAGCTGTCCCTCTTGTCCGCATGCATATCAAACGCAGCGCACGCAGGCAGGCGGGCGGCCTGCCTCGCAGCCTTCCTCCCTTCCTCCCTTTTCTGTCTGCCGCTGCTTCGCCAGCTGCAGCCAGCCTCCCTGCACTGCCCACCCTCCCCCCCCCCGCCCACCTGTACACGTCAATGGGCTCCGACAGCTGGTGGATCTTGGTGCTCCACGCCGCCTTGCACTGCGTGCACCGCACGGCGCCCACGTTCTTCTCGCGGTCCATCTCGCAGCCCACGCTCTTGTCGGCGTTGCAAAAGGGGCAGGCAAAGGTGGTCTCCAGCTTGGGGCGCTGCTTCTTGGGCGGCGCCTTGGCGCTGCTCTTCCGCTTGCCCATCTGCCGCCGCCGCTGCTTCTGCTGCCGCTGCTGGCCGGCTCTCAAGCTGGACGGCTTTCAAGCTGGACGACTGTCGATCTGCCCGACCAGCAGTCTGCCTGCATGAAGCGAAAAACAAACAGATATGAAGGTGGGACACGTAGCAGGCGGCAGGCAGCAGTGGCGGCTGAGCGGCGGCGGCGGCAGCGGCCTGCGCTTGGCAAGGCGCCGCCGCTGCTGCAACATGTATATAACACGAGCATCCTGCAGGCGGAGCTGCGGACCGTGCAGTCACCTGTGCGACGCTGGAAGCCGACGTTCGAGCGTCGGTGGCCGCCTTGCCGGTGCTAAAGTGCGATCGATGAGAGAATGTTACTTGGAAGACGTGCGTGGAAGCACACAGCCCTTGTTTTACGTTTTTTGCCAGCCTGCTGCGTGCTAGGCTCTTGGTGTGTCGATGGTGCTCGTTCAGGGCCCCGGTAGCCTTGATCTCGCCGGTTTCTGGATATAAGATCGTATACAACGCCGAACCGATTACCGAGAAGCGCTCCAACAGGTGTCGCACTCCGTCACCCTCCCGAGGGACAGTCGCCTGGAGCTCTCATTTGCTGCCTGCGCCCACCTGCGCGTACCCATCGGCGCCATGAGGGGCCTGCAAGCAGGCCGTCACCTGCGGCGCTGTGTGCAGCACGCATTCAGCCCCGTTAGCCCCCAAGGTGCGAGGTGGTCTGCGCTGCACTCCGCTGCCGCACGCGTGCTCTCGATATCGTGGGGATCTTGGACTCGCACCGCCAGCCCTGGGTTTGCCCGCTGCCAGTGCGCCGCCGCCGCCGCCACTTACCTGCCGCCGCCCAGGTTCGCCGCCGCCACCTCCCCCCTACAACCTACCCCATTGTGCAGCCAGCCCTGCGCTTGAGGCCCTGTTCAGCTGCAGTCATGCAGCAGAGCCCGCCGGCAGCGCCTTCTCAGCCTGCAGCAGCGCAACCTGCGAGCAGCGGGGAGCAGGCAGCGGCGGCGCGGCGCCGCCGCCGCTGCCGTGGCCAACGCGGCACCGCTCGCTGCACTGCACCGCGTCAACGCGGCAACAATCGGCGGCACAGCCGCAAGGTGGGTGGTCAGCGGTTGGGCTCATAAGTGCTGGGCTCAAACGGATGTTCCCGCTGGGCCCTGGGTCCCTCGTCCCCCCTCGCTCTCCTTGTGCCTCCCCCTTGCTTACTAATCACAGCCTTGCTGCACCGCTCGCCGCCCCCGGCCCGCAGCCTCGCAGCAGCAGGCAGATGGCGGCGGTGAGGACGGCTCGGATGCACGGGGGGCTGCAGCAGCGGCCACCCTGTCCGGGATGGCGGTCAAGCTCAGCTGGGGGGACCCCTTTCTTGTGAGCCACGCCGAGGACAAGGAGGGGCCCATAGCTGTGTATGCAGAGGGGCGGCGCAAGGGCCACTTCCGAAAGGTGCGCGCGTGGGTGGGTGGGTTGTGTGCAGGTTCAGTGTGAACGCGTCGGTGGGGCCGGCGGCAAGGCCGGGCGTGGGGTGTGGGTTGGTGGAGGCGGCCGTCCGTGTGCAGCCACGCACCCCCCTCCCCTTTGCTCTGCCCTGCCTCGCGCTGGCAGCCCCTGTGGCGTCTAATTCTTTGAAATCCGCAATCAAATCTGCTCGCATTTGTCGCAGGACGACCGGCAGGAGCTGACGATGGAGAAGATCCAGCGGCTGTACGAGGACTGCAAAGCGGCGCTGGGCGGCGAGGCGGCGGCGCGCAAGGGCCGGGGGCTTACGTTGGTGGATGCAGGTGCGTGCAACCCTGGCCTGCCTGCTTGCGTGGATGGGCGCTGTGCAGCAAGACCTGCCCTAATATTGTGCGAGAGCAGTCGACAGGCAGTACCCAGCAGCAGCCGCAGCAGCGGCTGCCGGCGGTGCTCCCACCGCCACCCCTCCCTCTGCTTGTCATGCTCCTCCTCACTCCTTCCTGCTCCGGTGCCCTCATTCGCCACACCCCACCCCTTCCTACCCCATTCAACTTTACCTCACACCCTGTGTGCAGAGCCCGCGCCGTCGTCATCCCGGGGCGGCTGGTTCTCAGGCTTGTTTGGAGCACGGCAGGAGAGCACGGCGGCGGCGGCGCCTGCTGTGCAGGGGCTCTACATGTATGGCGGCGTGGGCGTCGGCAAGACGATGCTCATGGATTTGATGGCCAAGCACGCGCCAGACTACTTCAAGGTACGTTCAATTTTGGTAGAAAGAATAGTACATGAACAATATATCACGAATATAAAGTTTTGCGCTGAGATTGCATGTGTATCTAGAGCATAGTGCCTACTTCAAACAGACTGCTTCAAGCTTCACGGTATCCGCACCACTCCCGTGACCCGCACCCCACCATGCACTCCTGCGCATTGTTTCTACAGCCGCCCAGCGCTCGCGCTCCTTTGCTGTGTGCAGCACCGCCCGGCCTGCCGTCGGCAGGGATGCAGCGGCACACGCGTGGTGCCACGGCTCTGGCTGCGCCTGTTGCCCCGTCTGCTGCCTCAAAGGAGGCTTCGTGCGCTGAGTAAATCTCACCCTGTGAGTGCCTCCCCGTCTGCACGCCCCTGCACAGCTTGAGCGCACCCACTTCCACGACTTCATGCTGGAGGTGCACCAGCGGCTGCGGTGAGGCAGGGGGGCGAGCAGCACGAGCAATCGGGTGGGCACGGCTGCAGTGAGGCGACGAGAGGGAGGGGCCGCGCCGGCGGTTTGGGGCGGGTGCTGTGGCGGGCGCGGCGACGAAAAGTAGCAGCGGCAGCGCCGCCCCAGCTGTGTGTGTGTGGCACCGCCGCCTCCACCTGCGTCGTCCAGTCTACCCCCCGCTGTGCATCGCAGGCACTTTGCCTCCAAGCCCGACCCGCTGACGCACGTGGCTGACGAAATCGTAGACGGGGTGAGCGCTCGCCAAGGGGGAGCGTGTGCGCTGCGGCTCTGGCAGGCGCTCCCCGGCGTGCTTCCCATCACCGGCAAGGCCTCCCAGCGTGCCGCTGCCTGCCCCCCCCTTTGCGCTCTGTTCCACGCACGTTGCAGACCCGTGTGCTGTGCCTGGACGAGTTTTTCGTGACCGACGTGGCCGACGCAATGATCCTGCACCGCTTGTTCGCCAGGTCAGCAAGTCGAAGCAAGGTCCCCGCCCCCTGCCTTCCCTGTCGCCTGCCTGCCTTGTGCACTGCAGGCGGCCGTGCTGCCGCAGCGCTGCCGCGTCGCCCCTGCCCCGCCGCGCCCGCACTGCCCAACACCCCTCGCCACGCACACGCCAGCGCACACGCCCAATGCCCCGCCCCGTGCAGGCTTTGGGACCGAGGGCTGACGCTGGTCGCCACCTCCAACCGCCACCCCGACGCTTTGTATGAGGGCGGCCTGCAGCGCAACCTCTTCCTGCCCTTCATCAACCGGCTCAAGGCGCGTGCCTCGCTGTGGTGTGACACATGCACTCTTGTCGTTGCCGCCTGCTGCTGCTGCCTGCTGCCTGCTGCCTGCTGCTGCCTGCTGCTGCTGCTGCCTGCTGCTGCTGCCCTCCTGCTGCCTGCTGCTGCTGCTGATACTGCTGCCGCCGCCGCGCACGGCCGCGGTGGGCGTCTGCCCCTGCTCTATGTACCAGGTCTGTCCGCTGGGCTGCCCCCCGCCTGCTGCGAGGTGCACGACGTGCAGTCGCGCACACCGCTGCCTCCCTGGTGCCCTCCAAGCTGCTCCGCCACGCACAGCTGCCCGCCCTGCTGCCCCCCTGCACGCTGCTGCAGGAGCAGTGCGAGGTGCACGACATGGACAGCCGCACAGACTACCGCCGCCTGGCGCACCACCAGCGCGGCCTCTACTTTGTGACCCCCTCGCGAGAGGAGGTGCATGGGGGAAGGGCACCCTGCCTGCCTGCCTGGTGTCGGTGCTCTGGCTGCCTCGCAGTCGCCCGTGCCAGCTCCAGCTGCGTCGGCCAACTTTCCAGGTAGCCGCGGCCCCATGCGCCGCCCCACCCTGTTGCCGACGTGCTGCTTCGTCTCTTCAACGCAGGACCTGTACGAGCGGTTTATGGAGCTGACCAATGGCAAGCCGGTGGGCCCCGCCTATGTGGAAGTTGCCATGGGGCGGCAGCTGGAGATGCCACGGACCGGTGGGCGGGTGGGCGGGCGGGCGGGTGCCCCTGCCGTGTGCGTCTCTGCCGTGCCGCCTGCCTGCCTCGCCTGCCTGCCCGCCCGCCTGCCTGCCTGCCTGCCTGCCTGCCTGCCTGCCTGCCTGCCTGCCTGCCCACTTTGCTTCGTGCCAAGGCTGCTGGGTTGGGCAGCAGGAGCAGGGCGGCAGGCGGAGCGCCCATCCGCCTCCCGCTCCCCCCGCAGCTCTCACACCTGTCTCCCGTGCCGCCCACCTCCCAACATCGTCGCCTCCTGCCCCCCTCTGCAGGCGGCTGCGTCACCCTCTTCACCTTTGACGAGCTGTGCAACCGGCCGCTGGGCGCGGGTGAGCCAAACGTGTCGCACAGGCGGTGCTTGCTGGGTTGAACAGGCCAGTAGTTGCCCCAACCGACCGCTGGCGCGTGTGAGGTTTGTGGAGGTGGCGTGGAGCTGCAACACCCGCATGCACAGACAAGCAGCGCCTGGCCCCCAGGTGTTGCTTCCCAGGCCGGCGCCCCGCGCGCACCCGAGCCGCGCGCGCCCCAATTGCTGCCGGCAGTCTGCACGCGCCCCCCTGACCTCGCACCATCCCCACCCCATCCCACCCCATCCCTTTCCAGCTGATTACATCGCTCTGGCCAACGCCGAGCACACCCTGGCGCTGTCGGGCGTGCCCGTGTTCACCGCTGCCAACCGCCAGGCGGCGTACCGCTTTGTGACGCTGGTGGATGTGCTGTACGAGCACCGGTGAGTGCACCCCTCCCCCTGCTGCCACGGCTTCCACGCCTGTCGGGAACACTTCAGGTTTGGGGGTTCAGTTTTGTGGACGCCTCCCTGCTCGCCTGCTCAACCACGTTTGAAGTGCGACACGTCCCCACCCACCCGCTCAATGCCGCAGCGTGCGCTTCCTGTGCGCGGCGGAGGCCATGCCGTTTGAGCTGTTTGAGAACATTCAGACGCAGGCCGAGGCGCGGGCGGCGGCGACGGGCGGCGGCGGCAGCTACAGCAGCGGGCTGAGCGGCGGCAGGTGTGTGCCGGGAGGGAGGGGCAGGGCGTGGAAGCTGGGCATGCTTGAAGCGCGGCCCCCAAACCCAAACCCGACGCCCCCCGTCCGTGCCTGGTACCGCTGGTACCGCCGCTGCTGCAGCGTGGCGGTTGTGGACGACAACCTAGGGTTTGCCAAGGACCGCACCGTCAGCAGGCTGACGGAGATGCAGAGCGAGGAGTGCGTCTTTCTTTCTTTATTTTGTGGGGCAGCATTTCTTGCCACTTCACTGCCGCTACCCGCTGCCCTGCGTGTGCCGCGGCGCCTTGTGCCGCCGGCGGTGGCCTGGCGTCCCCCCTTTGCCTGCGCCAGCCGTCCACCCACTGCCTCCCCCCAACCCAACCCACGCCCACCGCTGCAGGTACCTGAGGGCGCACGCCAAGGCACATGCGCCAGAGCTGCTTTTAGCGCTCACAGGCAGCAAACCGAGCAGCAGCAGCAGCAGCGGCGGCGGGCAGCGGCGGTAACAAGCAGCGCCCAGCATTCAGCCTGTAGTCCAGCCCTGCTGCGCATGCTGCGACTCCTCTCATCTGGCTGCTGCTGCTGTGCGCGATATGTTACACAGCTGCGCGCACGGCAAGCGAGTAGGAAGGGAGTGTCAGAGAGGCTAGAGGGAAGGCACGGGGGCGCTGCGAGCGCCGTGCAAAGGGCAGGGGATAGGTGGGAGGGGCAGAAACGATAGAGTAAGGTGCCAGTGGGTTGGGCAGGCAGGGAAAAGCGTCGAGTGGCAGATGCGCAGAGGTAGGTAGGAGGGGGGGAGGGGAGAGGTAGGCAGGGAGGGGAGGGGGGCCAAGGGTCAGGGAGGGCAGGGCAGGGCTGGCCGGCAGCCTGGGCGTGCTGCAGGGTGGTGGTGGAGAGGCGGGCGGGGGATGGAGAGGGCCAATCAAACGGAACCGGTAGTCAGCTGGAAACTCGGGAGGATGGGGGGAGGTGTGGCTTGGTGGGTGCAAGAAGTTGTGTAGGTGGGAAGGGCTGGCAGGCACGGCCTGAGGGCGGGCGGCGATGGCACAAGAGAGGGGCATTAAAAGGGAGGGGGAGGCGCGCGGAGCGGCCGTCTGCTTGATCTGCTGGGAGTGCTTCACTTCTGCCTGTGGCTGCCTGCTGTCGAGGTTCTGGGGGGGGCGGGCAAAGGGGGCTTGACGCTTGATGTGTGGACGGCAGTGCTAATCTGCTGTGCTACTGTGCTGTGGACTCTGGCTGGCTGCTTGGGGGCGGCGAGCGCTGCAGGCGAGCGCGGCTGCAGCAGAGCGCGGCTGCTCACGCGGCGGTGGGGAAGCGCGACAGGAAGGTGCGCGCACTTTCCAGTTCCGCCACTTGATCCGCCGCCATGCCCGCCTGCACGTGCCGCACGCCCGCCTCAAACAGGGCCACGTTGTGTCGCTGCGCTTCGCTGCTGCGGTGGGTGGAAAGGGGGGGGGGAGCGGGCAAGCAGGCAACTGAGCAGAGGCAGGTTGGTGATGGTGGTGGTGGGCGTGTGGGGGGGGAGTGCTAGGAGGCGGGCAGGCTTGAGGGGGGGGGGGGGGGGGGGGGAGGCAGAGAAGGCGGGGAGGCGAAGCGGGGGTTTGGCGCGAAAATGGCGGGCCGTGTGCGGCAGCCGTCACAGATGAGATGGCCGGCCATCTTGCGGCAGGCATGCGGCGTTCAGGCGAACCGTGGCAGCGACTCCAGAGCTGTCAGCATGCGGGAGTGCTGCCGCATGCCCGGCGCACCTGGCGTGCTGCGTGGCCCCGCGCCCAGGCGGCTGTGCCGAGCACAGCTGCCCGGACGTCGGCGTCACGCTGTGCAGCAGCTGGAGCAGCAGCGGCACCAGGCGCTGCGCGGCCTGCTGCGGTGGCAGCGTCAGCAGCGCGGTGGCCAGCGCGCTGGCAGTGTGCAGGACCTCTGGGCACTGCACCGCGGTGGCCAGCGCGGCGAGGGTGCTGCTGGCGGCGGCGACGCCTGCTGCAGACACGGCAGCACTCGCGCCGCGCAGGCCGCCCCGGGTGTGCTGCGCAGCAGAGGTGACCGCTGAGCGCTCGCTGCCAGTGGGGCTGAGAGGGAGGGAGGGCGAAGGGCTTGCCCGCCGCGTTCGCTGGCGCCGCGACGCGGGGCCGCCGACCGACGCTGGGTGCCGCCCCTGCTGGCACGTGGCCGGCGCCGCAAACGGAAGGAATGCGGCGCTGCGGCTGCGCTTCAGGCTGCTTGCGGCAGCAGCCTGGTGCAGCGGGGTGGGCAGCAACAGGCTGGGGGGCGCTGCTGTCGCTGCCGAAAGCAGCGGTACCACCGCAGCCGCGGCAGCTGCGTCGGGAGCTCTCCCGGTAAGCATGGCGGCCTGTGCTGTCCGCTGCTTCCCCATCACGCAGTAAAGTGACGTCTGCAGTGGCAGGGGAGAGGACGGGTGGAGGGTGTGTGAGGGTGGCGCGGGAAGGCGGGAAGGCGGGTAGAGCTGGCGGCCGACCGGTCGGTCTGCGGCGCCTCGCCGTGCTTCTCCCGTGTACCCCCAGCTTCACCACAGCATCCGGATGCTCAGCGGCGGGACGGAGGGCACCTGAGAACTGTCGGCTCAGCGGGAGGCCAGGGGACTGAGCGTTCCCCTGGCTTGCAGCTGTGCTGTTGCGCTTCCGCACAGTAAAAGCTGCCCGTCACACAGAAGCGGGGGGAAGGGCTGCCGACGCCGACGCGGCTGGCAAGGCTTCAAAAGTGTGGAGCGAGCGTTGTGCTGGCAAAGCACGTAGGGCTGTCGCCTGATGTATGGTCAGGCGTATGCGCAGCAGAAGGGGAGCAACGCAGCAATGTGACAATGGGAGGTTGGCGGGAGACGACGCGGGACTGTCCAAAACGCACATGCACGCTGCCAAGCTCCCACTGCTCCTCTGCCAGAGCGCAGTGCACTCGATGCAGCGCCACAACAGCCATAGAGTGCAGCAGTGGCAGGGACGACGGGGTCCCACTTTGACCATTCAGGTCAAACCTGCGCCGACGGCGGTGTACTGGTGACAGACCTGTGACCGCACCGTGTGCGCGGCACCGCCGCTGATGTTCCTCAACCAACACACGTGTTAGAAACGCATGCCGCCTGAACGAGGTCGTGCACGCTCCGTCCGTCAAACGCCTTCCCTTCGTCCCGCCAGGGAGTGGCGGCCAGGTGCGCGCATGCGGCAGTCATGCGGCCTGATCGGGACCAAACATCCGAGGCTGTCGGGAGCTGCTGGCGCGGGTGCGAAGGCACCGCAGAGGCAGAGCCTGACAACCAAAAAGCCAGGTTGTACCCTTGCCATGTGTTGCAGCACGCTGGCAGAATGTTGGGCCGGCGTGTGAGCCGCAACCCCGTGCCTGCACTCGTGCCGAGTCGTGGCCGCCCTGCAGCTCTCCGCTGCGCGTCGGTGGTGACCCCGTTCTTGCTGCACTTTGCGATTGCAAACTGCTCGGCGCATCCAGAAGCAAACGCAACTGTTTCCTGCCCTGCGCCACAAGCAAAAGCGCCTGGATAGCCTGATGGGAGCGGCTCGTGCAGGCTGGCTGTCCGTCGCCGAGTCGCTGGGGCATAACTCACTGTCTTAAGACCGCGGCGCTCCCCTGGCTGGTTCCACATCCCATTAGTAGCATGGTTAGCATGATAGAAGTAGCAAGATGGAAAATGTGTTGAGGGGGGAGGCGCGTCGCCGCTCGTCGCTCGCCGCTCGCCGCCCGCCGCCGCTGGTTTGAGCTGCTCCCCCTTTGTCACCCGCATCCGCGTTCGCGTCTTCGGCTCGATCTCAGGCATCTCGACGAGGCTTGACGGCCAAATTGGTCCACGCGCCGGTGCTGCGTGCTGCGATGGGCGCGTCTTCGAACGCGCGCGCCAGGATGCCCTGCTCACCCGCTCGTTGCCCCTTCGTTGTTGAGAGTACCGAATCCAATAGCAGCCCAAACCTGACACGTCTGCCGTCCACTCGCGCCTGCGCCAGCCCGACCGCCGTCGCACCCCACCGCCAACCACTCAGGCGTGCCCTTGAGCCTGCCAGTGGACTGCACCATGGCCAAGGGTGCCAGAAAGGGCGCAGCAGCGGACAGCGCAGCTGCGCCGCGCGTCTTCACTCGGCAACAGGTCGCCGACCTGGCGGCGGAGGGCAAGCACGTCTACATGTTCAAGGGCGGCGTGTATGACGTCGATCCTGCCGAGCTCATGCACCCAGGTACACCCGGCGGGAGCGGCGGCGGCCGGCAGCGGCGGCCGGCGGCGGGGCGGCGTGCCGCTGGCCGTTTGCTTGCATGCTGGCGGCAAGCAGCTAGTGCAACCAGGTATACTGTTGCAGTGTGGGGCACCGCCCGTGTGCGCCCACTCACCTACCCTTCTCCTTGTGTCGTGCCGCTGCAGGAGGTCGCCAGGTGATTGTGGCGGTGGTTGCGTGGCGGTGGTTGTGTCGTGACGGTTGCAGCCATGCCGCTGTCCTCTCGCTTGCACGCCGGCCAAAGCAGCGGTTGATGCCCATCAGGGACCATGCCACAACTCAGCGTGCAGCCGCTTTGCGCTGCATCGCCGCGCACCTCCGCAGCGCCAACCGCCGCCGCTCTGCCCCGCCCGCCGCCGCTCGCGTCCGGCCAATCTGCGGGGGGTGTTGGTTTGCACAGAATGCCGTGTTGAGTACCGTCATCGACCACCGCGGCCTGTCTTCTCCCCTCGGCCTGCCGCTGGCGCTCGGACCCCACAGCGCGCGCTGGCTAACAACAGCCTGACTGCTGCTCTCCCCAGGTGCTGGAGGACCACCGCGGCGAGGACATCACCGAGCTCTTCCAGGGCGGCGGCGCCGACGGCCACGCGCACTCAAAGGTGGGTGGTGAGGGGGGCGGGACGGGCACGCGCACTCACAGGCGGGTGGGTAGTGAGGGGTGGGGCGGCTGGGCGGCTCGCGGCCCTGTAGTGCACATGTGGCGGAGCGCCCCCGGTGTGCCAATTGTCCCCCAACCCGGCGCCTGTGGCCGCAGGGCGCCAACGCGCTGCTCGAAAACTACTGCGTGGGGCGGCTGGAGGGGCACGAGGCGCCGGAGCGCGCCGACCTGGCGAGCCTGGTGGACGAGAGCAAGGCGCTGCTGCCGCAGGTGACATGCGTGCTGCTGTGATGAGCGTGACACGGATGCTAGTGCAGCAGACAGCGCACGACAGGATGGGTGCTGGCACAGCAAGGGTCCGGCGCCAGGGTCTGCTGCCGCGTGTCGGAGCCGGTGCATCCTGGTGTGACGAGAGGATCTGTGGATCACGCCAGCTTGCCCTGCGCCCCCTGCTGCCCTGCAGGCGGTGAAGCTGGACCCCCAGACGCATCGGCTGGGCCTCTCCTTCTCTCTGCCTGTCACAACACCCGTGTCTGCACGCGCCTGGCGCTCACGCTGCACCCCCATCCCTGCTGCCCTGCATTGCCCCTGTGCAGGTGGTGAAGCTGGACCCCCAGACGTACATCGACTGGGTGGCCGCCCCCTCCACCGGCCACCCCGTCATGTTCCCAAACCCGCTGATAGAGCGCATGACCTGCACCGAGTGGTGGGTGGGCGGGTGGACAGGGCGCGTGGCACCACAGGGGTGCTCCCAGGGAAGCCTTTTGCTCCGCTGCTTGCGGGCGGGTGGTGCGGCGGGCGGGTGGTGCGGTGGCCCACTGCTGCCGGCGGTGTGTACCCGTCCGGCCCCCATCGCAATCAACCTGCGGCCCCCACTCCCACCCCCACCCCCACCTCCACCCCCACCCCCCACCTCTTGCGCGTGCCTGCCCCTGCAGGTACGTGGTCCCCCTGCTGTGGCTGCCCATTGCGGCGTACTACATGTGGGGGCGCGGCGTGGTGGCGGGCGGCCTGCCCCCCATCCTTCTGCCCGTCAACCTGGTGATTGGCGTGCTGATCTGGCAGCTCATCGAGTACTCCATCCACCGGTTGGTTGGTTGGTTGGTTGGTTGATGTATTGGTTGGGTGGTTGGCTGTCTGGTTGATTTGCTGGTTGCTTGGTTGGCTGGCTGGGTGGCTGGCCGGGTGGTCGAGGGCCAAGGTTGTGCGGGAGCGAGGGGGGCAGGGGTGCTGGGTTGTGAAGGTGGGGGGTGCTGGGGCAGCCATCCAGCACTCCCTACACCCTTTGATGCGTAAGTTGCTTGGTGCAGCAGGGAGAGCAGGCTGGGCCCTGCCGGCGGCGCGATGCGCAGGGAGTGCACCACGCCATGGCGCGCACGGCGCACCGCCTGCCGCTCACCCGCCTCCTGCTGCCCCCCGCCCCTCTCCCCCTCCCCGCAGCGGCCTGTTCCACTTCGACCCCAAGACCCCCAAAGGCATCGAGTGGCACTTCATGCTGCACGGGTGCGCTGCGCTGCTGCTGCCGCTGCTGCCGCCGCCGCCACTGCAGCTGCCCTGTGTGTGCATTCGCGGGTCGCCTGCCTGCGCTTGGCCCCCCGCATACACGCGTGCCTCGCCCCCCTGCAGCTGCTGGCACCACCAACCTCTCCTCTCCCCTGCCCCTCCATCCATGACCCCCCCCCCCGCACCCACCCACCCACCCACCCCCTGGTTCTTGGTACTGCAGGCACCACCACAAGTACCCCATGGACTTTGACCGCCTCGTGTTCCCGCCCCCCATCGCCGCCCTGGTGATCGGCATGTTCCACGCGCTGCTGCACGCGCTCATGCCGCTGGTGGGTGGGTGGGCGCTGCGCCGCGGCTCGGGCTGCGTCGGTGGTGGGGCAGCAGGTGGTGGTGCGGAGGAAGATGCGCGCAGCAGGCGCAGCAGGCAGGCCAGCGGAAGGCATGCGGTGCCTGCGGTGCCATGTGCCGCATGCCTTGCCGGCACCGCTCGTGCGACCCGCCGCCTGCTGCTCACGCCCCGCACCCCTCGCCTACTCCCTTTCCTCCCCCCTCTCCCTCCCAGGCCTGGGCGTCTTCCCTGCTGGGTGGCGGCATCGTGGGCTATGTGCTCTACGACACCACGCACTGGGCGCTGCACAGCGGCAGGCGAGCACAGGGGGCACGGCGGCGGCAATGGGCAAAGCCAGTTGTGGGGACTGGCCTGCCTGGGCTCCCCAGGGGGCAGGAGGCGCGCTGCAAGCGCGCTTGCGCTGCTGCCAGCCGCCCTGGTGTCAAGTCACAAGGGCTTCACGAAACCCAGAGGAGCGCCGGGGGCGCAACTGTTACACGCCCGCCCCTTCGCTGGTTGAGCTGCCGTTGATGCCTGCCTGTGTCCCTGCCCTCCGCCCGCCGGCCTGCCTGCAGGGCGGAGTGGCTGTTCACCCACGTGCTGAAGAGCAGCCACATGGACCACCATTACGTGGGTGAGTGGCCCTGGGTGGTGTGTGTGTGTGTGGTGGTGGGGTGGGGTGGGTGGGTGGGTGTGGTGGTGGGTGGGGGTGGGTGGGGGGGGGGGGGGGGGGGGGGCGGGGGATACGAGGACTCGTCCCAGAGGTGTGCAAGTGATGTGGCGAGTCGTTGGGGGGGGGGGGGGCTTGTCCGAGGGGGCGCGTGCCTCCTTCGCTGTGCGAGCGGCAGCAGCACACATGGTTGCCGGCCGTGCAGCAGGCAGGCGGAAAGAGGCCCCCCCACACCCACACACACACACACACCCTACACCCCACCCACACCCACACACAAACCCCCGTCTCTGCCGCAGACGAGACCGTCGGCTACGGCATCTCCTCCACCCTGTACGATCACCTGTTTGGCAGCTTCTCGGCGCACCTGGCCAAGAAGCTGCGCTGAGCTTTTTGGGACTTGGCGGAGCAGCGACGGGCCGCTGCACGATGCAGGGTGCCACCGCCAAGCCCAGGCGGCAGGCACGCGTCGCAGCTGGCCTGCGCCCCACCTGCGCCCCACCTGCACACTGCACAGCTTCATGACAACCCGATCATTGCCTTCCCCTCTCACTTGCCGCTTTGCACTCCCCTCTCCCCCCTTTTAATTTGAACCTGACCCGCCCTTCCTCTCCACGCATCAACCGAGCGTGCTGCGCCGCCGCCCGACGGGTGCGTGTCGCCCATCTTCCTCCGCCGGCGCTGCCCGTTGCTGATTTATCTTGAACCTGCAAAGCCTGGCTGATCGAGGGAACGTTCCTGTAAGAGGCGCGCGGCTGGAGTTGTCAAGGCAGTGCGACGGAGGGCGGCGGCGGGGCGGCGGAATGCAGCAAGCGAGCGGTACAAAGGCACGGCTCGGATCACGTTCGAGGTCCGCACGCCGATCTTTGGGCAGCAAACAAGCAAGGGAGCGGAAACGGGGGGGTGTTAGGCGGCTGCAAATAAAGAAATCGTTTCTGGGCATCCCCCCCCTCCCATTTTTTTAGAAAATTGCTCCGTAAGTAGCTCAGTTGTGCTGTGAAAACGTGTACCTCGGTACAAGTGAGCACAGCATGGGGCATAGCACAGCATGGGGCACCGAAACAGCGCGTTCGCGCACGGGAAAGGTCTTCTGCCGCTTGCCATGGCGTCTGGCAGTGACGAGACAAAGCTGCATGCATTCAGCATCAGCCAACAGGGGCCGCATGCGGCGCGAGATGTCATGCGCGCTGCAGCCGCGCCACGTTGAGCGACAGTGCAATGGCGCAAGCGGCAGGCTAATCCGGCTGCTCGTGGCTGAACGACCGTCCGGTGGACGAAGTGAAGGTGCGCCGCCGCTCGCCTGCCGCCGCCGCCGCTGCCGCCGCAGCAGCCTGCCTGCCGCTGAACCCCTCTTTTCTCCTTTTCCTTTCCCCCTGACCAGTGCATCATCTCCCCAGTTGTTCTGCCACCCCCTAACAAGCTTATTTGCTTCCTTGTTGCTTGGTTTTAAACACCCCTCCGGGGGCGCATGTAGCTACGGGAACACACCTACGTACGGAAACACCCCCCTCCCCCCCGCCGGAGGCGGGGGCTTCACATGCCCAGAAACTATTTCTTTATTTGAAGCCGCCTTACAGGACGTTCGTGGCGCAGGTGTTGCCGCCGCCAGCTCAGGCGGTAGCGGCAACAGAGTACCGGCAATTGAGGTAGCCCCCTCTTGTGCCTTCTGTGCATCCACCGCTGCCAACTCTGGTGCGCAGCCATGAGCTGTGACGACATGCTGAAGCTGCCTGCGTTGGGAGGGTGATAACATATCTGCAGATCACAGCAAGGGACTGTGAATGCCGGGCCATTCGCGATGGTGCATGGTGTAATGCCCGGGTGGCGATATCGGCGGCGCAGGACCGGCGGAGAAGCCACTTGCCTGGCCTGCGAAGTGCACGACACCCGTTTACAACCCTTCTACCTACTCGCGCCACGTCCTTCTAGCACCCACAGAACGCCGTGCGCCCCTTGTTTGGGACACCAGCCCCAGAACTCCGCGCCCCAGAACCCCGCTCGCCCGCCTCTATCCGCTCCACCACCACCGAGCGCGATGTGCTCTCCCACCGCACGCACCTGGGAGACAAGCAGCAAGCTGCTCGACTTGGGACATGCGCTCAAGTCTTGGCAGCCTCTCTCCTGGCCTGTCGCGCTCGGGGACGTCCCCCCCCTCGCCCTGGTGAGCTGACAGCCAACTGAGAGGCGCCGGGGGCGCCCGCGGGCCTTTGTCGCCGAAGTGGGTGCGGCCACCTGCGGCAGGACTGCGGCTGGTCCTCGTCTCGACGGCGCCGTCCCACAACCCGCCCCGCTCTTCCACCCTGTCTTGCAGTCGCCTTGCGATGACAGTATCGAACAGGACCTGCTGTGCAACGAGCTGTGCGACGAGCTGGCAGCCGCCGCAGGCGCGCGCACGGATGCCACCGCCGCGGCCGTCGACGCGGCGGCCGCTGCCGCCGCCGCCTTCATCACCAACAGCGGCGGCGGCGCCGCCTTCCCTCGTGCCACGCTGTCTGCTGCCTTCCCTGGCGCGCACGCCATCACCCTGCGCTGCCCCGACTGTGGCAGCCTGGCGCTCTGCGCCGACGCTGCATCTCCGACCGGCAGCCACTGCACCTGCCGCCTGCCGGTGCAGGCGCGGCTGGCGGGCGGCGAGCCGTGCTGCTGCCGCATCCACGGCCCCGCAGCAGACCCAGCAGCAGAGGCGCAACGTGTGGCTGCGTTTGTGGCGGCGCTTGGGCGCCACCTGTCGTTGCAATACAAGGAATGCAGCGAGGTGAGTGGTGCATGCACAATGTGGGGAGGGGGTGTGATGCGCATAGCCTGCCTGTGCCATGTCTCCTCTATCGCAGAGCTGCACCACGTCCGACACACACCACGCCTCCCCTTCCCACCGACAATGCAACAGGCCCTGCACAGCAGCTTGGCCGCCCGCCTGCGCCAGCAGGCGCGCCAGCAGGCGCCCCGCACGCCGCCCCGCGCCGACAGCACAGCACCGCTCGCGCTGGCGCTGCCTTGAGCGGCGCTGCCGCCGCTGCCGCTGCTGCCAAGCTTGGCCTGCTATGGATTAAGCAGCTATGCAATCAGCATCTGGACACAAATTGAATCTCCTCAAGCCAGCAGGTCATCAGTGCCGCTGCGCCCAGAGTGAACGCTGTGCCCCGCATCTGTTTACCGGCACCCGCCGAGTCACGCCCAACGCACGCTGTGTGTCTCCCCCTGTGCTCGTTTTTCTCAAAATGTTTTGGGGGGGACCCCCAGAACCACTTTTTCTATTAGAAGGTGCCTTAGCGACTTGTCAGCAGCACCCCTTTTCATGTCACGCATGGCGCACGCTGCGCCCAAAACCCAACAGTCGACCACATCCACCAACGACCCTAGACCCTGCCAGTTTTCCAGTGTGCTTCCCCACCCGTAGCCGCTGCCGCTCGTCCCTGTATATCCCCCCCCCCCCCCCCGCCCCCCCCCCTTCCCCCCCCCGCCAACATCGGCCTCCCAACAACGTTCCAAGTTTGCCCTGCCACTCGCTTGTTTGCTGCCTTGCGAGCGTAGCACCTGTCCTGAGCCCCCCACCCATCACTGCTGCCTCACCCCCCTGCGCCTCACCCAACCACTGCCCCACTCTTCACTGCACCACGCCTCAACTCACCCCTCTCTGCCCTTTGCCACCTCAGCCCCTCCGACTCTGAACCACCATCTCCTTCTGCCGTCCCTACCGTCCATCCCTGCCGATGCATGGAGCCCCCCCCCGACCCCCCCCCCCCCCCACCCACCCACACACACACACACCCTGCTGTGACAGCCCCTGCTTGCATGAGCAGTACGTTGCATGTGAGCAGTACGACACATCAGACCAAGGTGTGGGGGGAACAGTGGAGGGGGGAGAGGGGGACGCGGCCCAGAGAGGGGCGCCAGGGAAACGCTCGGTTGAAAGGTTGAAAGGTTGTGCAGTGGGGACGGGATTCATAGGTTGGGGTTGGGTTGCGCAGAAGGCTTGTGAGGCGCCGCCGCTAGAGAGGCGGCATGGGCAGTGCTGAGGAGAAGGGAGCAGGGCAGGCAGAGCAAGCGGTGAGCAGTGCCCTCAGGCGACGACGTGCGGCATGCCGTGCTCGTCGCTGGCCATCTTGCTGCTGTGAATGCTGCTTCCGCTGCCTCCGCTGTGCGCTGCGCGCTCACCGCCAGCGTGGCCACCCGCGGCGTTGCTGTGGGTGGCGGCCCCGGTGCGCGTGCCGCCAGCGTGGCCGCCCGCCGCGTGCGCTGTGTGCGTGCCTGCGTCGCCGGCGCCACCGGCCGCGCCGCCCTTCAGGGCGGTGTGCGTGCCGGCGGCCGCATGCGCCGCACCGTGCGCGCCCGCGTGCGCCATCGCATGCACGGTGCCGCGGCCCGCGGCAGCGCCAGCGTCGCCCGCGGCAGCGCCGTCGGACCCGACGCCCGCCACCACCTGCCCGAACAGCGCGTTCACTGCGTCGTCTCCCGCCCCCGCTGCCTTTGCCGCCTCTGCTGCCTGCGCTGCCTCAGTCATAGTCAGCGGCTTGTCCTCGCCGCCCGCGCCGCCGTCGCCGCCCGCGCCCGCGTCGCTGCCGTCGTCCAGCTGCCCGCCGTAGATGGCTTGCTGGTTTGCCAGCGCATCCGCCGCCGCCTGCTCCTTCACCCCGGCTGCCGCGGTGGCCTTCACCCCCGCAGCATCCTTGCTGCTGTCGCCGGAGGCCTGCGTGGCGCCTGCGCTCTTCGTGCTGCCTGCACCGCCGGTCGCAGCCGCCACCGCCTGGCCCAGGCTGTTGGTGACGGTGCCAGCGACGCCTGCGCCGCCGGCAGCGCCGCCGCCCACCACGTGCACGCCGCCCCCCGCTGCTGCGCCCTGTCGCTGGCCCGCCGCCGTCGCCTGCAGCGCTGCCTTTGCAGTTTGGAGCTCGGCACTGGCAGCGTTGAGCTGCAGGGCACAGGGTGGTGTGGAAGGGTGAGGGCGGACTCCAGGGTGCGGCAGCGGCACAAGAGCGGCATGCAGCGCAGGCAAGCCGTGCACAGCGGGGGCAGCTGCCGCGCCTCACAAGGGGCCGCCGCAGCGCCGCCCCTCCCCCGCTCCATCTTAATGCGTGCACCCACCTGCGCCTGCAGCGCCGCCACCTGCGCCTCCAGCGCTGCGCTCGCGTCTGTCGCCAGCTGCGCCCTGTGCTTGGCGGCCTCTGCTTCGTGCTTGAGGCCGCGCTGCTCCTCTTGCAGCTGCGTGAACACGAGCGGGGTGCGGGAGCAGTGACCGACGGCGTGAGAGGCAGCGGGCGATGGCATCGGCAAAGGTGCAGGAGAGGCGGCGGCGCTCTGGCCAGCCGCAGGCGTGACCACCGCTGTGGCGGCTGCTGTCCGCTGGGCGCACGAGCGAGCCCTGGCCAGCCCCAGCAGTGAAGGGGCGCACAACCCTAGGAGGGTGGTACAATGCGTCACTGCACGGGCCAGGCGCAGCCATCCCGCCCTCACCTGCTTGAGGTCGTCGTGCGCCGCCTCGAGCTCCTCTGCCAGCCGCGCCCGCTGCTCCTCGCCCAGCCCTGCTGCGGTCGTCAGCTTCTCCACCTGGTCCTTCAGGCCTTTCGCTGCATTGGTCGCGTCCGACTTGATGGCCTCTGCAGGCGGACGGTGAGGAAGGCAGGGGCGCAGGCGAGCTGGGCGGCGGCGGCGGCGGCGGCGGCGGCCAGGTGGTCCCACCCAATGCCCCGCCTCCCACGGCCCCCGCACGCTGCGTGCGCGCTAGTATGTGCACCCGCAGCTCACCTGTTCTCAACAACTTCTTATCAAGCTCGAATCTCTCAGAGTTGCAGACCCTCGTAGCGAGGAGGAGCCCTGTGGCTGCCAGCAGCGCCGACATCATGGTGAACACCAAGCATAGCTGTTTTGGGTTGGTCTTGCGCGGGCGGGGGTTCCAGTTCAGCGCCATCCTCCTCTCGCAGAACGGTCCAGCGCGCCTAGGCCTGCAGGCGCTGTCCACCTCTGCTCACGCGCAGATCTAGCGACCACAGACTGGGACAGCCCGATGCCGCTATAAATCTCTGCGTGTGCGCGGAGAATTCGCCGTGCTGATGTGGATCCCTTCGCTTGGCACGCTTCCCTCCTGCTGCAAAACGCTCACCGCAATCCGTGGGCCATTCAACGGCCGTTTCTGGCTGCAACGGTGCGCTCCGTCGCGCTGCCAACTTTGGGCAACTCTCCTGGGGCTGCCTGAACTTCGCCCTCCCTCTGATGGAGGGCGGCTTCCTGCCCGAACCCGCAGAGCAGCAGCCGGCGCCCGCCTGGCAGCAGCAGGAGCCGGCACGCCGTGCTGCCGCGCCGCCGCCGCCGCCGCCTCCTCGCTTTGTGGCCCCGCCAGCTGCATTACCCAAGGAGCACCCGGAAGCGCATGGCGGCTGCAGCCGCTGCCCTAGCCTGACCTTCAACGCCGAGTGGCTGCGCACGTTTGGTGTGGTGCTGTGCAACCAGTGCAGGCGCGGCGAGCAGCTCATCAGCAAGGTGGGCCACCGGAGGGGGGCGGGGACGGGGAGGAGGGCTGGTGGCAGGGCTGGCCTTGGCTGATGCGCAGCGTAGGCAGCTGCAGGTGAGGCAGCTGCAGGTGAGGGCTGTGGCGGAGGGTGCCTACGTTGGCGGAGCACGCCGAGACGCCCACCCGCTGCCCGCCCGCCTCCCGCCGCGCCCCTCTCATTTGGCGGGTATCCATGTGCGCTGCGCCGCTTGCCCCTTCTTTGGACCCCGCGCGCAGAGCACCTCCCGCCAGAGGTACTCGCTGTGTGTCGGTGACCTGGCGCCGCTGGGCTCGCTGCGCAAGGCCAACCCCCACAAAAAAGACTGGCAGGCGATGCACCTGTACCTGGAAAGCCAGGCGAGTGTGTGTGCGGGGTGGGGATAAGAGCACGTGGTGGTTGGCGGCGGCGGCGACAAGTGGCCGAGGCAGGCAGGCGCGCAGGCGCGCAGGCGGCGGGCGGCGCGGCAGGCCAAGCCCGCCGATCGGGGTCGGGGAGTGGCAGGAGGGGGCGTCACCGCCGCCGCCGCTCATCCCATGCCCTTTGGCTCCGACGACTCTTGACCGGAACGTAATGTCAGTATCCCACGTGGCCTGGCCCCTCCCCCAGGTGGCCCGCGTCGCGCACGACAAACACGGCGGCGCCGAGGGGCTGCAGGAGCACCAGCAGGCCCGGCTGGACGCGCGCATGCAGTCAAAGCTGAGGGTGAGGCGAGCTCGCGCTTTGGTTGGACCGCTCCCCGCGGTGTGCCGCCGCCGCTGTGTGCCGCCCTGCCACATTCCCCCCGGGACCTCCCGCCCCACCCTTCGCCTTCCACCTCCCACCAAGCGCGGCGCTGCGACAAGGGGAGGAGGGCAGGCCGCAGGGGCAAGGCTGGAACGTACGCGCACCTGCCGCCCACCCTCTCACCCCCCCCTTCCATCCCCCTCTGCCCTGCCCACCCTCTCACCCACCCCCTTCCATCCCCCTCCCCCCCGCCCTTTGAATACTGCAGCGCCGCGAGGAAGAAAAGAAGGCAGAGGCGGCGGAGGGGGCGCGGCTGGAGCGCATCCGGCGGCGCATCGCCGCCGACGACGCGGCGCGCGCAGCTGGTGAGGGCGCAGCCCCCGCCAGCGGCAGCGACGTAGAAGAGATATAGGGGGCTGCGCAGCCGACAGGGGTGTGGCCCCTTGGCAGGGCGCTCCCGGTGGGCATGCTTGCGCCCCTGCTCGCCGCAACCACTGCCCTGCTGCCAGCTTTGCCACGTACACCAGTTTTGATGCACCCAAACGAATTCCTCCCAGCCCGCACTTGCCCCGCACTTGCCCCATTGGGCAAGTGGCCGGCTGCCAGCCACCGTGCCCCATTTCATTGCTCCCCCCTTTTCGTGCCTCCCCCTGCCTGCCTGCTCCTCCGCTCGTTCCTCCTGCTCTCCTGCCCCTTTCCTCGACCTCTATGTGCACCATTCATGCATGTAACTCACACATCACGACTTGAGACAGCCGACGGCCCGCCCCGGACGTGCGCCTTGCACTCGCTCGCAGCTAGTGCCGGCGGCAAAGCGGTGCTCCGTCTGCTGCTGCGCATGCTCCTCTCCGCACGGGCGCACTATCGCAAGTTCTCCCCCCCAGCTAGGCCCCTGCTCTGCCCGCTCGCCCGGGTGCCTCCTGCCTGCGGATACTTCCAGCAGCGTACCGTATTGTATGTCCCTCTCTCCTCACCGCCGCCTGCGCTTGCCCCCCCTGCGCAGGAAGCGCGTTTGCAGCAGCAGCTTGGACCGGAGCAGGCACTGGGGGGGAGAATGCGTGTGCGGCCCCCCTGCAAGCGCAGGCGAGTGAGGGGGAAGACCAGGGAGGCGCGGCAGCACCTGTCGAGCGTGCCGCCAGTGCAGTGGGTGGGGGGTGGGCGGCAGCCCTCCGCCTTTCCAGGGTACCGGTGCATGCCCACCCGCCTCCAACGGTCACATCGGTGACGGTGTGAAGGTGGTGGGGGCCAGAAGCAGACCGACGCCTGGGTGGCGCTGGCACGAGCGCTCGCCGAGCTTGGGCTGGTTTCTTCCCGGGGAGTGGAAGTCTCCACTCTTGTGACGGAGGCCCACAACCCGCGCACGTCACTGAGAGAGCTGTGCTGTACTGAAACACTCACACTTGACACCGCACGCCCAGGGGGCAGCGCACCGCCCCCCTTGGCTTGCTTGCGGGGCCCATTGCCTCCCAAGACCGAAATACGTACGAGCGTGGGGGTGGGGGTACCCGCCAGCCCTCCAATGCCACTCGTGCAGCCCGGGCCGATGGGCGGGCTGATGAGAATGACGCAGTGCACATTGCCCTGCCCACATGGTTCTGGGAATGCCAGGCAGTGGCAGGCGCAGTTTGCAGCGACCGCGCTGGGAGCGGGCGTGGCGTGGTGGCCGGCGGCCGGGCGGCGGCACCTACTGCAACTAGTGATTACTATGGGCGCCGGATCGGGGGTCTCGCCGTGCATGCCCTCCTGGGGTGTTGGCGAGTAAGAGGAGCGCGCGTCAGCCGCTCTCTGCGCGCACGTTCTTCCGCAGCCTGGAATAATACAACCGCGTGGGACGACCGCTTGACGGTGCAGGCGCAGAGTCGTTGCCGGAGCTCACCCTGGCTCCTGGCTCCCAAAGCTGAAGTCAGCGCTGCGTCACCGTGGCTCCCGCCCAAAAGCACCTCTCGGCTGGGCGTTCGTCCCACGCTTGTCGCCTGCAGGCTCGGCTCGCGTGATCAGCACTTGCAAATCGAACAACCAAGCAGCAGAGGCGAAAGGCGTCGGGTCTGGGCGGCTTGCGCGACCGCGGCCCTACGCCCTCCTCACAGCCAATGGCGGCGAGGCGCCAAGCTTCCACGGCATGCCAGTTGTGTGGGGTGATGCAGCCGCGGGTGATGCTGCAAGCCAGCCCTGGCGGGCCAGCTGCTGCCGCCCGCCGCCCGCGCACCTACCGCCAGAGGCGCCGACGAGCCGCAGAGCCCGCCGTCCACGGCCCCGCTCTGGCCCCAAATCCCGCAGGTTCGGGGCTGTCCCGTGGATCTCAGCACCATGCGCAGCTACTTCCTGCGGCAGAAGATTTGTGGTGCGCTGGGCAGCCTCGAGCGGTTGGTGGCGGGCGTAGTTGCTCTTGTACAAACGTGTAGCAGTGCCGCCGAGCTCTCTCCTGGTGCCTCTCATCACCGGCAGGGTGGCTAGGCCGTGCCCCGTGTCGCCACGCCCCTTCCCTGCGTCCACACAGCCCAGCGTTCGTGCTGCGACCTGCGTATTGGACACCCCAGGCCCGAAACGCTGCCCCCTTCCCCACCGCTCCCCACACCACCGGCACACAAACCGCACGCACGATTAATCAATCCGCTCCTCTGCCACCGGAAACCCATGAAAACAGACCGCCACACACGCACACACACCACACACATATGACGCGCGCACCCACACTCCCTGCAGAGGCGCATGCCAAGGCGCCGGCCGTGGACGACGGCGCTGGCGGCATGATGCGTTTTTGCCAGCAGGTGGGCGCTGGGTATCTGGGGCGGGGTGCTGGGCCGCTGCAAAGGGCAGGCACAAGCGGGGGGTCCCTGGTCCCTGTGTTTGGTGGTTCCCCACGCAGCTTGTGCATGCTCCCTGGCCGGCCTGCCTGCCTGCAGCGCACCAACCCGCCCCCCTGCAGGACCCCCCCCCCCCCCCTGCCTGCAGAGGACCGGAACTGAGTGCGCCTGCTCTGGGTGTGCTGTCCAGGCCAGCACCTCCCCCAACCATGCACCTCCCACGCCATACCCCCCTCCTCACCCGCTGCAGTGCACCAAGCTGGAGCCTGTGTCTGCTTTCGAGGGGCCCAAGCGCTCGTGCAGGAGCTCCCTGGCCAAGCGGCACGAGCGCTTCCGCATGCACTGCGGCGCAGGGGACAAGCGGGGGCGCAAGGGCGGCCGCTTCTGCAGGCCGAGCGCCAGCGGCAGCAGCAGCGAGGACTATGCAGGTGCGTGCATGCGTGCGCGTGCGCGCTGCAGGGGCGCAGCCGCCCTGCGCAGGTGGCACTCGGCGGCGCGCCGCCTGGGGTGCCCCTACAAAACCCCGCCCGGCCAAGGGTTGGCGCCGGACCACCGAACGCCGCTCTGAAAGCATCCCGTCCTGCCGCGCACCGCCTGTCCCACACGCACAGGGGAGGAAGAGGAGGAGGAGGAGGAGGAGGGGGTGGAGGAGGAGGACGGCGTCCGCGCGGCGATGCGCCGCCGCCTGCGCCCCCGCACCAGCGCCGCTGCCGCCGCCGAGGGCAGCCCCCGCACCAGCGGGAGCACCCAGCCGGGAGGGGTGCTCGTGCAGAGCCAGAGCGCCACCCCTGAACAGCAGCAGCAGCACCAGCAGCAGCACCAGCAGCACCAGCACCAGCACCAGCAGCACCACCAGCACCAGCACCAGCTCATGTCCCTCCTGTCTTCCCTGGCTGCCGGCGCGCCGCAGCAGTTCAGCGGGCCCGCTGTGCCTGCCGGGGGCGTGCAGTCGGGCCTCCTCATGGCGGCTCCCACCGCTGTCAACGGCGGCGGCGCCGGCGGCGGCGTGGCGGCCACCCTGCAGCGGCTGTTGGGTGCCCTGGGTGGGTGGAGCAGGCGGGAAGGGGGCAGCAGGCGGGTGGTCCACGTGGCATGAGCTGGCAGATCGCAATCAGAAACCAGGCGTCTGGCGTGAGCCCGCAGCTCTGCCAGCAGGCCCCCCACCTGACCCACCCCACGCTCGTCCCTTTCGCCACAGGATCCAACAACGCCGGCGGCACCACCCGGCAGGACCCCCTGCTCAGCGCTGCCTGGCAGGTGCCGCCCCAGCCGCCCGTGCCCAGCCCCCTGGGCCCCCTGGGACCCTTGGTGGCCAGCATGGTCGAGGAGGCACACCGCTCCGCCACCTCGCTGCAGCACTCCACCACCGCGGTACTGACGATGCTGGCGCCGGCGGCGGCCAGCCCGCAGGCACAGCAGGCGCAGCAGCTGGTCCACGAGCTGCAGCTGTGGCTGGCGCTGCAAGTGCAGGCGCTGCAGGCCCTGCAGGCGCTGGTGCAAGGCGGCCAGGGGGGCAGCGTGCCGCTGCAGCCTCCACAGCCGCAACAGCAGCAGCAGCAGCAACGGCCTGCTGTGCAGCACGCTGTCCCAGGCCTGGGTGCAGCGCAGCTGGATCTTCTGATGGCGGCGCTAGGCCAGCAGCAGAAGCAGAAGCAGCAGCAGCAGCAGGCGGGACAGCAGCAGATGCTGCTGCAGCAGGTGCAGCGAGCGCAGCAGATGCAGCAGCAACAGCAGCAACAGCAGCAACAGCAACAGCAGCAGCAGCAGCAGGTGTTCCAGCCGCAGGCGGCCACGGCGCCGCGGATGCCTGTGCAGCAGCAGAAGCAGCAGCAGCAGGCCTCTGTGCCTCACGCCAGCAGCGAGAGCGAGCAGCTGAACCTCATGATTGTGCAGCAGCCGTCTGTCCACAACTGGCAGGGGCATGCTGCCGCAAGCGTCACGCCCCCGCCGGCGCAGCCCCAACCCCAGCAGAGCAGCGCTTTGCTGGGGGCGCTTGCAGGCACGGCCCCTGCCTGCCCACAGCCCAGTGGGCCCGATCTTCAAGCGCTGCTTGCCCAGCTGGGCGGCGTGCTGGCGTCGGCAAGTGCGCAGCAGCAGCAGATGCGGGCGGCGGCGGCGGCGGGGCCGGCGGCGGTTGGCGCGCCGCTGCAGGAGCAGCCCGTGCCGCCTGCCACATCCGCTGTCCCGCACCTACGGCCTGCACCTCCGCTGGATCAGCAGCTTCAGCGTGGAGCGCCGGCAGCGCCTGCGCACGCGCCTTCGTTTCGGGCGCAGCAGCAGGCCAGCTAGCCGAGGTGAGGGAGGACGCTCGGGACCACAGCCGCCACTCCCGGCAGTCCCCCCCACCCTCGTCAACATGCACCAACCAGGCGCCACATGCACGATGGGCGTCCCCTCGTCCCTCATCCTCAACCGCGGTGCCAGCCAGCGCCGCCGCCGGCTCCGCCTGCCGCTGCCGTCCGTCAAGTTGCCCTGCTCCACCACCCGCCCATGCAGCCCCTGAAGCATCCATCCCTCGCCTCCCCATGCAACCGCGACGACGGGGGTCGCAGCAGCGCAGCCGCAGCGCAGTCGCTTCCCATGTACAAAGCAATGCCGAGCACGAGGTCAGCAAACGTCCACCGGAACGCAACACTGTAATGACACACAAGCGAATAACATGCACCGAAACACCGGCACTTCATTTTTTCGTACATACGACAGCCCTCCTTCCTCCGATCCATCGACCCCCCCCCCCCCCCCCCCTCCCCCCCCCCCCCCCCCACACACACACCCACACATGCATTCCTCCTTTCTTTCTTGCCAGCTAGCCGCCATCCCCCTCTGCATCACGTCGTAATAACACCACCGGCCCCCTGCTTTCGCTCGCGTTTCACGTGAAGAATTCCTTGGCGCCGAAGCAGCCCGCACCGCGAGTGGCGGCAGCAGCGGCGGCAGCAGCCACGCCGCTAGCAGGAGAGTGGCGGCGCCTGGATTTTCGGGGGCCTTTATCCGTTGCAGTCGGGGCTTCTGGTTGAGCTGCCATGTGAAGTACCAGGCATGTGAAGTACCAGGCAGGCGGGCAGGCAGGCATGTAGTAGGGTGGCCAGGCGGGCGGGCACGCAGGCAGGCAGGGGGGCAAGGGGGTAGGCAAGCAAGGCGGGCGGGCTGGCAGGCATGAAGGGCGGGCGGGCATGAAGGATGACGAGTGCGGGGGCGTTTGCAAGCAGGCGTGGGCGCTCGGGGTTTACGCTCTAAGTGGCGTCGAACGAGAGATGCAGAAGTGCATCCGGGGTCTGGAGGAAGGGGTTGAGTTGAGGGGTCGCTCTTTGTAGGCCAGGGGACGATCGACAGGTGGCGACAGGTGGGGGACGTGCCAGGAGAGAGGGTTGGGTGTGCGCAGGTTGCGTTGCGCGGGGGTGGGCGCCGTCACGTGGGTGCGCTGCCTGTGCCAGCAGGGGTGTGCCAGTGGGCGCCAGGGCGGCGTCAGGCAAAGGTGAGGACGTGCAGGGAGTAGAAGAGGCAGGCGGCGGCCAGCAGCGGCAGCGAGCGCCAGGTGCGCAGCGTGCGCAGCGCCGCCGCCGCATGATGCGCCGCCTCCCACTGCCACTCCCCCGCCAGCAGCAGGCCAGGCGGGGCTGGCGCGCTTGCCAGCGCCGCCGCCTGGAGCGCCACCGCCGCCGCCTCTTCGTCCGCGTCCGGGCTGCTGGGGGCGCTGCTGCATGAAGACAGGGCACTCAAGGGCACCCCCTGGCGGGCCGCCCGGCTGCGCCGCACCGCCGCTGCTGCACGCGTGTAGTGCCTGTGCTCGTCGCGTTCGTCCCGACGGCGCTGGGCCAGCAGGGCGCGCAGGCGGGCGGCGCTGTGTGGGGCGAATGCCGCGGCCTCGCGCAGCGCCAGCAGCGCCACGCCGCACCAAAACTGCAGCGCCGCCAGCACTGCAGCATGGGTACGGGGCGGCGGCGGTGGGAACGGCAGTTATGGGCGTGCTGCTATGGTCATGCTGTGGTTGCACAAGGTGCGAGCACGGTAAATCAAGCATGCGGACGGCAACTTGATGCTAACGCGCAGCCACCCCCTGGCATGAGCTTCTCACCGCAGTGGCAGCGCCGCTGGGGGTGGCCCTGGTGCAACCCCGCCGCCAGCAGCAGCGGCTCCAGAGGGGCCACCAGGGGCTCCAGCCAGCGGTAGGCAGCACCCACGTGCGTGCGCGCCGGGGGACGCGCCCAGTGCGGCGCAGCGTGCGCCGTTTGTGGCGGCGGTCAGGGCGGCGCACGCCGCCTGCACGCCGGCGTCCAGCGCCGGGGGCAGGCCCAAGCCCAGGAAGCTCTGCTGCTCTCACGAGGTGTGGGTGGGTGGGTGGGTGGGTGGGTGGGCGGGTGAGGGAGCGGGAGGTGGGAGGGAGGCGTGCAAGGGAGGCGTGGGCAGCGACTGCTCTGCTTATCATATCCCCTAGCCGGCGTGCGGCGCCATGTGCCGCCCCACGTGCACAGCACAATGGGTCCCCTGGCAGGCACCAGCGGCCGCTACTGGCTGTTAGGTTCTGTGTCCATCCCTGGCCAGGCCCCGGGCCATGGGCAGCTCACCAGCAGCCGGGCAGGGGCTCCAGAGGCGGGCGCCAGGCGGGCCGCAAAGGCCAGCACGCCTCTGTCCGCTGTGCCGCCGGAGGGGGAGCGGCGCTGCAGGCTGGCGGGCGTCTGCACCGTCAGGAGGTTGAGGAAGCTGGAGATGCGCAGCGCGACGGCCGGCACGGTGCGCCACCGCTGCCAGCTGCGCGGCGCCAGCCAGGACCATGCCAGCAGGGCGGCAGAGTTCGTCAGCACGCTGATGAGGAGCAGGCGGTGGGTGCTGCTGTGCTCCGGGGCGTGCAGCAGCTCGGCAGCGGCAAGGGCGGCATTGCCCACAAGGGACAAGGCCTCCCGCCGCCGCGCACGTCCGGCGGCGGCAGGAGGCCCTGGCCAACGATGGTTGTATCGGTGAGGCCCGGCGGCTTCGCCTGCCGCCCTATCCATGGCCTTTCTGAACGCTCCGGCGGCCGCGAGGAGGGGCAGAAGCGTCGGGGGGCAACGTGGTGGGCGCTCGCAGCGCCTGGGCTTGTGGCAGGCGGCCGCTGCGCCGCAGCGTCTTTGGTTGGTACCGAGGAGCTTCGCAGCGCAGGAACGTGCGAAAGGAAGCAAGCGCCCACGGGCGGTGTGCTTGGGGCCAGGTGTGTTGGCGGCGGTCCCAGTGGACGTCGACGCCACTTGTCATGAACTGGCAGTGACAAAGGTGGGTTGCCAAGTCAGGCAGGCCAATCTGAGCTAGCCCTCTCGTTACGGTGTGCACCTGGCACAAGCAGCAGCATGCGTTGGGTGACAAGCCAGGCTGCAGGGCAGGGCTAACGACGAGATCGACGCCGGCGTGGGCTGGGCCCACAGCTGCTCGCGCAACCGGTCTGCTTACTGGCACTAGGGTAGGTCAGGGTTTAAAATTCGAGAGCTTTTGAAAACAATGCTCAGGTCATGGTTCCCTACATAAGACGTGAATCGTGTCGGGTGCAGCTGGATCACGTGGGCCGTCGACGGCGACACGCACGCTGCACACCGCGCTGCTGCCAGCGCTGCCCCCCTGCCGCCCCTGCACCGCCAAGGGGGCGCCGCCGCGGCTCCCGCTACCAGTCGTCCAGGCTTGGGGCCTGCCGGCGCACCGCGCTGCGCTCAGGCAGTCAGCATGTCGTCAACTCGAAGGGGCAGGCTGGCAGAGGGCTCGCCGGCGGCCGGGGTGGCCGACCGCGCGCTCCGCCGCACGCCGCGCTTAGCCACAGTACCGGCAGCGGGCTTGGCCGGCGCAGGCGCCGCACGCGGGGCGCCTGCCCGCTGGCGCTTGGGGGCCGCCCGCTCCGCTGAGCTCCCCTCCTCGCTGCCTTGCCGGCTGTGCTTGCCCGCCGGCGCAGGCACGTCGCCGACGCTGCTCGCCTCGACAGAGGGGCTGATGCTGCTGCTCTTGCCGCGGCCCGCCGCCTTGCGCTTGCGCTGCCCCCCGGCGGGCGCCGCCTCGGGCTGCGCCGCCGCCGGTGCCTCGGCGCTGGCCGCCTCTTCCGCCGCCTCCTCGTCCGCCGCCACCGTCGCCGCCGGCTGCGTCGCCGGGTCGCCCCCTGCAGCCGCCGGCTCCGTCGTCGGCAGCTTGAACGCGTGGGCGAGGGCGGCGCGGAGCGGCCCCTCGCACCGCCCCTGAGGGTGCAGCGCTGCCGCCACCTCTGGCAGGCTGCTGCTGGGGTAACAGGCCAGGCCCTCGCGCGGGGGAGCGTCGGCGCTGCTGCCAGCGGCGTCAGCGGCGCCGCAGGTGGCGTCTGCGCCGCAAGACTGCACCACGACGCCGCCCTCGCCTGCAGACGCAGAGAGAAGAGGGGGGGGGGGGCACAAGCACGCTTTGGCTGGGTGCCACCAGGATGATCCACAGCACTTCGAGCAGCGGCAGCAGCAGCAGCACTTCGAGCAGCGGCAGCGCCTGGCCACATGAAAGAAGAAGAAACGCGGAGCTGGCCAACCAAATCACAATACAGACACACGGCTGGCGCGGCAGCACGTGGACTCGTGCCACCTCGGTGCAGCAGGCCACACCAACAACCGGTGCGGGAGCGCCAACAACGACAGGCGGGTGTCGCACCTGTGAGGAGGACCGCCACCTGCAGCTGGAGGTAGCGGCGGCCGTCGCGGTCGCTGCCCGCCACAGCGGCCCTGCAGGCAGGCAGGCGGCAGGGTAAAGGAGGGGCAGGCAGTGAGGGAGGGCGGGACGGAGGAGTGCCCGCCACCCTGGCTACGACATGCAAAAAGGCAGGCGTCGGTGCAGTGACAAGAGCACGGCGGGGGGGGGGGGTCGGTCCAGAGGCAGGCTTCCAGGCTCTCATTGTTGCTAGCAACCACAGTAAACATGATGTGAACTGCCACACACACCCGCCGCCCCCGCTCACCGCACAGTCGGCGGGTGCACCTTCTCGGTCAGCGCCTTGACCTTGGCGGCAGCGGCTGCGCGGCACAGAGGGGGAGCGACAACGAGGGACATCAGCTGTGGGAGGCCACAGCATGGCATGACAGGGGGCAGCAACGATGGCAGGCGCAGCACGACGTGGCAGTGGACAGCGGCAGGTAAACGGCTGTGCGAGCGGACCAACCCTGCGCGGCTGGCTCCCCTCTCGGCGCGTGCCAGCAACAAGTCGCACGCACCGGTGGTGGCGGCGGCCTCTGCCCGCTGGCGTGCCTCCTCCAGCATCTGCTGCTGCTGCTCCAGGGTCAGCCCGCTGGCGTCGGCGCTGCAGGCACAGGCGGGGTTGAGATGCAGTGGGCAGGCGGTTTGGCCGGGCAGGACGACGCCGAGAGCGTGCGCCAAAAGATGGTGCCCGTGCTGCCGCAGCGTTGGCAATCGCCTGCATACCGGGGCCCGTGCTTGCTCCCAAAACAGGCAGGGCAGCGGGGGGCGCACCTGGCCACCAGCAGCGCAATCTGCTGGTCCCGCTCCCGAGCAATCGCCTCGCGCGCCTCCTTGCGCATCTGTGGCCAGCGTGGGGTTGGGTTGGGTTGGGTGGGGATGAGTGGGTGGGGGGTGGGTGGGGGATGGGTGGGGAGTGGGGGTTGGGGTGGGGATGCGTGGGGGTGGGGGTGGGGGGGCGTCATTGGAGGTGAACAGCAGGGCTGCAAGGCGGTGGAAGCCAGCTGCTGCACTGCTATGGACTCGCGGCAGGCAGGCGGCAGGCCGGCAGCCCCGACCTAGCCTCCTGCCCGGCCCCGGCTCCCCATCCCGGCCAAACGCGCCCACCACCACGACCACCGGGCCCCATGCTCACCCCGGCCAGCTGTTGTCGACGCTCCTTCTCTTCGTCCATGGCATCCCCCATGCTGCCCTCAATCATCTCGCTGCGGGGGGGGGGGGGGGGGGGGGGCGGCGGGGGCGGCGGCGGCGCGCGTCAGCGTTGCTGGGAGGCATCCTCTTGGCAGCCAGGGTATCGCGGCAGGCACGGGGAAAAACAGCGGGCAACCGTGCCCCCCACCCACCCACCACACACACACACACACACACACACACACACACACACACACACACACACACACACACACACACACACACACACACACACACACACACACACACACACACACACACACACACACACCACCACCACCACCACACCACCCCCCACTCAGTGCCATCTCCGCGCACTCCAGCGCGTCCTGCACCACAGCGCGCGCGGCACGCCTTCACCCCGCGCCTTTTCCCAGCCTCTCCCCCACCCCTCCTCCCAAACAGCCCCACCCCGTCCCACTGACCGCATCTCCGCGCACTCCAGCGCGTCGTGCACCAGCGCGTGCAGCATGCCCACGCGCGCCTCTGCGGGCACCGCCCAGTAGCTGCCGCCAGGGTAGTCGACCTGGGTGGGGTGGAGAGTGGGTGGGGTTCGTGGAGTGCAGCAAGGGGCGGCAAGGGACGATCTGCCGCTGGCAGCGCTGACTGGTGGCACCTCCGCATGGCCCAAGCTGCAGGCAGTCACCAAGACCAGAACCGCACAGGAGGCACGCACACCTGCGCAGCAGGGGCCGCCCCCAGCGCCGCCGCGCCCTCCTCAGCTGCCAGTTCGGGCTCCGCCGCGCCGCCGCCTGCCTCCACCTCCCCCTCCTCTGCCCGCTCAACGGCGGCAGGGGGGCGGTGGAAGATCTCCCCCGCCACCGCCGGCGGGCCGTGCTGCCAGCGCAGCGCCAGCGCCTGCACAGCCAGGGGGTGAGCGAGCGAGCAAGTGACCATCACGCATGCCCGCCCCACGGATGCGTGCGTGCATCCGCATGCGGTTGCGCCGGCGCCCACAGCCTGCCTGGCGCGCGCAGCCTGCAGCCTGGCACCCGGCGGCAACCTCACCTGCGCCTGTCCCAGCTGGGAGGCTGCGTAGTAGGCGCGCATGAGGCGGTGCCAGGCGGCGGCGCCCACCGCCCCCTTGACGTTCCAGTAGGCACGCACCTGGGGGGAGGGGGGGGACAGGACGGGGGGGCTAGGAATGGAGCAGCCGTCTGTGCACGACGCCGCCACGCCTCCTGCGCACCAGCCCTCCCCCTGCTGCCACCAACGCCACTCACCGCCTCCACCAGGCAGCGGCGCACCGCTCCCGACCACCAAAAAGTCCTCTGACGCATGCCAGCCCCCCCCCCCCCCACCCCCCACCACCACCAGCCCCTCCATGCCTCAACTCACCACCTCAAGCAGGCGGCAGTGCACCGCCCCCACAAGAGACTCCTCTGCCGAGGGGCACAGCGGCTGGACGTCGCCGCCCACCGCCGGCTGCAGCAGCTCGGCGGCAAAGGCGGCCAGGCAGGTGGCGCGCATCTGGAGCTTGGGGCCAAACACCTGAGGGGCATAGCGGGGGGAGGGGGCAGGGTTTGGCGGGGCGGGGGGGGGGAGTGCGTTGACAGCAGGCACGCGGCACACGCCTGCCTGCTGCCATCCCAGGCCCTGCTGCTGACCCCTCCTGCGCCCTGCTGCCAGCCACGCCCCTCCCCCCATCACCCCCTCCCCCCCCCCCCCCCCCCCCTTGCCTGCAGGAACTCCAGCACCACCGCCAGCTCAGCGCCAGCCTGGCCCTCCGGCACGGCCACCACCTCGGGGAGACCCACCGCCCAGGCGCCCACGCCGCGCTGCCGCCGGCTGCCGCCCACGGCGGCCGCCTTGTGCACCGCAAGGGGGTGCGCCTCCTGCACAGCAGAGCAAGCCGAGTATTGGGGTCGACGTGTTGGAACGCAGTGGCAGGCAGGCAGGCGGCAGCAAAGGTCCCGCCCCAGCATGCTCTGCGTCGCTCCGCTAGGGCGCGCCTCGCGGCGGCAGCACCGCGCCATGAAGCGTCCCACAGCGGCACACACATTTGTGTCATGCAGTCTGTGGCAGGTGTGGCACCCACCGGCATGGGCGCCACGCGCGGCGGCAGCGCCTCGTCATCAATCAGCTCCTGCTCCGCCGCCGCAGCGGCATCCCTCGCCGCCTTGCGCTTGGCAGAGCGCTTGCGGGGCGCGGGCGCCGCGCCGGCCTCGTCGGTACCAGCGCCGGAGGGGGCGCGAGGCAGGTGGATGGCCTTTGCGTTGGGGTTCTTCACCAGCAGGTCGCGCACTGTGGAGGGGGGGGAGGGGGGGCGTTGGCGCCGTGAGTGCATGCACTGCATGGGCTGCTAAATCATCCGGCTCGCTCTTACGACCAAAGAACCCACAGCCAGCAGCGGCACCCGCACACCCTGCCACCCGCTTGCTTTCGCAGCACACATACATTGTACATACATTGAACAGCGCTGCAGCGACAGAAGCGTGTGCCGCATTGCGAAAACAAATGCGCAGCTTGCATGCATCATCAACTGCCCACCTGAGTTGAAGCCGGCCTTCTTGGCAATCTGCGCCAGCTGGCCGGTGGCCTGCATGCCTTGCTTCTGCGGACCAGGGAAGGCGCACGCGCGTGTGCAGACCAATTCACGGCAATGGGGGGGGGGCGCTGCTGGCGCCTGGCTTGCCAAGGGAGCGAGGCGTCGCTGTGCAGCGCCACGGCGACGTCGCGCTGCGGAGGCGCCAGCGCAGCCCTCCCTCCCGCCCTCTCCACCGCCGCCGCCCCCGCACCTTGCGGCAGTTCGAGCAGTTGCACTCGCCGCGGCAGCGCGGGCAGCGCCAGTCCCCCGCCGCATTGGCCGCCTCCACTCCCTCTTGGTACCGGTTTCCGAGGCACCTGGAGGAGGCAGGGAGGGAGGGAAGGAGGGAGGGAAGGGGGGACAGCAGGGGCCGAGGGTCACACACAAGCACCGCAATCGCTGCACACAGCTCCCCGCTGCGGGTGGCAAAGGCAGGCGTGGGGGTGGGGGCACCAGGCAGGTTGGGACCACAGAGGGGCCGCCTCCCACGCCGCCTCCAGCACGCATCAGCTGGCGAGGCGGGGAGCAGCGCCGCCGCCGCGCCGCTCCGCCACGCACTTTGGGCAGAAGTAGAGGGTGCAGGCGGTGCACTTGGCCTTGGTCTCCACAGTCTTCTGGCGGCACTGGTGGCACGTGGTGCCTGTCTCGCTGTCGTACACGCGCCCGCCCTGCAGGGCACATCCGCAGGGGAATAACAGCTTCTTGGCAGCTTCCCCCACAGGCAAGGTGGGTGACAGGGTGGCGCGCAGCAGAGCGGCGACGAGCTGCTGCACCGCACGGCAGGAACGACGCCGGCCTCGGCAACGCGGCGCCTTTGAAGCGCGCTCCGCCTGCCTGCGGGCATCCATCGGCTGCACGATGCAGCGCCGTCGATGCGCTGCAGCACCCACCGCCCAGCACCCACCTGCACGCGCACGCCCGGGTTGTTGTTGCGGCGCTTCTTGGCGGGGGGTCCACCCTCGGGCTGCTGGCTGGCGGGCACGGCGCCGACATCGGCTGCGCAGAACCAGAGCGGAGGAGTGCGGCAGCGTGCGTGTGTTCGTGCCAGAAGTACACAGAAATGAAGAGGTGGCAATGGAGACGGCTGGCATGCATCTACTGTGCGGCTGCGGCGCCTGCGGTGGCAGCGCCGGCGGCGTGCAGCGGGCGCCGCCCAACAACAGCCTGGCGTCCCGGTTCTTGACGCGCTGCACCCCCTGCGCCCTGCCTTACCCTCAGGGACCGGATCCGCGCCCTGCAACGCCGGCGCGCTGCTGCCCGAGCCCTTAGGCTTGGGCATCGTTTGCAGCTGGGTGGCGGGATGCCACGGATTCAGCGACACTGCCAAGGTGTATCCGGGTGCTATCAGCCTCTGGGACAGCCGTCTGGCGCGCCTACGACGATGGCGCCTGCAAGCTTGAACTTGGACAAAGCCGTACTGCCCCTTCGGCTCTCCAGCAGTGTCGATGGCGATCACGGGAATGTCAGGCAGCAAGCACAGGTCGCGATGGCCGGGAATTGGGCCGCACACAAACCCTCAGCACGCAGGGCAGCATCCCATGTGCCTCCATAAGGTAGCGATGCCGCCATCCCCGCCAGCCACGCACTCCCAGACGCAGGCACGCGTGTTTGGACAGCGGGCGTGCGCAGCAGGCAGCAGGCACTCCATCACCCCCTTTTCCGCAAGCCCCCAGCAGCCATGCGGCGCCAGATGGTAGCCGCATGCCTGTTGGGCCTGGCGCTGAGCGCATGCGCGATCGGCGCCGCGGCCGAGGAGAGCGGGTCTGCCGCCGGCGACGGCGCCGCCGCCGCCGCCAAGCAGCCCATCATCCAGCTGCGGCCCCAGGACAGCTGGCTGATGGAGATTTGTGCGCTGTCCTTCATCGCCGCCTTCCTGGTCAACATGTACGTCGGGCGGCGGCGCAACGAGGCGCTGGCGCTGGTGTGGACGATAGAGGTGGGTGGGTGCTGCTGGGGAGGGCCGCAGCAGCGGCGGCAGGGAATTATGTGCGTCGAGGCATGTGTGTCAAGTGCAGGCAATGTGCGCGGCGGCGCTCATGCCAAACGAACCTTCGCGCTTGGATTAGAGGCACTGCAATTATGCTTGACTCTTGTTGTCTCCCCCCCCCTCCTCTGCTGCAGCTGGTCTCGCCCGACGGAGTGCTGGACCGCAACTTCTCTCTGCTGGGGCCGGGTGACACCGCGGTGCGGTGCGGGTGCTCCCATTCAGGCGTGGGTGTGGTCGTCGCGCCACACAGGGTTCCCCGCACGGCGTGTGGTGCTCTCTGCGCTCACCAAGCCGTGTGTGCGGCACGCGCTGCTGCCTGCTCACAACCCACCGCCGTCGTCGCTCTCAACCACCCCGTCCCTCTCCACAGGCGGGGGAGGTGCTCCTCAAGGACTCGGCCCACTGTTACAAGTTCTGGGCCAGCGGGCGGCGCTTCTGCCAGGCGCGTGCACGGCGTGGGCGCTGCGCTAGGGCTATGGCGCCGAGTGGGCGTGTGGCACGGGTGCCGCCCCGGGGCCCTTCACCCGTGAACCCCAGTGACGTGCAGGGCGTGCTGGCCTGCCCACCGCCAGCTCAGCATGCCTCTCCGGAGCTCTCAAGCCCTGGCCCCCTGCCTCCCTTGCGTTGCAGGGCCTGCTGGCCACCTTCAGCCTGGTGCGGCGCCAGGACCTGATGGCCTACACGGTGCAGAAGCTGAGGGGGCAGCGGGACAACCTGGAGCTGGAGGTGAGCGGGCTGCCCGAGCACGCCGCCCTGCGTTGCCGCAGGCAAGCTGCGTAGGCGGGATGCTGCGCCCGCGCTGGCAGCCTCTCCAAGCAGTCACGACGTGGGGCAGCGTGACACGCTTGGTCTGGAGGCAAGGGCCGTCCCAAGCCGCCCCGTCGTCGCTGCATGCCTGCCGGCCCGCAACCTGCCCCACGGGCGCAGCCGTGACGCTGCGGCGTGGTAACAGTACGACTGCCTGCCAGCGGGAGGGCGCAGGTGGGGTGCTGTGCTGTGCTAGAAGGCTTCAGAAAGTGTCCATGCCTGCCGCCCCTGCCCCCGCGCAGGTGCGGATGAACGAGAGCGGCATGCCGCCGCTGGTGCTGGCCGTCGCGCCGCCCGCCACCGCGCGCGCCATGCAGCAGGAGTCGGACGACATCAGGGTGGGCTGCTTGATTTTGTAGCGCTCTTGCACGTGCGCTGGCGGCTGTAGCTGTAGCTGTAGCTGTAGCTGCAGCTGTAGCTGCAGCTGTAGCTGCTGCGTTGCCTGCGCCTGCTTCCTCTCGTCTTGCCGAGCGGCCCGCTCCGCTCGTGCGCTGGGCTGCGGCGCCCAATGGCCCGCTCCACTGCTGCGCGGCTCCGCCGCCGCAGGCGCTGTGCAGGACGGTGGAAGCGCGACTCGGCCCTCACCTCTTCCCTGCCTGCACCCTCGCTCGACCCCCTCCTGTCCTGCGATGCGCGGCCACCGCACACCCCGCTGCAGGTGCTGTGCAAAAAGGTGGAGGTCACCAAGGACCGCATCGCCAACTGGCCAGGTGGGTGGGGGGTGGGGGTGGGGGTGGGGCAAATGCGGGGCGGGGTGGCGTGGGGTGGGTGGGTGGGGGTGGGGCCAGGGTCCGAAGCGGGAGCGGGCCGAAGAGGCGCGGGCAGCAGCTGCAGCTGGCGAGCGCAGCTGTCGCGGCTGGCTGTGCATCGCCACGGGGCTCCTCGGTGTGGACGCCGCCCGCTCGCCCGCCTGCTGGTTGTGCACACCGGACGTGACTCTGCGGGCAGCTCTGACCTGCTTCGGCTTGCACTGGCATCCCCCCACGTGCACCGACCCCCCTGCCCCTGCCACCCTGCGGCCTTGCAGACCGGCTGACGGTGCTGGCGGAGCAGGCCTCCTCCTTCTACTCGCTCATGACGCCCCAGCTGCTGGAGCTGGCCTTTGGGCGGGAGGCCTTTGAGCCGCTGCGCCCCTACTTCCGGTCAGTAACCCCCGGAAGTGCTGCGCAAGTTACAGCCGGGAGCAGGCTTGTTGTGGCATGTCGCGAGGGCATCATGCAGCCCCCCGCAGCCAGGCCCGCCGGCAAGCTGCGCGGCCCTCCGCTGCCACCACCTCCTCTTCGGCCCCGTGTCCCCTCCCCTCCTGCACCTTCCTCCACATTAGCCAGGCCGCCCTCCTCATCACCCCTCCCCCCTCGTGTCCCCTCCCCATCCTGCAGCTTCCTCCACATCACCAACGAGGCCCCCGACGGCCCCCACCCCGCCGTCATCCGCCTGTCCTTCAGCCTGCCGCCGCGTGGCGACACCGACACCCTGAACAAGGTGTGTGGATGGGGGTGCAGGTGTGGAGCACCGCAGGGCAGGGAGGCTCGTAGCGCGCAGCTGAGGGCGTGGCTGCCTCCCGGCCGTGCTGCTGGCTGCTCCTGGCGACTGGCGGCTGCTGGGCGCTTGCTCTGTTGCGCAGCCGTCCTTGTCCCCCGACGCCCTTCACACCTGCTCCGCCGCAGTTCCTGGTGGCCGTGCTGCTGCTTGCAGACCTGCTGGGCAGCTACAAGCTGACGCCGGGTGGGTGCTGGGCGGGGTTCTGCTCCACAGGGCATGTCAACGGGCAGGGGGTGCGCGGCAGCAGGCCAGCACGGCGGCCGTGCGTGCTCCGGAACGCCTTGTCGTGCTCTCCTGTGACCCTGCCGCGCGCGGCGTGCCCCAAACTCCTGCCTGCCTGCCTGCCTGCCGAGCAGCAGAAGCAGACCAATGGGGCAGCCATGCACGTGCCAGAATGATGTGCGTGCTCCCTAACACAACTGCTGCGTGCCCTGCTGTGCCCCGCACCCAACTCACTGCAGAGCAGCAGAAGAAGGCGGCTGAGAACCGGCGCAGGAAGGAGGAGGAGGAGGCCAAGGCGGCGGGGCGGGCGGACGAGGCGCAGCGCCGGGCGGAGGAGCGACGGAAGGCAAAGGAGGAGGCTGAGAAGGTGTGGGGTGTGGGGTGTGTGGGTGGGCGTGGGGGGGGGGGGGGGGGGGGATTGCGATGGGGCGGGAAACCAGGGGGATGGCGGCGGGGGTGGCTAGGGCGGAGATGGCTGTAGCGCGCCTGCACGCGCCCCTGGGGGTCACCCCCTGCTGTCCAGGCGTAAGGCCACCCGTCGACAGCCGTCAGCTCTCTCACCCCCGGCGCTCGCTTGCCGTCGCCCCAGCTCTTGCACCAGCCTCTCACTTGCTGGCACCAGCTCCTGCCTTCGTGCCAGCCCCTGCCTCCCCTCCCGCCCATCTGTCTCCTGCGCCCCCCTCCCTCCCGCCAGGAGCGCCTGCGCAAGCTGCCCCCAGACCAGCGGGCAAAGGAGATTGAGAAGAAGCAGAAGCTGATGGTGGGTGGGTGGGTGGGTGGGCGGTGCTGTGTGCTTCTCTCTGTTGTACTGTATTGTCACGAGTGAGGGGAAGCGCACACACCCTCCCTCTTGCTGCTGGTCTGATGGCGGGTGGGCGCTGGTACGGCCGCCGCCTTGTGCCTCCCCGTGTGCTCTTTCACGTCACGTGAGGCAACACATTCGAGGTGTCCCTCCCCCGCTTGCTTGCTTGCTGCCTGCCTGCCTGCCTGCAGGGTGGTCCTCCCCCCGTGGTCCCGCGCCGCCTCCCCGCCCCGCGGCGTGCGCTGCTGCTCACTGCCTGGTGCACCTGCTGCCCTCGCCTCCTCTCTTGCAGATGAAGCGCCAGATGAGCAAATATTCCAAGAAAATGTGAGCCGCTGCTGTGGGCATGGCAGCGACGGCGGCAGGCAGCAGCCGGAGAGGGCACGAGCGGCTGCGCAGAAGTGTCTGGAAGCCGGCAAACCGAGGCGCCGCTGCCGCCCGCCGCGCTCGCGTCGCCCTGCCACGCGTCGACCACATTTTGTACGACTCTTGTCTGCTGCAGTTGCGCACGTCCCTGCTCTCCTTGTCATCGAACAGCATATAGCATCCAACAGCATCCAACACCTGATGGCTCCACAGAGCGATCAGGCAACATGGCATGCATGGGTTTCTCTGCACACACAGCCCTTGTGCCTGCCGCACGTCCCGCACTAACAGCCTTTCATAACTTGCTGGCCCAACTGCGCTGCTGAGAGGTGGCCGGGCAACGGCGCCCACTGGCGGCAGGCGGCGGCGGCACTGGCGGCAGGCGGCGGCAGCAAGCTGGCCGCACCGACCCTGCACCCGACGATCCCGGGCTGGTGCATTTAGGCCAAATGTCACGGCGAAGCAAGGACCAGGCGCGGGAAGCAGCAGGGACGACGTGTTCCTGCGACCGCAGCCTTGCATGGCCTCGGCGGCGCCCTCCCGCGCCCCCGCTGCTCCCTATTGGCGAAGACAGCCCACATGAAAGATATGACGCCAGCAGCGCTGCAAAGAGGCACGAACGAAGTTGCATTTCCAGAGAGAAGCGGGGGTTTATCCTGCTCGGTGTGCTGCCCCAGCACGCACCCGCTGCGTCGCCCTCGCCCACCTACCCCCTCATCGGCCTCCCAGTGCCCTGCTCGTCGTTCTACGCACCCTCAGGCGCCTCCTCCCGGGCTCCCCACCCCACCCCACACCAGCTCGGCGCCCGCACCATGCAGGCCACCGCCTCTGTGCGCGCTCAGTTCGTGGCGGCCCGCCCGGCCGCCCGCACCTCGGTCCGCCGCAGCGTGGCAGCGCCCGTGCGCGCGGCCGCTGCTCAGGGGGAGATGGTGAACGATATGGGCTTCAAGCTGATGCGCAAGGGCGTCAAGGAGGCCGCCAAGGAGACCATCCTGACCCCTCGGTGCGCAGGGGGATGCCAGGCCGTCGCCCAGGGCGCAGGGTTTGTGGCGGTCGCCCACGGTGTGTGGTAGAGCCTCTCGCGGCGCGACGTCGCGTGGCCGGGCGCACTCGCTTCTTTGCCCACGCACGAGGCTGGCCGGGCAGGCGCAGTCTGTTGCATGACAGTCTGGCCGGATGAGCGCCACTGCGTTGACGCAGTAGCTATGCCGCCCCTCTTGTGTGCGCTTGTCGGCTCTGTCGGTGCGCGGCACCGCCCCCCGCCGCCCCGATTCTCCCGTCCTATCTCGCCTCGGCCCAGCCGCACCAGCCATTTTGCCACACATGTTTTTGTCTTTGGCCCTTTGGATGCCCGTAGCTTCCGCGCCAGCGCCACTGGCAGCCCGTGCCGCCGCAGCCGCCCGGCGTAGGAACACCGTCCCGCATCCCACGCGCAGCGCAGCGTCCGAGGTGCGCTCCGCCGCCGGGCGTCCCACTCACCCTTGCTCACCCTCTCCCTGCACCCTTGCCCGCCATTTCATCTTGTGTGTGCAGCTTCTACACCACCGACTTTGACGAGGTGGACGAGATCTTCAACCTGGAGAAGAACCCCAACCTGCCCATGGAGGAGCTGACCGCCATGCTGGAGGAGTTCCGCCGGTGGGTGGCGGCACTGGTTTGGCGGGCGCTGGTGGGATGGTGGTGGCTGCTGGGTGCTGGCGGGCAGCGGAAAGGGAGTTGCAAGCTGTCTGGCGCAGCCGCGTGCGCAGGCGACACGTAGCCATGCGGCCAGCACGCACGGCAGCCGCGCTCGCCAGCCGCACTACACCCACCCTACCCCTGCTCTTCACCCCTGCAGCGACTACAACCAGAAGCACTTTGTGCGCAACGAGGGCTTTGCCGAGGCCGCCGACGCCATCCAGGGCGACATGCGCAAGATCTTCATCGAGTTCCTGGAGCGGTCGTGCACCGCCGGTGGGTCTCTCTTCCACCCTCGCTCCCCCTCCCGCCCTGGGGGAGGGGCTTTGTGGTGTGCGCTGGGAGGAGGGCAGCCGCTCCCCAAGGGCGATCCCATCGGTGCCCGCACCACCCCTCCCCCCCCCTCCCCCCCCCCCCCCCCCCTCTCCACCCCGCAGAGTTCTCTGGCTTCCTGCTCTACAAGGAGCTGGGCCGCCGCCTCAAGGACTCCAACCCCGTGGTTGCCGAGATCTTCACCCTGCTGGCCCGCGACGAGGCCCGCCACGCCGGCTTCATCAACAAGGCGCTGTCGGGTGGGTGGAGGTGGTGGGTGGGCGGGGGTGTGGGTGGGTGGGTGGGTGGTAGGGGGCAGAGGGAGAGAAGAGCTCGCGTGCATGCCTTTTAATGGCCTGCGCCAGCGCCCTCAGGGCGAGCTGCCGTCTGTCCTGCTCACGCTGCGCCCCCCGTCCATCCTCCTGCCCCCCCCCTGCGTCCAGACTTCGACCTGGCCCTGGACCTGGGCTTCCTCACCAAGAACCGCACCTACACCTTCTTCAAGGTGGGCGCGCGCCGGCAGGGCTGGCAGCGCGCTCTGGCAAGCAGCAGCAGCGGCGGCGGCGCCTGCCCTGCACCCGCCGGTTGCGACCCTGCAGCTCGCTCACCTGCTCACCCCTCCCCCCCTGCTGCTCCCCCTGCCCCGACTGCAGCCCAAGTTCATCATCTACGCCACCTACCTTTCGGAGAAGATTGGCTACTGGCGCTACATCTCCATGTACCGGTGCGTGGAGAGCAGAGCGGGGGGGCGGTGCGCTTGGTGGTGGCGGTGGCAAAGGTGGTGGGGGCGCTCGAGGGCGCGCGTCCTCTCGCTGCTCTCCCGCCCGCCCCACCGACCTCCTCCCCCGCCTGCCCTGCCCCGACCCGGTGCAGCCACCTGCAGCGCAACCCCGACAACCAGCTGTACCCCATGTTTGAGTACTTTGAGAACTGGTGCCAGGTGGGTTTGTGTTGGGGTGTGTAAGGGGGGGGGGGCCACAGCTGGGGGTTTCCAGGAGGGGCAGCGCCGCACAGACTGCGCAGCAGCGGACAGTACTGGGCAGCACTGGGCAGGCAGTGTTTGGGGTTGATGAGGCGTGGTGGCGGCGGCGGCGGCACCTGCTCTTGTGCACGCGCCCGACCCTCCCCCACCCACCGCACACCCCCGCACCACGCCGCAGGACGAGAACCGCCACGGCGACTTCCTCACCGCGGTGCTCAAGGCCCGCCCCGAGCTGCTCAACGGCCTGGAGGCGCGGTGAGGGGTGTGGGCGGGGGAGCATGGGGCACGGTCGAGGCGCTGGCTGTTGCAACGTAGCGCCACCCGGTGGTGCTCACCCCGCCCGCCTCCGCCCGCCCTTCCCCGCCCCCAGCCTGTGGAGCCGCTTCTTCTGCCTGTCTGTCTACATCACCATGTACCTCAACGACCACGCCCGCCACTACTTCTACGATGTGTGTAGAGCAGCGGGGGCGGCGGGAAACAATGGCCACGTGTTGGCGGGGGGGCTGGAGGGGCGCAGGAAGCGTGCGCAGCGTGCCGCCGCGCCGCTCCTCTGCGCTGCGCTTGTGCCCTGCGCCCTGTGAGAGCTTGCAGGGGACAGCGCTTGGAATGAACAGCGTCTCTGGTCCCCCACCCCGCCCCGTGCAGGCGCTCGGCTTGAACGTCACCCAGTTCAACCGCCACGTCATCCTGGAGACCAACAACGCCACCGAGCGCGTCTTCCCCGAGGTGGGCGCCCCCCGCCACCGCCGCCGCTGCTGCGTGGTGTACCCTGGCGTGCCCTCCACGTCAGCGCGACGCCGCCTCATGCGTCCCCCCAGCCCCTCCCAGCATACCCGCCCCTCCTCCGCTGTGTGCCTGCTCTCGTCGTTGCCCCCCTGCTCCCCCCAGGTGCCCGACATTGAGGCCCCCGGCTTCTGGGACCGCATGGAGCGCATGAAGGACTACAACCTCAGGGTACAGACCAGCTTCCAGCCGGCTTCCAGCCAGCACGGCGGCAGCGGCGGCCCCAGCACCAGCGGCGGGGGTGGCGGGCCGCGCAGGCGCCTTGCTGCTGCCCAAGAGCGGCGCGCCCCTGCCCGGCGTGCACCCCATCCCACCCTCCAACCAGCATGCTGGCAGGCAACCTATTTACGGCACACTCACCTTCCCTTGCCCCTCTTGGTACTGCAGATCATCGCCATTGAGAAGAGCGACGCCCCCGACTTCCTGAAGAAGCTGCAGAAGGCTCCCCTGGTGGAGCGCATCGTTGCAGAGTGAGCTTACAATCAATCAATCAATCAATCAATTACAGCGCAGGCTGGGGCTGGGTGTCGTGGGCGGCTGCCGCCGCTGCCGGGCAAAGGGTCTATTGCTGCATGCCCCAGCGTGCCACGCACCTTTGCAGAGCGAGCAGAGCGACATGCCACCCCGTCGGCTGTACTTGTACCTTGCTTGCCCACCGCTCGTCCCACCGGCAGCACCAGACGCCTGACCACCTCTCCCCCTCCTCCCTCCCCTCCCTCCCGTGCCTGCAGGTGCGTGCAGCTGTTCTTCATGCCCACCAAGCGCACCGGTTCGCTCGACATCGAGGGCGCCGGCCAGTACATGTACTGAGACACCACGCCAGCCACTGTTGGCAGCGGTGCCAGGCAGCAGCAGGGGGCGCAGCTAGCGCTGCTGCCCCCCCGCGCCTGGCGTTGAGCGGCCGCCGGTGACGGCGGGGCCAAGCGCCGCACGGCCAGAGAGCGCCATGCCATTGTGGCTGGCCAACGCAGCCAGCGGCGCCGCCCCCGCCCCGCCCGAGCGGCTGCAGCAGCAGCGCCGCAAGCGGCGGCGCGGCGGAGCTTGCGAGCGCCACCTCGGCGCAGCCGCGCCCCGCCGCCCGCCCTTGCGGCTTTTCCCCGGCCCAGCTTTTTCCCCAGCGCGCGTAGCACGCGGGAGCGCTGGGCCCGCCGCCCACGCACGCGGCGGCAGGCGGCGTGCCCATGCCACGTCGCCGCCGCCGCCGCCCCGCCCCTTCACCAAAACCCGTGTCCCTCCCTGGGACCCTCCCCCCCCCCCTCTCTATCTCATGCCGCCACCTCCCCTGCCGTCCCCACCCCCACCGCCTCCCCTGCCGCCCCCTGCCGAAACGCATTGCCGCCCCGCGAGCGTGCGCCCCCGGCACTACTCCCCCCCCCCCCCCCTTTTTCCCGCTAGCATATTTAATGTGCTCATGTTCCCTTTGTGTGTCATTACCTCCCCCTTGCACCACCAACGAACCAACCAAGCAGCCTGCTCCCGGTGTATCAACGCAGCTGTAAGAACAAGAGTTGTCACACAGAGTGGTCGCGTGCCTTTGCCAGGCAGGGATGAAGAGAGGGAGGGCGCAGTAGGAGAGGTGGGGCAGCGGAGGCTCGTAGGCCACAAGCAAGCAGAGGACTTCAACAGTCAGGTGCAGCCTGCACACCCGCGCCGCAGCTGCAAGGTAGCGCGAAGCGTAGCGCCGTGCCGCGTGCCGCCGCCGCCGCCGCGCCCGCCCGCACCGCCGCCGCACCCAGCCCCGGTGGCACGTTGGCGCCGCTTTCCACCGCCGCGCGCGCCGCCGCCACGCCGTGCGCCAGCGCCGCAGCCGGCGTGGCGCCGCGCGTCAGGCCGTACAGACAGCCCGCCACCAGGCAGTCGCCCGCGCCGCTGCAGTTGACCACGCGGGCGGGCAGGGGAGGGAGGTGCAGCACTGCGGGGCGCGGTGGGGAGGGCCAGGGCAGGGTGCTGGGAGCTGGGAGGCAGCAGCTCCTGGCGCCTAGCTACACATGCCATCAGCACACAAGCCAGCGGCAGCACCCACACCAGCCAAACAGCCAGCCACCGCCCCTGCAGCAGCGCACCCAGCACTGCGTCCCTTCCAGGGCTAAGGCTGCAGAGCGCGGCGCCGTCGGCTCCCAACGTCAGCACCACATGCCGCACCCCCGCCAGCAGCAGCGTGGCCAGGTCTGGCAGCTGGGACCGCAGCTGCGCCTCTGCGCCCGCTGCTGCTGCTGTTGCTCCTGTTGCCGTCGCCGAGCCTGCCGCTGCTGCCGCCGCCGAGCCTGCCGCTGGTTGCCGTGCCGCTGCCGGTCGGCCGGCGGTGCAGCAGCAGCCAGCACAGCCACCGCAGCAGCTTCTCCCGCCGCCGCCGCCGCCGCCGCCGCCGCTGCCCTGCCCCCGCTGCTTGCCGGCCTGGGCCTGCTGCTGCCGTCGCCGCGCCGCCGCCGCCATCGCCGCCAGCTCCTTCTCATTGGGGGAGATGTAGGCGAGGGCCGGCAGCAGGGCAACGGCGCGCTCCGACTTGGGAACAGACACCGGCTCAAACCAGATGGGCACCCCAGCGGCGGCGGCCTGCCGGCATGCCTCCTGCGGCGCAGGGTGGCGGGCCAAGGGGGCGGGGTGGGGCTGCACAACAGGGCAGCAACCCGCACCGCCCGAACGAAAGCTCGCGAGCAGCGCCCACCCATCCCCTCCTCGAGGCCCCCTCTAGAAGAGTGGCCAGCTACGCCTGCCCACCTCCAGCGTCGCCTGCGGCAGGTTGCCATCCAGCATGAGGATGGGGCAGGCAGCCAGGGCGGCCGCCACGTGCGCGCCACCCAGCAGCTGCACTGGGGGCAGCCCCTTGAGAGTTGGGAGTGGGGACAGCGGCGGGCGGGGGTCAGGCCCTGCAGCAGCACCCCACCTGCTTTCCTGTTGCGTTCGGGTTGGCACGCCCTTGCAGGGCTCCCCACCAATTGGTGGCTTGAAAAACAAGTGAATGCTTGTTGATCATCCCCACCCCCACCCCCACCCCCACCCCACCCCACCTCCAGCAGCGCCATGTCAGCCACGCAGGCCGCCACCTCACCGCCCAAGTCAAACACAACAGAGACGCTGGGGGTGGGGGCGCCGGGCAGCTGCGCGACGCACTGGGTGCTCAGCCTGCACAAGGGGGGCTGTACAATGTCGGGGAGCACGCACGGCAGGCAGGTGGACAGCACCACGCACACACGGCAGGGGCACGGGCAGCTGTGCTAGCGCCCCGGTGCGCCGCTGGCCAGGTCAGTGGCCCGCCTCCCCGGTAGACCCAGCACCCATCCCCTGCCGCCAGCTCACCCCAGGGCGCGCCAGTGCTGCAGCAGCGCCGCCCCCGCCAGGTCATCGCCCACCGCCGACACCAGCAGCGGCAGCGCAGCAGGGGCGCCGCCGTCCGAGAGCAGCAGCCGCGCCAGCCCTTCGGCGACGTTGCGTGCGACGCCTCCTGGAGGACGGGGGGCAGGGTTTGGGGGGCAGGCCTGTTGAGAGTGTGTGGACCTGTGTGCCTGGGGTCTGCAGATGTGAAGCACACAATTTGAGATGGAGAAAGATGGGTATGGATGCTGCTAGGGAGCTGCTCACAGCAGCTGGCGGGGGGAAGGCCAGCGGGCCTGGTGCGGCAGCGGCAGCGGCGGCGGCGTTCCGTGCAGCGTAGCTCACCAGCAGACTGCGTCACGCGCCCGGGGACTGAACCGCCACGCTGCACATCCATGGGTCCGCTGGGATGGGCCTGCACGCAGGCAGAGCAACGCACGCGGGTGTGAGGAGTGGGTGCATGCGCACGACCCTGACCACTGGGCATGCGACACTTGAACGTAGCATGGACGAAGCACGATGGCTGGCTGGCTGAACACCGCGCCGGTACCCCATCCTGACACCACCCACACACCTGCAGATCCATGACCATGCCACCAACCAGCACCGGCGGCCCAGAAGCAGGCCGGGCGGGCCCTGCCGCCGCCGCCGCACGGCAAGCGTGCCGGCCTAGCTGGCCAGACCTGACAGCGTCGCTGTCGACATCTGGTTCTGCTGGTGTGCTCCTCAGGTGCAGCTGCAGCACCGACAGGCGTCGCGAGGCGGTCATTGCGGGGTTCAGAGAGCGTTGTTTGCTCTGCAGGCTTGTGTCGGTGTGTGCGCTCTTCTGCGAGCGCAACGCACGATGCAAAACCAGGAAGAGGTCGCAGCTGGATGCGCAGACAACCCGCGAGGCGAACGAGCTAACTTTCCACCAAACGGTTGGGACGGCCAAGCGCCCAATTGCGGGAGCCTGCCACCCATCTAGATAATTCGACTATCACTACACACTCCCACGCACGTTTACAGCACGCACTGCAGGCACCAGGCTCGCCGTCCCTGCGCCGCCGCAGTCGTTCTTTGTCCTCCTCTCCCTCTGCCGGCCCGCAGCCGCGCCATGCAAACTTCAGAGCAGCCCTGGAGCGACGAGGACGTCGGCTTCATGCGAGCTGCGCTGCAGCAGGTGCTCGGCGGCCGTTGCGGCAGTGCCGCCACTGGCGGCAGCAGGCAGGACCCGCACCCCTGCCTTGGCCCGCCCTGATGCTGCTATCCTTCCCCCGTCTGCATTGACAGGCCTGCTACGCGCTAGAGGAGTCGGAGGTTCCGGTGGGGTGCGTGGTGGTGCGCGACGGCGCCGTCGCCGCCATCGGCAGCAACAAGACAAACGCAGAGCGGAATGTGACGAGGGGGCGGCAATGCTGGGGGAGGCGAGCGGTGGCTTGCTGGATTGCTGGTGGCCACATGTTGTGCTGTGTGCTGCTGATGCATGCATCGGCACCGCTCCTGCCGCGCAAGCAGCTGATGCCCCGGTGTCGCCTCTGCGCCGACGTTTGCGTGTCCGGTCATGTCCCCGTCAGCCCTGCAGGGCACGCGGCACGCCGAGTTTGTGGCAATAGACAAGCTGCTGGCAGAGGCGGGGGGCGACCCTGCTGGCGCACGCTTTACCGCGTGAGTGAAGGACTGCCGCGCTGCCGCAGCGACGGGGTGCGGCGCATGCCTGCGCCGGCAAATGTGCTCCATGCCAAGCACCGCCTTCCTTGCTCGCTCTCTGCATCCATGCCCCCGCCTGCAGCCGTTGCCGGCCCCCCCCTTAAACGCTCCCCGCACCCATCCCCCCCCCCCCCCCCCGCAGCTGCCATCTGTACGTCACCTGCGAACCCTGCATCATGTGCGCCGCCGCGCTGAGCCTGCTGCGCTTCCGCTCCGTCACCTTCGGCTGCCCAAACGACAAGTTTGGGGGCAACGGGTCCATCCTCAGCGTGCATAGCACCGCCTGCGGCGGCTGCGGCGGCGGAGGGGATGGCGGAGCGGAGCAACAGCGGCAGCACGCCGAGCGGCACCAGCAGCAGCAGCGAGAGCTGTGCAACGGGCAGCACAGTGGACAGCAGCAGCACCAGCAGCAAGCAGCGGCCGGCGCCCTGCCGCAGGGGGCGCAGCGCCCTCCAGGCGCGCCGTACCCCGCCCGTGGTGGCCTGCTGGCAGCTGAAGCGGTCGACCTGCTGCAGCGCTTTTACTGCGCAGGGAACCCGAATGCGCCGGTGCCGCACCGCCCCGTGCGCAGCCGCCCCGCACCGCCGCCAGAGCTGGCGGTTGCTGCTGCCATGCAGATTGGATGACGCAGTGGGAATTGCTGTCATTGCTCGCCCCTGTAATCAATCAAAGAGACAGGTTATGAGGAGAGCAAACGCGGGCAAGGGTCGGCGGTCGGCAGCGCAGCGTGGCACAGCAGACGGGCAGCGTGGCCAAATGCGCAGATTAGAGGCCTGTGCACGGCCAGCCGCTGTCGTAACTGCTTTAAATAGCTGCCGGACCCTTGCACGCTCCTCAGAATGTCCGATTTCGCTTTGGACAAGCTGCGAGCGCTCGGCGAGCGGGTGGCGCCCGAGGAGCGCTCCCCCGAGCTGCAGCTGCTCCTTCGTTTCGCGGAGGTCTCGGGTCTGGCGGATGAGACGCTCAAGGCGGCGGCAGCACGGCGCGGGGAGGGAGTTTCGGTGAAAGAGCTGCTGGGCTCGCCCGAAACCTTCCAGGTGAGCCTCTGAAGGAGACACATGATTGATGTACGCGCCGATCAGCGCTGCATTGCAGCCTGCGCCTTGGGCGCACTCTCACCGCCACCGCCGCCACCCGCCCAACTTGCACCCTTGCCCTCACACCCCTACCCCTGCCCTCCTCCCGCACAGGGCCTGGCCCTCTTCGTGCGTGCGGTGGCGCTGGGTGCCGAGTCGGCGGGGGTGGGGCTGTGCAGCGCCGAGGTGCTGACGCTGCTCAAGCAGAGCCTGCTGCAGCCGATTGTGGCGCAGGACAAGGACGGGTCGTACCAGGCGCACCGCCCCAGTGTGGGTGAGTGGCAGTTGAGGGGGGGGAGGGGGAGCCAGCAGAGCCTGCCGCAGCGGAGTGTGGCCTAGGACAGGCACGGGTCTCACCAGGCGCACCGCCCCGGCGCGGGTGAGCCGATGGCTAGGTGTAGGATGGGAAGGAAGGGCAGGGTGGCGGCGCACGCTTTGATGCTGGTGCTCCTGCTGCTGGCTGTGCTTGCTGGCCCCCTGCGCCCGCTGCTGGCCCTCTTCTGCGCCTTCTCCCACCCTTGCCCGCTGCCAGCTGCGTTCCCTCCTGCCGTGCAGTCTGCCCGCAGCCCACCCCGCTCAACATCCTGCAGCTGCTGGCCTCGGGAGTGTTCCTCCACGTCACAGGTGGGCAAGCGCCTCCCACAGTCGGCCCGGCTAGGCAGAGCGCCGGGAATGCGCGGGCGGAGGTACTGACGACAGCTCTGGTGCTGGCGGGCACTGGTGGGCGCTCCCCAGCAACCGCACGCTGCCACCACTGCTGTAGTACCGACTGCACGATCCTTTCTTCCTGCCTGCTCCAACCCCAGGCAACGCCGAGCCCGGCATCGCCATGCTGTCGGCCGCGCTGAGCGGGGTGTGGCCGCCGCAGCGCAGCTTGCAGCGGCGGCTGGTGGGCGCGCAGTTTGTGCCCACAGCAGAGGGCAGCGGCGACGAGGGAGGGGAGGCAGGCAGCCAGGGCAGGGCTGCCGCTGCTGCTGGTGCCAGGGACGGCGAGCAGGAGGCTGGCGGCAGCAGCAGCGGCGGTGCCGCCCCAGAGGCAGCCCCAGGCGTGGCCGTTGCCGGCGACGGCGCCGCGGGCAGCGGCGGCGGCGCGGCCGAGGCGGCGGCCGCGCTGGCGGCGCGCGAGGCGGCGGCGGAGGCGCGCCCCACCGCCATGGGCGCCGCGCTGGCGGCGGCGCTGGCGCAGCACTGCCCCGACGTGTCCTTGCCGGAGCTGGAGAAGGCGGCGCTGGTGCTGCGCCTGTTCCTGGGATGCCGCACGGTGGGGCAGCAGACCGCCGGTGGCGCCGCCTTCCAAGCGGTCTTGCGCACGGTGGGCGGGTGGGCGTGACGGCGCTGGCGGGCTGGCGGGCTGCTCTTCCAGCAAGGGGGGCTGAAACCAGGCATGCTTTGCATCACCGCCCAGCCTCCGCGTCAGAGCCTGCTGCACGCACGCTGGCATCCCCGCCGCGCCGCCCTGCTCCCTACCACCGCCTGCAGCTGCTGCTCGACTGCCAGCAGCTGCTGGACCTGGACCCCCAGTGCATGCACTCCTACGTGTGGGCCGCCCAGCTGCTGCTGTACGCGCGCTGGCCCCTGGACGCCCGCCGCGTGCGGGGGCTGTTTGAGGAGGGGCTGCGGCGCGGCCGGCAGGCGCAGTGTGAGTGCCGGAGGTTGGGGGGCGCATGGCTGTGGGGCTGCTTGCTGGAGCGCCCGCCGCAAGCTGGGGGGAGGCGGGTGGAGGGTGTGCTGCTTCGCGTGGGGCTGCTGGGCGGTAGGCCGCAGCAGGCGCAGCGTGATTTGAGGGGTCCACGGGAGCCTGCGGTTGCCTGCTTGCCTGCCCTCCCGTGCTGCCGAGCACGGTCGATTTGATGGTGGGTCCTCCTGTCCTCCCCCCCCCTCACTGCAGGCTGGCTGGCTGTGGGGGAGGTCGCGCACGACTACGCCATGTGGCAGGTCAGCCGCCCGGGGGCTGCCGCTGCCTGCTTGCTGCAGGCGTGCGTGCCGGTCTGCTCGGAGGCCACCGCCCCGTTCTGCCACCCCGGTGCCGCCTCCTGTCTGCGCTGCATGCACATACACATCCTGCCCCCCCACCACATTTACTTAACTCTTGGTGCCTGCTGCCCAAAGGTGTCGTTGGCCGGCGGCGAGCGCAACGTGGCGGTGCGTCAGGCGGCGCTGCTGGAGGCGGGTGCGTGGGAGGGGGGCGTGGCAGGCGGGGGCAGCTGACCGTGTGCACGGCCGCTGGCACGCTTGCGTAGGTACTGCAGGAGGAGCACTGCATGGGCGAGCCCACGCAATGCCCTGCCCTGCTTCGACTGATGCTGCACATCCCTATGCACACCCTCCATCTGCAGGCAAGCTGCTGGGGACGGTGGAGGAGGCGGAGGGCAAGCTGGCGGGGTGGCTGCCTGCCGGCCGCCTGCACCAGCTGGCCGCGCGGCGCGAGCAGCTGGGGGAGCTGCTGCAGCAGCTGCAGGCGGGCAGGCTGCGCACCATGGGTGAGCTGCTGTGAAGAAGTTGGGACTGGCTGGTATGTGGGCAGGGGGTCGCAGGAACGGTGGCCGGGTGAGCTCCAAAAGCTGCAGGGCGGCACGCGGCGCATGTGGGCGGGCGGTGTGAGGCAGGTGGGTCGCGGGACAACGTAGTTTGTGACGTCGCAGGCAGGCAGGGGGGCACGAGGAGGCGGCACGGCACTGCGGAGTGTGAGGGACGATGCGGCCAGCCTGGCGAGCAGTCAGCACAAGCCCCTCGCAACCCAACATCACCACACCACACGCTCGCCCGCCCTCACCACACCCCTGTGCTGCACTGCAGGAGCGCCTCGCGCCAACGGTGCCGCGGCGTGCGGCTTCTGCGGCCAGGCCGCAGCGCCGCTGCGCACCTGCGGCACCTGCAAGTCCGTTGCGTGTGAGCGCGCTGCGCTTTGATGTGTCTGAGGGTTGCATGCAGGGCAAGGGTGGTCTGGGCAAGGACACCGGCAGGCTGCTGCTACACCCTTGTGCCAGTTCCAACCCCACCCCTGCTACGGTGCATCAATGTGCTGCAGACTGCAGCCGCGACTGCCAAGTAAAGGACTGGAAGGTTGGCCACAAGCAGCGCTGCGCGGAGCTGGCGGCGGCGGCGGGCGGCAGCCGGGGCGGCGCGCCGGCCGCAGCGCAGGCCTCGCCTGTTGCGCTTGCAACGCCGAGCAAGTGAACAGCGATTTCGTTTAGTACATTCACCTCCCCTGTGCTCTCTCTCTCTTTCTCCCCTTCTGTCGGTGGCTCCCCTCTCCAGGATGAACTCTACCTTGCAAGGCCTGTGACTCTGGCTAACATATGTAACACAGCAGCATGCAGCAGCAAGTGTGTTGATGAAAGCAGCCGCCCGGGCAGGGGGAGGGAAAGCCAGCAGAGGGGCATGTGCAACGGCGCATCGGCGGCTTGCCAGCACCCGCAATGCGCCGCCTGCCGGCACCCCACCGCCAGCCACGCCCGCACACCCTCGCTGCCGCCGACCGCCTCCAGCCAGCCACCCCTCGCCCCAAATTTCCACGCCCCTCCCCCCAGCCCTCCACCAACACCATGCACGCCAGCACATCCGGTCAAACACAAATTTGGGGCGTTGACCGGGGCGCTGCGCTTGCGCCCCGCCCAGACCCTGTGCCCGCCCCCCTCCCCCCTCGAGCACAGCGCCGCTCCACCGCCGCACCGTGCTGTGCCTAGCCTCCCTGCCCACCCCCCGCCCACCATCATCCAGCAAGACGATGAAGAGCACGATTGCAAGAGGGCTAGCCGGCACCACACCCGCGCCTTGCTGGCACAGAGCACCGGTGGCATCCGGGCAAGTGCAGCCCTGCCTGCCATGTGACCCCTCCTGTGTGCAGTCACCGTACCAACTGCTCATGTACTCATGCTGTGGGCAGACAGACTGCAACATGCACGCGTTGGTTGGTTGGCTGGTTGCACGGGTGGCAGCAGGACAGGCGAGGGGACGGGCCGGCAGTGATGGGTGGTGAGTGGAGCAAGTGCGACGTGCCATGTGCTGGGCACGGGAAAAGCAAGTGAGGAGGCGGAAAAGCACAGAGCCAAGGTGCGCTGTCACGATTCGTAAGCGCTGTTCAGTCCCAGACTACCGACGTGCATGGGGTGCAACCAGCCGCTGCTGCTGCACATGTTGCTTCTGCACACGCTGCGCGTGGCCTTAAGCCAAGGGGTTTGCAGAGGAGCATGCAAGGCAGGCCGCTGTGCTGCAGCTCCCTCACGCCCCGCCCTCGGTCATCCCGTCGTCGCCGCCGCCATTGTCCAGCTGCGCCGGCCCGCCGCCTGCCCCCCGTCCACCCATCAGCTCATTCAGCTGATCCACCAGCAGCGGGTCTACCGCCTGCAGCGCCGCCTGCAAAGCAGCCTCGCCCAGCCAGCCGGCCACCTGCAGCAGGGGCAGGTGCCCAGCAGAGGAGAGGTCGGCGGTCCAGCAGGGGGGGGGGGGAGGCACCGCAATGCAAACCGCAGACACGCCGTGCCGCGCGTCGCTAGCTTTGACGGGGGGCGGGCATGCGCTGATGCTGCTGCAGTCCCAGGCTCCCACGCTGCCCCCGTCCTCTCCCAGGGACGCACACCTTAGTTGCCGCCGCGCGCGCCGCCTCCTGCGCGTCGATGGCCTTGACCGGGTCCGACCTGGCCAGGGCCCGGCGGCGCAGCACCAGCTGGTCGGAGTGGGTGGGGTCGGGCATCTGAGGGATGGGGGGGAGGGGAGGAGGGGAGAAGAGAGGAGAGGAGGGCAGGGTAGAGTGCGTGCGAGGGGTGTGGAGGTGTGGGGTGGGTCGATCCCATGCGCTGGTGGGCCGGCGGGGCGGCGCCGGCTGGGAAACTGCCAGCCCACTCTCAGCCCTCCTGCAAACAGCGGAGGCGCCACACGCGCGCACGCACCCACCCCACCCACCTGCATCTCCGCCAGCCGCTGCTGGTCGCGCGCAAAGTGTTCCTGCTCCCGGGCGGCGCGCAGGCCTGCATGGCTCGCACACAAGGGGGGGTGGCGGGAGGGGAGCACCGTCAGTGCCCAGCACACTGGAGACAGGGATGTGCATGCGGCAGCAAGGGCATGCAGGGGATGGGTCTGCGCAGCCGGCAGGCAGCCGCCGCCCACCGCCCCACCGCCCCGGCCTCCTGCAAGCCCCCGCGCACCCAGCGCCAGCGCCTGCGCCGCCCGTGGTCCCGCGTGCAGCAGCGGGATGGAGTCGGCGTACAGCAGGCTGCACAGGGTGACGGCGGCGCGGTGGCGGCGCACCCTGCAGGGGGAGGGGAGGGGGGCCGGGAGTGCGGGCGTGCGGGGCGGGCACGGTGGGGTGGATGGGTGAAGCGGGGCGGCGGGCAGGCGGAGCGGTCGAATGTTGTCGCCACATAATGTAGCTGTCACTCTGGGGAAACGTCCTGGAGCCTATCTGCCTGCCTGTGCGCTCGGCCAAGCCCACCTGCCCAGCGTGCCCACGGCCGGCAGAACCACGTCTCAAATGCCATGCAACACATCAATCGCGTCACATCAAAGCAAGGTCTGGCAGTGCGCCGCACGGCGGGGCACCCACAGAGCGGTTCGGCACGGCAGGCGCAGCGCACCTGCCCAGCGTGCCCAGTGCGGGCATGAACATCTCCACAATGTCGCGCGCCCCGCCCAGGATCACCCAGCGGTCGAGCAGCCTGGGGGGGGGGGGCAGCATGAGTAGCGTGGCAGCATGAGTAGCGTGTGGGTGAACGGGGACTGCCCAAAGGACCGCCCAGCCGCCGGCCCGGCAGCCGACAGCCCTGGAGGGTAGAGGGAGAGGCGAGCACGTGTGGGCCTGCACCACCTTGGGCCGCCCCGGCCACACAACCGCACACTGCAGCAGAGATGCAGCGTTGAGGGATGCAAATCCCCGAGCTGGCAGGCCTCTGGCTCCCCGGGCACGACGGGACAGCACCCACCGCGCTTCCCCGTCGCTGTTGCCGTCTAGCAGCACGGGCAGCAGCGACGGCTGCTTGAACAGCAGGCGGCCGACGACCTGCGCATGACACCAGGGCGGGCAGTGGCACGGTACGGCACGTGCGTTGCTGGTGATAGCCAAGACGAGCAGGGGCAGGGCAGAGGGCTGTCTGGGAGAGCGCAGCGCTTGCATCCTCCCCACCTCTCTCCCCACCTTCTGACCTCACCTCCAGGCACGCCTCCACCAGCGAGACACCCTGCGACGGCAGCCGCACCACGCCGCCCCCAAAGTCTGCCGCCGCCACCGCCGCCGCCGCCTTGGCCGCCGGCTGCAGCTCCGCTGGCAGCTGCAGCTCGCCCCCAGGCTGCCCCGCTGCCGCCTGCTCGCACAGCTGCGCGGGCAGGAAGCAAGGGAGCAGGGGCGTGTGATGTCAAGAAGAAGGAGCGATGCACACGTGGCAAGGGCAAGAGAAGGCCGTGCCACCGTGCGGGGCGGCTGGCAGCCACATATGCACACGCCGCCTGCCTCTCCCCCTCACCTGCACCAATACGTTGAGCAGCCCAGCTGCCGCGGTGCCCTCTGCCGCCTGCTCTGCCGTGAGGCTCTTAGAAGGCGGCCTGGGCTGGTGCGAGGCGCCAGGAGGCGCCGCCATCAAATCTGTGATGGCCTGCTTGCCCGCCGCCGCAGCTGTCACCGCTGCACCCAGGCTGGCGGCGATGGCGGCGGCCGGCTGCGGCAGCAGCGGCGCCACCGCAGGCAGACCTGAGTCACGAGGGAGGGAGGGAGGGAGGGAGAGGGAGGGAGGGAGAGGGAGGGAGGGAGAGGGAGGCGAAGTGGGGATTGGTGGGGAGAAACGAGGGCTGCTGATTCACCAAGAACACGGGTGTGGCGACATGCAGACGCACGCTGCTCAGTCAACGCACCCCGCGCCCCATCCCCCCTCCCCAACAGCCAGCCAGCGCCCCCAAGCAGCCCTCACCCCCGAGCAGCGCGAGACCCTCTGCTATCCTTAGGCAGGCCGCCGTGTCGTGTCCACGCCGCAGGATGGGCGGCAGCCGCGCGGCAGCCATCTCCTGCAGCGGCTGCGGCAGCGCGTCGCTCGTCGACAGCACCGCGCTCAACAGCCTCAGCCCGTCGTCGACCAGTGGTTCGCTGTCCGGGCTGCCTGCACATGGCATGGAGGGTGGTCCATTAAAAAGAATGGGTGGTCAGAAGCCGGGATGATGGGAGGCGGCAGGAGGGCAGGAGAGCGCTGCCTGGGTGCACAGCCTGGGCACACCGTCGACCAGAGGCTCGCTGTTGGGGCTGCCTGCACATGGCAAAGATGGGACTTTATGCTTAGATGCTCACATCTTGGGGCAACTGCACGCGTTGCGGCTGACGCGCTGCGGCAGCTGAACGAGGGGGGCTTCCCAGGTCAGTCCCGCCCTGCCCACCCGCCCCACCCACCCACCTAGGTTGGTGGCGTGCATGAGCAGGGGGTAGAGCAGCTCCGCCACTCGTGGGTCTGCCACCGCCGCGGAGCCCAGGCGCAGCAGCAGGTGCGTGACTGCAAAAAAGGGTTTGGGTTGTTGGTGAAACGTGTGGGCGTGTGTAGGAGAGGAGTGGCGGCATGGGATGGGGGCCCAGCAGGCCAGAGGAATTGAGCAGGCGCGCCGTGCCAGAACTCTGATGCACCTGAGACCCGAGCTTGACTGGTGTTGGTTCAGCAACACCCACCTACCCACGCCAGCCCCACGTCACCCCCGCGCACACCTGTCGATATGAGGGCGGAGTGCAGGCGCGCCAGCCCACCAGCGCCCTCCTGCCTCCGCTGGCTGATCACTTGCCACACCTGGCGGCAGGTTGGGGGGGGGGGGGGCACAGAGTCCGGGCGGTCAGGCAGTTCTCTCCAACCAATTTCCTCGATGCCTTTGCGCAAATGTACTCTGTGTTCATGTGTGCCGCCAACATGTCCTCCCTCCCTCCCCCAGTTCCTCCCACACCCCCTCCCTGTCCCACTCCGCAGTGCAGCACCTGCGGCAGCGCCGAGCAGATGGTGGGCAGGTGGGGGCGCAGCCGGTCGCCCAGCAGCTCCACCGTCGACGACACGCACTGCAGCACGCGCACCTGCGGGGGGGGGGGGGGCGCGCGCGCGCGCGCGCGCGGAGGGAGTGCGGGGCGGGAAGAGGGGCGGGCATGTGTGTGGCGGGTCGGGGGCGCTGCCAGGGGGCAGTTCCGCACGCGCCAGCGGAATGCAGCAGGGCATGCCTAGCCTCACAGCCTACCTCCCCTGCCACACCCACCCACCCACCCACCATGCTCTCTATCTCCGCCAGCCGCGGCAGCAGGCCGAAGCAGCTGGCGACGATCGCGTCCGTCTGCGCCTCCACCGCCGCCATGTGCGCCGCAAACTCCGCGTCCACCGCTGCCGACAGGTCTCCTGCAGAGAGGGGGGTGGGGTGGGGGGCGGCGTGGCGTCGCAGGCGCGCTGGGAGAGGCAAGTACCGGCAACCGGCCTGCCCAGCCACCGCGACCTTACGTCCCACCCCCAAACCTCCTCCCTATTGTGCCCCCCACCGACTGCCTTCCCCCAACACACATGCAGCACTCCTTCCCCACCCAGCGGCCCACCAGCCCACCCACCCCACCGAACCCACCTCCCTCCTCCTCATCGCTGCCCAGCAGCGCCGCCCCTCCAGCTCCCCCCAGCGGCCCCTCCAGAATGAGGCGCTTGCGGGCAGGAGGCGCCGACACGAACTGGCTCTCCTCCAGGCAGTTGGACAGCAGGACGGTGAGGGCGGAGACGGCCATCAGCGCAACCTGGGGGGGGGGGGGGGGGGGGCGGCGGGCGGGCGGGCGGGGGGATGCCCGACGAGGCCAGAGAATCAGGCGACGGCACGCATGTAGGCGTTACCTGGCATGAACGTACGCCCTCCTCGTCGGGTTTTGCACCCAGCTGCTGCAAGGGTGAGCTCACCCATCCCCGCCACCCCTCCCCCACCCTCCCCCCCACTCACCACCACGTCTTCATGTCGGACGTGCGTGACGGTGAGGGCCAGCGCCTCGCCCCAGTGCTGCGCGTGCAGCTCCGCGCCACACACGCCCAGCAGCCAGAGGGCGCCGGCACGCAGGATGGAGCCATGCAGGCCTGGGGGTGGGTGGGGGTGGGTGGGGGGTGGGTGGTGGGTGGTGGGGGGATGGGGGGGGCGGGGCATGGGGACAGGGATTGGGACAAGTAGGGCAGGTGAGGGCAGGGAGGCATGCAAGACGAGGGACGCCCTGCCTACCGCTGCTGCATTGAGACCGCTGCCTGCTGCCCCCACGCGTGCCTTCCCTTCCCCACACTCCAACCCCACCCAGGCCGGCGCCAGCCCTGCTGCCCACCTGTCATGTCTGCGCTGGTGAGGATGAGGCGCAGCTCCCCGCTGTACCAGGCGTTGAAGTCAACCTGGGGGGGGGGGGGGGAGAGAAGGGTGGAGTTGTGCAGGCGGGGTTAGGCATGAATGTGGGTGCGGGTGCGGTGAAACAAGAGGCGGGCAGACGTGGGTGATGTCGCGCAAGCGCTCTGCAGCATCCGGCCGCCGCAGGACGTGCCGTGCCCGCCCCCAGCCCCTCGACGCACCCTCTGCAAGCCTCGCTCATGCCGCATGCACCCCACCCACTAGGTGACCTCCCCCCCTTCACACCTTGGTGCGCAGGTGCGTGAAGCACTCGCCGATGGCTCGGTACGTCCCCTCCCGCTGCAGCGTGGTGTCGGGGGACAGCGGCGCGGCCTGCAGACGGTGCAGGTGAACGTAACATCAGAGTGGCAGCCGCGTTGAAACGCCGTCGGCGCACCAGCGCACACCGCGGCAGCCCCGGCACGCCCGGCCGCCCTCCAGCCCCGCCCACCTGCTGTTGCGCCGCCATGGCGAGCAGCGCTGCAGCCACCGGCTCGTCCGCACGTTCCAGCATGCATTCCTGGCGGGGGTGGGGGACGGGGTGGGGTGGGTGGGCGGGAAAGGGGTTTACGGAGGAATTCCGGGCAGGGATTATTGATAGGGGTTGGGAGCGAGCTTTAAAGTGGAGTAGGAATGGAGGCAAAGGGCCACGCTGACCCACCCTCCCGCCAGCCTGCCTGCCCACACACACGCACCAGCAGCGCGACGCCGCACGGGCGCGGCGTGTCGGCGTCGGGGCTGGTCTCCACATCCACGTTGCGTGCAAAACTGAAGAAATGGGTACGCGTGTGTGGCGGGGGCCAGCGAGGCAGCGTCAGAGCGGAGGTTACGACACGTGGGCGCGCCACAGCTGTGCCCCGCCTGCTGCCTGCCCGCCCTACCCGCCCTGCACGCTGTGCCTCACCTCTCGGGGTCGCTCCCCCACTCTGCCACCTCATCAGGCGACAACATTATGTACTTTTGCACGATCGCCTGCACCAGCGCGGGGCACTGCGCCGGCGCCAGCAGCGCATCCAGCGCGTCCGCTGCCGCCAGCAGCTGCGCCCTGAACTTGCCGATCGCTTCGCGACCGGCATCGCTCACGTACCGCGCCTCTGCAGCGGGGTGGGTGACAGCCAGTGGAGGTTGGGCAGATGGGGAGGGCGCAGGGGTGCAATCGGGGTGGCTGCGCAGCAGCGCCCACACGCCATCCAACAGCCCCACGCACCAACCTATGCCACCCCCACCCACGCCGCCTCTTCACTCGAGCCAAGGTGTCGTGCCACCCCCACCCACGCCCAACCTTGCCAACCCACCCACCCCACTCATGCCACCCGCCCCAATCATGCCACCCACCCGGGCTGCCCCCTTCCACAAAGTCCCGGCGGTAGAGCTGCTGCAGCAGGGCGCGGGCGCAGAAGCGCACCAGCACCACCCGCGCCTTGGCGCTGCGGCAGGCAGGGAGGGAGGGGGAGGAGGGCAGGGCGGGAGGCGCGACGTGGGCTCCAGCGACCGGGCATCTGCGACACAGGGCACAGCAGGGCTGGCAGCAAGGCAGGCACGCGCAACCACCGCCGCTCTTCTGATTGACTGTAAGGAGTTCCCATCCCTCACCGCATGTGGTGCACCAGCGAGGCATCCATGGCCAGCAGGCAGGCGTTGATGCAGAGGGACAGCAGCGCCGGCAGGTGGGCGGCAAACTGAAAGGTGTGCCTGCCGGGACGTGGTGCCAAGCGAGCAGAAGAGTGGAGAGCGTTGGAGAGGAGCAGGAGTGGGGAGGTGATGGGGCACCAATGGGGAGCTGGTGGGGTCTGTTCTCCAGACCACCACCACTGCACCGCTCCGCCAGCTCCCCCTGCACCACGCAGCTCCACCTCTTGCCACACGAGCAAGCAAATGTGCATGGACGCATCCCGTCGTGGCCGCCTGCAGCAGCGCCTCGGACAGAACGCCGCAGTGCTCATGCCGGCAACCCACCCCCTCACACACACACACGCATGCTGACCCACGAGCACAGACGGACGTGCACACACACACCTGTCCATGGTAACTAAAGCAACCTGCAGCAGCCGCTCCCAATTCTTGCCCAGCAGGCGCCAGCGCTGCAGCTGCGGGTCCCCCTCCGCCGCCGCCTCGGCGCTCGCGCCGCCTCCCGTCGCCGCTGCCGCCATCGCCGCCGCAGCCAGCGGGCCGGCCAGCAGCTGCGGCGCGACGGCGGCGGCGGCCTGGTGAAGCTCCGTCATCAGGGCTGCACCGCGCGGGGGTGGGGCGGGCGTGCGTGTGGGCATCCGCCGCTGCTACGAGCCTGGTAAGCACCGCCGCCTCGAGAGCACGGGGCTCCTTCTCAACGGGCCTGCTCCCCCACGACCACCACTGTGCACTGTGGTGGGCAGCAAGGCAACAGCACCGACGCTGGCACTGGCGCTGCCACTGCAAGTCTACGAAACTAGCCCAGGCCCACCTGCGAACGCCTCCTCCACCCCGTCAAAGTCCTGCAGCACATGCATGAGCTCCCGCAGCGCCGACAGCGCCGCCGCCGCCGCCGCGCCGCGCCGCTGCCACCCATCGCCCCCCGCCAGCAGTGCGCCGGTGTGGCCCTCCCACTGCGCGCGCAGCGGCGCCAGCAGGCCCTTGCACTGCTGCTCCAGCTGCTGCCGCTGTGCCGCCACCCCCTGGGCCAGCTCCTCGAACTCTGTGAGTATGGTTGGTTGGTTGGCGGGAGAAAGTGATGACGCAGGAGAAGGCGGGGGACGGCTGGGCTGGGCTGGGCTGGGCTGGGCTGGGCTGGGCTGGGCGGCGCCCCCCCGAGCCCATGCCAGGCCCACACCCCTTGCAACCAAACACACCTTGCTCTGAGAGCATGCGGGCGTCGCGCGGCGTCGAGATCACGAACTTTTTGCCTGCGGCGGTGAACAAGGGACAGAGCAGCGGGCGTCGGGGGCACGGCGCCTGGATGCCTCGTCACCCGCACGCTCCCCCCCGCCGCTCCCCGCCACGGCTGCCACTCCGTGCCTCCCCTCCCTATCCTGTCCGCTCCCCTGCAAGCCCTGCCCTCCACAGCCCACCCTGCAGCGCCCGTCACCTGCCGCCCTGCACTCTCCATCTGTCCTGAGCAGCACCCTGCAGTGCCGCCCCGCAACCTTCCCCACCCACCCACCCACCCCGCAGCGCCTGCAGCACGTGCTTCAGCGCGGTCAGCGCCCGCTTCTTGGCAGGCACCGCCACCGACGACTCCTCCGCCGCTGCCGCCGCCAGGTCTGGCAGCAGCGTGGCCCAGGGCTGAGGCACGTCGAAGCGCGCTATGTTGGTGATGAGCAGGGTGATCTGTGGGGTGGGGCGGGGGGGGGGGGGGGGGGGGGGCGGGGGCGGGGGGGGGGGGGGACGCGGGGGCGGGGGGGGGGGGGGGGCGGGACAGGACGTGTGACATGTGAGCCGGAGGTCGCGCTTCGGACGGTGGGGCAGGCAGGGTGCTGGATGCGCGCGTCTGAAGAGGGTGTGCAACCCCTGCTGGCACCCGTGCACCCGCCACCGACACGACAACTCGTGCACTCGTGCACACCAGCCGCCCCTTCACCACCTCCCCTGTTGACGTCAGCCCTCTGCACAGCACAGCACAGAGCGGCACAGAGCAGCGAAACAAAACACAGCAAAGCACAGCAAAGCGCAACCGACCTGCAGCGCCACTCTGTCTGAGGGGTCGCCAAGCAGCGCCGCCATGGCGGTGGACCGAATGTACTGCTTCTCTTCCTCTGCGGTACAGCAGCAGGCGGGTGCGGAAGTACGTGAGCCAGCCCTGAGATCAGTGTCGACTCGACAGACCCTGGGTGGAGGAGCAGGGGGCCAACTGCCACGTGCTGCGACGCACCCAACCGCCCCTCTGCGGCGGCGCACCCGGCACGCGGCTCCACTCTCGGCTGCCCAGCGTCTTGCGCCAGCTACTGCCCACCGCGTTCTTGGCCACCACCGCAGCCATCAGCCGTCCGTCCTGCAAAGGGGGGGGGGGGGGGGGGGGCAGCAAACACAGGCGCGGCGGGGCGTTGGGCCGGAGGGAACAGCGCGGCAGTAGCAGCGGTGCAAAAAGGCGCGGCGGCGGCGGCAACCAGACTGTCCTACGCATGGACGCGTAGCACAGCAGCGACGCAAGAAAGCAGGCGGGGGTTGCAACGGGTGGACACAGGCGGCAGCGGACGGCGGCGAAGGTGGCGCCGACGGCGGCGTACCTCCGGCACGGCCTGAACCTCGGCCACCACCTTGAGCAGCGATCCGATAAATCCAGGAGCAGCATCACTCTCCCACTCCCGCAGCTGTGCTTCGGCGGCGCCGCGGGTGGCGTTGTCAAAGGAGAGGGCCGCCTCCAAAGTGGTTATCACGGTCCGCGCCGGCAGCGGCGCTGCCTGAGCAACCGCATCTTCCATGCCAGCGCCTGGAGAGGCGCCTGGGCGCCTTCGACAGCCTGGGCGAGGGCTCCGACCAGGCCGGCGCTGTATTAAAGCACCAAGGCACACCCCGAGAGCTCAGAACTCTACGTGATGACGATAATAGTGCAGCGAAGAGCGATCTCGGACCAGCACGTTGCATTGGGTCGGGCAGCGGCGGCGGCGGAGGCGCGCGCGTGGCGGCAGCGCGAGCATCCGGAGTAGCGGCACTGCGGTGGTCTGGATTTGGCGCAGCGGGAAGCAGTCCGCCAGCGATCATGCCACAACCATGCTTGCTGCGCTGCGATCATGTTCCTGCGGCTGCCTACTCACACTGGCCTTGCCACTGGCGCCCTGCCGTCCTGCCGGCTGGCCAACGGCCCGCCGCAGCTGCCACCACCCACTCTGCTGCACCTGCAAAGTTGTCGTACGAACAATAGGCCTCGCACAAGGCATCTGCCAAGGGTTCCTGATCGTGCCAAACCACGTGCCTCAAGCTGGATTCAGCCACTTGTACACACATGGTCGATCCGCCGCCGTTCGCCTGGGGCAGTAGCTGGTGGAGGCGCCGCTCCACGCGACGGATCCCACCGGCACCGCTTCCCTGCCGCCTGCTGCACATACCCAACACCCTTTCCTCTCCCCATCTCTGGCTCCTTTCTGCCGCAATCTGATCCGACCTGCCCACGCCCACGCGACCCAACGCTCGCGCTGCCTGTGCGGTGGTGCGGCAGGTGTGCTGGTGACAGAATCTGATTCGTGTGTCATGGTGGTGATGCATGGATGCAATGAGTGAAGGGCCGCTGGGGGCCCAGGTTGAGGGGGCGGGGCAGAAGGGGCTGTAGGCGAGATTGTCAGGAAGGATGGCTGGCGTTCGGCAAATGTGCACACAAACATCAGACAAGAGAGGAAACGCAACAGCGGGAAGCAGGCACGCGGAGCGGTGGGCGGTAGGGCGCCACGTGCGGTAGCAGGGAGATGGGCAGCGGGAGGGAGGGCGGCGCACCGACAGCTTAGCGCCGGCCGTTTGGGAAGTCTGCAGGCGGATATGGGACAGGGGAGGTGCAGGTGAGCAGTGAACAGGGTCAGGCTGCAGCCAGCACGGCACCAAAGCAACGGCGCAGCAGCAGGGCGCAGCGGTGGTGGGCAGGTGGTGGGCACGGTGGACGGCAGGCAGGCGGGCAGGCAGGCAGGCAGGCAGGCAGGCGGGTTACCGGCAGGGCAGCCAGCAGTCGCAGCCAGGCAGCTGCCCGCCAGGCGGCGAGCCACGCCTGCAGCCAGGCCGCGGCCCGCCGCAGTTGGCCCCGCACGCATCCCCCTCCCCTCCTGACGCGCCACTCACTCGCGTCGTTTTTGAGGCACTTGGATGCGTTGCACGTGGCGCATGTCAGCCCGTACAGGGCCTTGCAGGGGAGGCTGCAGATGCCGGCAGGGGCCATCGAGCGGCCGGGCACGCTGCACGGGGGGGAATGATGGGGGTGGGTGGGCGGGCGAGCGAGAGGGAGGTACAGGGCCGCACCACCCAGGGCAAGCGTGGTGCGGCAGGTCGACGCGCTGGCACCCCTGCCTTCCCCCACCCCGCCCCCTCTCACCAGGTGGTGCACGCGTTGCCGGCGGCATTGCACTTTTCGCAGTACTGCTGGAAGGGCAGGGTCAGGGCGCACCCGTTGCTGCCCTTTGGCTTGCCCGCAACGTTGGCCACGCACTGTAGACAGGCGGGGGCGAGACCGGGCAGGAGGGGGGCGGGCGGGCGTTGTAAGAGCGGCGGGGGTGGTCCGGAGGTGCGCATGCGGCCAAGCCGGCACCGTCCCGGCTCTGCCTGTCGACCGCTGCTCTGCCTGGCGCTGCGCGCGACCCGACAGCTGCCGCCCGCTTGCCTGCGCCTGCCCACACACCTCCAGCGCCTGACCCCGCCGCCTGCCCCCGCCCCCCACCTTGGCGCCCTTCTCCAGGAGGGAGAAGTTGGGCTGGCAGCGCTGGCAGCGCAGCGCGGTGTCCACCTCGGCGCACTGCTTGGGGAAGGAGGCCGCCGCCAGCTTGTCGGAGATGAAGGCGGCGCGGGAGATGGCGCTGAGCTGCGCCTTGGTCTTGCACTGCAGCGCACGCGGGGGGGCGGGCGGGCGGCGGGCGGGTGAGGGGAGGGGTCAAGAGTGAGGGGGGAGGGAGGGGAGGAGGGGCGCCGCCGGGCCGGTGGCCGGCAGCGCGGCCCACGCGCCGCGTGCACAGCCGCCTCTGTCACAGCCAGGCAGGCGGCGTCAGCGACGGCCCGGTGCCGGCGGCAGCAGCACCACAACCAGAACGCGTTTCCGCCGGCTGCGCGCGCGCTCCACCAGCCCCCTTTGCCGCCCCCCCCGCCGCCCCGCCCCCCCCCCACACACACCCACCCACCCACCCACCCCACCCACCATGGACATGGGGAAGACGCCGTTTGTGAACTGCGCGTTGTTGGGCATCACATACTTGCGGGTGGCCTCACCGCTGGCGTAGCCCTTGCACAGCGTGCACGTGCCGTCTGCGGGGGACGGGCGGGCGGCGGGGCGAGGGCGAGGCGGTGAGGGGAGAGGCGGCCAGGCCGGCAGCCACAAGGCTGTGCCGCCGTCGCCTGCTGTCGCCTTGGCGTCGCCTTGGCGTGCGGCCCCTCGGGCGCCACACAAATGAACCTCGGCAAGGGAGAGCCACAAGCGCCGAGCAGGCCACCAGCAGCTTTCAGTCTGCGTAGCTGTCGTTGCTCGCCAGTCGGTGCGACCCCGCCTGCCAGCCTCGCTGCCTGCATCCCTTGCCGCCGCCGCACGCGCAGCACCCCCGGCCTGCTGCCACCTCGCTGCGCACCAAACACCGTGCCAAGGAACCAAGCAAGGAATCAAGCAAGGCAGGCAGGCAGGCAGGCAGGCAGGAAGGAGGGAAGGCAGCACCCACCCGGATTCCACTTGTCGCAGTCGGAGTTGCCGGAAATCTGCGCTTTGTTGCCGCCCACGCACTTGCCAAAGTTGGTGCCCGTTGCCCAGCTGAGCTTGAGCAAGTTGTTGGCTATGCTCCAGGTCTTGCCGGGGGGGCCGGCCACGCTGACGGCTGCACAGGCGCAGCAGCGAAGCGGCAGCGGTGGAGGGGGTAGGGTGAGTTCCATGCGCGGCATGAGAGAGGGAGGCAGCATGAACGAGGGGCAGGACAGGGCGAGCGGCGGTGCGCAGCACACCAGGGCGGGGCGGCGCCGGGAGGCCTGCCCCTTGCCTCGCTGCCGGCACTCTTACGTGTCGTCTTGCAGGCGATGCAGGTGGGCGCGGCGGCGGTGCCCACGCACAGCTTGCAGTTGGGATTTTTACTCAAAAGGGAGGCGGGGCAGGCCGAGAGCGGCGCCAGGCACTGCGGCAGGGGTCAGGGGCAGGGAGCGGGAGGGTGGGGCGGCGGCGCAGCCGTGCTGCCAGGCACGTGCGCGGGGCCGCCGCACGACAGACGGCTCGTCGTGCAGCACCCAGGGACCAGGCTGCGTGGTCCCTGGGAGCAGCGACGCCGCCAGCTGCGCAGCTCTAAGGTCGGTGCGACAGCCGGTACTGTACCACCCTAAACAAAATGTGTGGCCCGCGCGAGCAGCTGCGGGGGCGGGGCGCACGAGTTTGCGCGCACCTTGTCGACCTGCAGCGTCGCGCCGCTGCCCTTCCAGGTCATGCCCATGTTTGCATTGCAGTACAGGCATGTGCTCTTGCGGCACTCCGAGCAGCCAGCCTTGGCGGTGAGCTCTGTGGGTGGGGTGTGGCAAGAGGGCGGGGGCGGCGGCGGCGGCGGTGAGCAGGAGGCAGACGCGCGGCACCGTAGCGGCGCCCGCCGGGAGGCTGCACCGGGTTGCTACCGCAGTCTGGCGGCCTGCGGCGCGCCAGGCGGGGCGGGGCGGCGCGCGGGGAAGTCCCTCCGCCGGTTGACGCCGCTCGACTCACTCTGGCACGTCGGTGTATCTTGTCCATAGACCACCGAGCACAGCAAGGCTGCCAGAAGCAGCGCTGCGGGCCTCATCCGGGCAGGAGAGCGAGGGGACCTTTTGGGGGAGGCGCGCGCAGCGTCTGTGGTTCTCGGCCTCCTCTCGACGTGTTTCTCGAAGCGAGAAGTCGGCTTGAGCCATGCTCCACGCCCGGTTCCCCGCGGCCCCGCCCGTGACATCAGAGACATGCCGGTACCCTTCCGCTTTCTTCATTTCCCCGTCGATTCGAGCTTCTGGTAGCTGTTATGGGCCGCGAGCTGAGGCACCGGGGGCTTGCAGGCTCGGGACAGGGGCGGCAGGGTTCACCCCTCCTCTCCCTCTCCCTGAAGTCGCGGCGGCTCCCCTACGCAGGGCCGGCGTGCAAATGGTGGCAGAAAGTCAGAAGAGAACTCCTGCACAGCATACGGTTGCCACAGCCAGCGGCGGTGGCGACGACACGGCAGACCGCACACCTGCGGCACTGACCGCCCCAGCACTGTGCGCCAGGCTGCTCGCTCTCTGCACGTGGCGCTGCCCACGACCTCTAGCCCGGCCTGCCGAGTCAGGTGCATGGGGAGGCGGCGTGCACGTGAGGCCTGCGGGGCACCCTCCCAAGTGGTGACGATGGCAACCTGCGCCAGCCGCTGTTTGGCTGCCTTGCCGCACGTCGAGCGCTGTGCTGGATGCGCAGGCCTGCAGATGCGCGCTGGAGTGGGTGGGCGCTGCTGTGCGGGCGACAAGCGGCGGGAGGGCGGCGGCCACGCTGGCAGCGGCGCGTATGTAACGCCTGGTGCAGCCTAGGCAAGGCAAGGCCTGCGCCTAACACGACCGCATGAAGCACGAGTTAGCATGCAGTCGTCCAGGGCAGCCACCTTGGCTGCCGGCCATCCCGGCGGCGGCCACACCAGGCACGTGTTAACCCAGTGCCCAGGCCCCGTCCGCCGTCCGTCGGCCTGCCGTCGGCGGCGGTCCATAAAGTGCAGTTCGGTTGCCCCGCCATCCCCCGGCAACGCCTGCCACAAGCACTGGTAGTTGCCTGCGGCTGTAAGTTGCAACCCTGTTGCAACCTGAGAAGAGGCCGTCGCAAGGACGACCATGGTGACCGTTCCTAACCCGAATACGCTTCCCCACGCCTGCCCCGTCTCCATCGTCTCCTTGAAGCTCGGCAGCTGCTGCTCATTTGGCCCCGTAGTGGCAGCAGCCGGTGGGACTCCGGCTCCCGAGCGTCGTCCTCGTGCGCTGGTGTGCGGCTCGCGCCGACCTGCCGCTCTGGTCACGCGGCGACCCTCTGCTTCCTCTGGCAAGGCCGACGCGTTTTGCCAGGCGAGCGCGAGCGTCAGGGAACTGGGCGCTTGCGGTAGCCGCCGCCGCCGGTCGGCCCTTGCGCCGCGGCGCGCCGGCAAACTGCAGCCAGCAGACTTGAGCTCGCTCGTGCGCTGTCGTGCCGCTGCTTCCGTGCCACCTTGCAACACGCTGTGCAAGTTCTGGCTGGGGTGGCAACGGCGGGCAGCGAGGCATGCCCCCCTGTGCACCGACGGCAGTGCAGTGCACCACCTCCTTCGCCGCAGATGGTCGGGTGCGGCCTGGCCCTCAGCGGCTCACGCCCCTTCTTCATCCTGCAGCGCATCTGCGGTGCGCCCCGCGATGCCAGCGCCGCCAGCGCGGCTGCCCGCTGCTGCGAACCGCCGCGCCGCATGTGGCCGACCGCCACACGCGCCAATTGCCTGCGGTAGCCGCGTCGCGTACTTGAGCCAGGCCATGCCCACCCTTCCCAGCGGGACCTTCCCGTGTGGCCGCCCCCCAGCCCACCCCGCCGTGCCTTCCACCGCAAAGCCAATCCTCGCCATATCCCACCCGCTCTCCTGCCCGCCCGCCCTTTGCGCCGCAGAGGAGCATGCCCGTGCCCCCTTGCTTCAGGATGGGGCAGGCGGCGCTGTGCGGTTCTGCCAGCATGTGGTGGGCACGGGCGGGGTGGGCAGAACAGGGGGGCGGGCGGGCAGGCGGGCAGGCGGGCAGGCGGGGGGGGTGCGTGCAGGCGAGCCTGCTGCCACCCACTGGCGGTGCCCCCCTCCCGCACACACTCCCGCAGTGCACCAAACTGGAGCCTGTGGAGGCGTTCGAGGGGCTGCGCCACTCGTGCCGTGCGTCCCTTGCAAAACGACACCAACGCATCGTCCGCAGCCGTGCCGCCGAGCGCGACGCGTCGGCCACGGCGACCGCCGCCGCGGCTGGCACGCTGACCCGACGCGGCAGCCAAGGGCTGGCACAGCCCTCCCGCGAGCGGCAGCACAACACCAGCAGCACCAGCGGAAGCGGAAGCGAGCATGCGGCGGGTCACTTGCGGACGCGGCAGCGCGCGCCGCGCCGCGCCGGCGACAGCGGCGACAGCGCCAGCGCTGGAGGCGACACGCTGCGCCAGCTCAGCGCCGGTCGGGCCGGGCAGCCGCAGTGGGCGGCGGCGCTGCAAGTGGCGGCGGCAGAGGGTGCTGCAGGGGGCAACGCAGGAGCAGGCTGTTGGCCCACGGTCCTGCCTGGGGGACCAGGGCGTCGCTCGGCGGCCTCTTGCAGCTGCACAGCGGTGAGTCAGCCGCATGCACGACCTGCGGCGGCGGCGGTGGCACACGTTCTGTGCGAGGGTGGGCACGGAGCGTGCTTGGAGGGCGGCGCACCCGACTTGTGCCGCCGCCTGGTGCTCCACCATGCCCTGCGCCCCTTCCTCCGCAGGCTGCTCCGGCCTGACCACCCTGCCGCCCCTCGGCGCGATGTCGGGCGCGCTGCCGCAGCTGCTGGGCCCCAGCTGGCCGCTTGCGCCCGCAGGTTCCCTGCCACACGCCTGGCCGCTGGTGGCCGTGGGCTCCAGCGCCGCACCCCGGCCGCCCATGACAGCAGAGGGCATCGCTGCCGCCCTGATGGGCCATGCGTCAGCACCCGGCGGTGCAGGCAACGCCGCCGGCCAGCCGGCAGCCGACTCTGCTGCTCCGCATGCGGCGGTGGCGCCGCCGACGTCGCCCCCCGCGCAGCCGCACATCAGCCTGCCCGACAGCGTGCCCGAGCTGCGCCAGCTGCTGGCCTCGCTGCAGTCGTTGGTGACGCTGCTGACGGGGGTGGCCATACCCGAGGTGTGCACCCGGCTGGCAATGCTGCAAGCGGCGCCGCCTGCTGCTGCGCCGCAGGCCCCGCCGGCACCGTCGGCGCAGCCAGGCGGAGACGGCCAGTGGGGTGCGCTGATGGCGGTGCTGGGGCTGCACGAGCTCGAGCAGGCGGGCATGCAGCAGCAGCAGCTGCAGCAGCAACAGCTGCAGCAGCAGCAGCAGCTGGCATCGGTGCAGAGCGTGCTGCTGCTGTTTGGGCAGGGCGGGCAGCAGCAGCAGCAGCAGGCGCCGGACCAGCCTCAGCTGCAGCTTGATGCGGCGCTGCAGGCGCTGGCCTCGCTGCACGCACGCACCGCTGCCGGCTAGCGCTCCAGCAGCACAGTCATTGCCAGCTTTCGCTCTCCCAAACCCAGCCCCCCTCGACGTGCATCAACCTGCTCACTTCCTGCATCTCTTTCTCTCTCGTAGCTCACACCGCCGTGGTGTGTGCAGCCCCCCTCGCCAACAACAGAGTGCAGCATCGTCTACTCGCCCTCATAATGTGTCACACATGCCCCTTACTAGCTTGCATGGCTATAGGGAAGCAACTAACAGGAGGTGCTGCTTCCAAAGAGCCTGCCCGCGTGGCGCTGGCATGCCCCCGACCCTCTTCCCCAGCCTGCTCCTCCCCCCCGCTGCCCTACTGCCACGCCGCCATCTCCCACCCACCCTGCACGTGGCAGCAACTGCAATGCAGCGGCGGCAGGGCCGGCGCATATCTCAACAATTTGAGAGGGGCAAACAGGGGGACGTTGTGCAGGGCTGGTGGGTGGGGGTTGCTTCGCAGGGAGCGGGCGGGTGGGTGCAAACAGAGAGAGCGCAGGGCTGGCAGTGGGTAACAAGAAGGGCGTGCGGACAAAGAGGGCGTGGCATGAAAGGGCGGGGTGAGCATGTGGTGAATAAGGGACGCGGGTGTTGCAAAGAGCTGTTTGCGAGTGCCACAGCCAGCAGTAGCGGCAGTTGGCAGTTTGGCCAGTGAGGGCCAGTGCAGGGCCGGGCGGGCGGGGCAGGGCACAGCTCTGAGGTTTCGGCGCGCATGCGGCAGCTCAGAGGCTGCCTCCGTCGCCAGCTGACGTCAGCGGCGCCGAGGGCGAGGGTGGGCTGGGCCCGGGCACAGGCGTTTCCTTCTCCAGCAGGAACACAAAGGCCACCTGCACGTGTGTGTGCAACGGGAGGTGTGGATCAGGGCAGGTTGGCACAGACCACAGCCACGTCTGTGGCGCACCCATCCGGGCAGTGGCGCGAAGGATGCGGCCGGAATCGCGGCGACGGGCCACGCCTTCCGGGCGGGGAGGGGAATGCAGGCCAGGTGTGCGGAGCGGGTTGGTGCGTCCCCTGCTCACCAGGCAGTAGGTTGCGATGAGCTGCAGGCCCAGCAGCCAGTTGGAGGCGCCGTCGGAGCACACGAAGTAGGCAAGGATGACGGAGGCTGGGAGGTGGTGTGTGTGTGGGGTGGGGTGGGGTGGGGTGGGGTGGGGTTGGGGGGGGGTGGGGGGTTGGGGTGGGGGGTTGGGGTGGGGTGGGGGTGGGGGTGGGGTGGGGTGGGGGGTTGGGGTTGGGGTGGGGCGGCGGGCGGGGTTGGGGTTGGGGGGGGCGGGGGGGGGCGGGGGGCGGGCGGGCGGGCGGGCGGGCGGGCGGGCGGGCGGGCGGGCGGGCGGGCGGGCGGGCGGGCGTGTGTGTGTGTGTGGGGGGTGGGGTGGGGTGGGGGGGGGGTATGATATTGCGGCGGTGGGTCCTCACTGAGTGCCGCCACGGCACGAGGCAGCCGGAGAGCGGAAAGGGCACCACGCACGCAGTGCCGGCAGCGGGCGGCGCGCGCCAGGGCCCCGCCAGCTGGCCGCCCACCTGTCAGCATGAGCACCGCAAACGAGTCAAAGTCCAGGGTGAAGGGCTCCCCCATGGCCCACCCAATCAGCACCACCAGGGGCACGATGAAGATGGCCACCTGTGGTGGTTTGGAAGGGAGCCGGTGGGGTGGATTGGGGTGGGGCGGGGTGGGGTGGGGTGGGGTGATGGGGAGCGGGGAGAGGGGGGAGACACAGGTCGGGGGCGCGCAGGCGGCGCGGTGCAGGCGGCGCTGCGCAGGCAACTGCTGCGCTGCGCCACCCCACGCCCCACGCCCTCGGCATGCACACATGCGCCTGGGTGCACCTGCGTGGAGGAGCCCAGCGCCACCGCGATCGCCAGGTCCATCTTGTTCTTGACGGCCACAAACACGGCCTGCAGGGTGGTGGTGTGTGGGTGGGGGGTGGGGGTGGGGGTGGTGGGGTGGTGGGGTGGGGGGGGGGGTGAGATCTCAACACGTCGGCGCTTGCCAGGGCACCCACCCTGGGCAGCGCGCCACGTGCCCACCCACGCCCAGGCAGATCGTCCCCTCATCGTCCCGCTCCCTGCACCCCGCCCCGCACCGTGACGTGCTCTGTCACGTTCCCTGCGATGGGGAGCACGATCAGGCCCAGGAAGGCCTCGTTGACGCCGGTGCTGGCCGACACGTCCTCAATGGCGCCAGTCAGGAACTCTGCACAAAGGGCAAGGGCAGGGGCGGGCGGCGGCGGCGGCGGCGGTGGCGGTGCTGTGAGAATGGATGGGCACGGGGAGACGCTGTCTGAAGAGCGGCGGCGCAGGAGGTGCCTGCCGCAGCACTGCACCAGCAGCTGCGCAACGCCCAGCCTGGCCGTTGGCCGCAGTCACACAGCCCCCCCCCCACCCCCCCCACCCCCCCACCCACCCCCACCCACCCCACCCCACCCCCACCCACCCACCCACACACACACCACCACCACCACCCACAACTCACCGGAGCAGACGGTGACGATGAGGGTGATGGCTGTGAGGGCAGCAATGGCTCCCCCCAGGCTCAGAGCAGGCACCTCCTCCTCCTCTTCGTCGCCTTCGGTCATGTTGCCGGGCTGCATGCGGCGGGCACAAGGGGGGGGAGGGTGAGCAGGCCGGCGTGCAGGCGGTCGTGCGGGCAGGCAGGCAGGCAGGCAGGCGGTTGGGCAGGCCGGCGGGCGTGCAGGCGGGCAGGCAGGGGTTCAATCCCACAGCAGGCATGCACCTGGAACAGGTCCACGTGAGTGCCAAACTGGAAGAGCAGGTAGCACAGGTAGCTGCACGTGCAAGCATGGGCAGGTGGGTGGGTGGGTCGGCAGGCTGATGCGGCAGCGCACGCAGCTGAACGTCAGCGAGTGTCGGCCTCCTGCCTGGTGCGCGCATGCACGGAGCCAGCAGCGGCAAACATGCACGCTCGGGCAGCGGCGCCGCGCCAACACACGGCACGCAGCTTCTCACTGCGCTCCCTCCCCTTCCTGCCAGGCCAGGCCAAACCCCTGCGTCTCCTACTGCTCCCTCCTTCCCTCTCCCCCCCCCCCCTCCCTCCCTCCCTCACATGCCGACCAGCGTGATGGCGATGACGTGGCTCAGGTTGAGCAGCACTTGCTCTGCGGTGGAGATGAGAGGGTTTACAGGTTGGGTGCGTGAGGCGGGTGCGGGTGCGGGTCCGCAAGCGGCACGCCACACAACCCTGCCAACGCGGCCCCCCGCGCCCCCACTCGCCAGTCATGACGTGCTTTCCGTAGATCATGCGCGCGGTTGAGGGGATGAGGATGCCGATGCAGGCCAGGAAGAGCAGGGAGGTGGACACCTTGTTGGCCAGGGGGCTGTGAACCAGGAGTGGGGGAGGGGGGTCAGACGGGGGGGCAGACGGGGCGGGTGGAGGAGCGCGCAGCCTGCCATAGGCTGCCTGGCAGCCCGCACCCGCAGCCTGCCATCCTACACGGCTGAAGCCCGCACCCACCCACCCACCCACCTGAACCGCTGCTCCTTGTACTTCATGCCTGCAGCGCAACAGAAGGCGTGCCGCAGCAGCAGGGGAGTGCGATCAGCGGCGGCAGCGCACAGTGGTGTACCAGGCACTGCTTGCTGCCTCACACTCTGTGCGATGTCGGCGTCACGCAGGGCCTGCCAAGTGGCTAACCACACCATGTAGCCAGACACACACATCCCACGTCCGCACCCCCAAACAGGAAGCATGTGCCCAGCACCAGCAGCAGGTTTGACAGGATCGATCCGAGGAGGGACGCGGCAACGACCGCGTATAAACCGCGACGCAGCGCAGAGACAGACAGCACGCTGTGGGTGGGGGTGGGGGGGATGCGCAGGGAGGGAGCGGTTGGGGAGCAGGCAGGGAGAGAGGGGTGGGGAGCGCAGCAGGAACCAGCAGGGCGGCACTTCGTGCCCCGCCGCTTGCTTGCAACCCACCACACAAACAAGCGCAAGACCAGCCCCGCTCCCATCACCCCAGCAGCAGCGCTCACAGCTCCACGACGTTGCCAAAGGTGGCGTTCAGGAGGCCGCCGATGGTGTCCCCAAACCGAGCAGCCAGGTCCTCCGTCACCTGGCGGTGGCGCACCACAAGGGGGGGAGCCGAGGGATGGTTAGTGGAATGGAGGCGGCGGGCGATGCAAGGGCCTTAGACTGGTGCGCCGCCGGTTGTGTGCCCTCCCCCCCCCCCCCGCTGCCCTCCCCCCTCCACCCCCACCTCTCCCAGGAAGAGCGCCAGGGGGATGAGGGCCAGGAAGTTCTGTGGGAGTGAGAGGGGCAGGAGGGGAGGGGGCGTCGGTAGCGGTGGTGCAGACACGAGCGTGCCATGGAGACGTGCAGCTGGCGGCTGGGTGTGCTGCCTGCTGCCGCACCAGACCGCCCTCGCCAGCATCCCCCATCCCACCGCTCCCCTCGTCGCTACGCACCGACACGAAGACGAAGGTGGGGTTGCCGCCGGTCATGCCCGCCCACATGCCCAGCGGCAGGCCCAGCAGCAGCACCGCCAGCCAGGAGGAGGTCAGCATGTGGAACAGCGCCTTGGCGTCGCTGGGCGGCGCAAGCATGCCTGCGGGGCGGGGGGAGGCGGGGCGGGAGTGGCGGCGGCGGGTCAAGGATGGTGGCCACCAGGCCGGGGAACACGCACACACGGTACGACGTTGCCACGCGTTCCGACAGTGCCGGGCCCTCTCGTCAGCGCACACGACCCCACCCCCCTGCCTCCAGAAAGGAGGCGCGCCCACGCACCAGGCGCCTCTGTCCCCTCCAGGCTTGCCGGGGTGCGCAGCGCCGCGCCGGTACCCAGCCCCTTGCCCGTCAGCATGTCCACAAACTGGGGTGCAGGGAGGGGAGGGGACGTTGCCACAGGGGTTGCAGCGTGGCTCAAGCATGGGGTCGGGGGCAGTGGAGCAGCGGAGGGAGGCGGGGCATGGCGGTGCACCGCAGCATGACACGCAGCACGGCAGGCGCCCCCGCAGCCAGCCCTGCCCCCCCCCCCACCACCCCAAACCCACTGCCACCCTCACCCCCACCCCGCCCCACCCCTGGTCCTCACAAGGTCGGCCACCACAGCGGCGCTGCCCCCCGGTTTCCGCTGCGCCCCTTCTGTGTGGTGCCAGGATGGGGCTGGCTGGCGGGCCATCCCGATGCGGCTGCGCACAATGTATGGGTGGCTGCCGTCGTCCACGCCCTCGGGTGCGTCCTCTCGGTACGACAGGCCTGGGTGGGGGAGGGGCGAGGGTGGGCGGGTGGGCGGTCGTCCCAGGGGTGCTGTGCTGGATTGGTAGGTTGAAAGACATGGGTGACAGGCAGGGGGAGGGAGGGGGGAGCAACAGCGTGTGCATGCCTGCCGGGCGCGCACACAGGCACAAGCGCAGCAGCGGTCGTCGCGGCAGCAGCGGCGCACCGACGTTGCGGCGTGCCAGGCGCCACAGGTGGCCGTGCGGGTCGCCGTGCTGCTGCTGCCCGGCGTGCGCCTCGGGCGCAGCACCGCCCTGCCCCTCAGAGGACTGGGGCCAGGCAGCGGCGTCGCCATAGGCGGGCCCGTCGGCCCGGCTGCCGCCGCTGGGCGGCAGCAGCGGCGCCTCCATGTCTGAGCTGCGGCGCTGCGCACGCGGCGTGCCCTGCGGCGTGCCGCCGTCGCCGCCTCGCTCGTTCAGCTTGAGCCCGCGGGCGTCCTGTAGGGTGTGAGGGTGACGCCAGCCGCCGGATGTTGAGAGTCGGGCACATCTTCCGACCAGCACAGACATACTGCGCGCTGCCAAAGAAGCAGCCTCCCCCCCACCCACACCCACCTTAAGCAGCCGCCGTGGGTCATGCCCGATCATGCAGGGCGGCAGCGGTGAGCGGCTGCGCCGGGGGGGCTGCGGAGGGCCGCTGCAGCAGGTGCGCACGGGGATGAAGTACATTTACGGCAAGCAGTGGGAGGCGACAGGGATGGCAGGCAGCACCAGGCAGCGCAGCGGCGGCAGGCGGCGGCGGCGGCGGCAGGGCTCAACGCGCACCCGGTGCCGCGCTTCCCCTGCCCACCGAGCACCGATCTCTACCTGTCGGCTGAATGCGTCGACTCGCCGGCTGCGGAACCTGGGCGGGCGGACGTTGTCCTCCGCCGCTGCGTCTTCTAGGGCCCTAGGGCCCTTGAAGGCAGTGCCAGACAACAAGTGGAACTTCCGGCTGCGATTAGTGAGCGCAGTAAGCCTAGCGGCTCGCCAGTAGAAAGGAGGAGCTAGCCCTATGTTGACAGGTTCGGACCAGTAGGTCATCTTGTGAGCGCGGTCTATCTGTGTATCTGCAGGCAACTTGCGATAATGGTTCATGTCACACCAGGGAGGCTGCCATATTCTTCGGGTTGGCAAGATTCCCGCCGGGGCGCTGCCGCCAGCCGCCGCAACCCTCGGCCCCAACATTCCTCCTCTCCACCACTGCAGCAGTACGTAGTCGAGTGAGTATAAGTAGGCACACACGGCCAGGTGAGAAGCATAAGAAGCAGAGCAGTGCTGAGCAAAATCAACAGGCAGAGGTGATGCGCTACGACCGCGCATGCCGCGGCGCTGGCCGCCGACCAAGCTGCAGCAGGGGACGTGCGGGATGCGGAGCATCGTCCAGCAGGCCTCGCCGCCGCTGCTTGGGACCCGCAGGCGTCTGCAGCTTGCCCTCAAACTCCGCCCACCGGGGCAGGTTCCCCGCCGCCTCGTTCACGCGCCTGGGTTGTGTGTGTGTGGGGGGGGGTGGGGGGGGGGGGGGGGGGTCGACAGGCAGCGACGTGGTTTGGGCATCTGAGGTGTGCCCATGCCCTGCTGCGCATCAGGCCGTGGCAGCGCATCGCCTGCTGCGCATCGCGGGGCGCCGCAGCGGGGGCGCCGCAGCAGGGGATGCACGCTTTCCCACCCCAACCCCACCCACCCACCCACCTGATGAGCTCTTTCACCGCCTCGTTGTTGCAGCCCTCGGGCGGCATGGGGAAGTCGCGGGGGATGTACTTGTCCGTCCAGTCGCGCTTGTCCCTGCAGGGGGGGGGGGGGGGCGTGGCAGAAGGGTGGAAGGCGAGGCGCGAGGCGGGTGTTGGATCGCTGAGGTGGAGTTGGGGTGTCCGAAGAGGGGAGGAGGGGGATGCGGCACACTGAGGGGATGGGCGGGGGATGCGGCAGGCTGCCCTTGTGCCACCCCATATGGGCCGCCACCCCTTGGGCTGCCGCACGCACGCACGCGCACCAGTGCCAGTGCCCCACTTTGCCGGGGGTGAAGGTGCCTTGCTCGTCGTAGTCGTTGCCATAGGTGAAGTGAATCATGAAGGCGGGGCGGCCGTTCTGGTGCAGGGAGGCAGGGAGGCAGCCGGTGTTGGCGGGGCAGCCGGGAGAATGCCATGTGGCGGCAACGGCGACGTCACCGCAGCGCTGCTGGCATGCGCGGGCCACCCTGGCCCACCAGGCACAGCAGCAGCTCCCGGAAGGCAAGCGCAGGTGCAGCAGGTGCAGCAGGCGCGCTTGCCTCTGCCGTCAGCTTGGCGTCCCATGGCGGCTGCAGCTGCATCTCCACGTGCAGCTTGTAGCTGATGGGCTTGTCCAGGGTGGTGGCGCTGGCAATGCTGTAGGCATACATCTCTTGCACCCAGCTGCGGGCAGGCGGCGGGAGCGGCACGGTGTGTGTGTGTGTGTGTGTGTGTGTGGGGGGGGGGGGGGTGAAGGACATGGCGGGGTCGTGGCTGGCACGACACTGCACGCGTGCATCCCCCTGCACCCACCTGGAGGAGCGTGGGAGGTACCTGTTGCCACCAGGCACTGCCTGCTGGCGGCCCACCCCCCACCCCCACCCCCCACCCCCACACCACCACCACACATCTCCCGCTCTCACCCAAACTCCCTGTCCGCCTCTGCATCGGACTTGATTGCAATGCTGAGGTTGAACCACGCATCAGAGAGCTGCGCAAACTGGTGCTTGTGGATCTGCACGGGCGAGTTGCCTGCACGCAGCGACGGGAGCGCCGGTGGGAGGGCAGGAGGGGCCGTGGGGCTAGCGGTGAAGGGGTGGGGTGGGGTGGGGTGGGGACGCGAGCGGCAGCGCTGGCCAGACACAGGGACCAAAGCAGGGTGTGTTACGTCGGGACCTGCTGCGACCTGCCGACGGTGCCCCCCAGACCCTAGTTGTCAGCCGCGCAGCGCCCAGGCCCTGCCCTGCCGCAGCCAGCAGGCAGGCACAGGGGGGGCAGCCAGGCACGCACCGATGGGCGGGAAGTCCTCGATTGCGACGCCCTTTGGGTTGAAGCGATCTATGATCTTCTTCATCTGGAGGGGCTCAATGTAGAAAAAGGGGAAGGCGGCGGGCCTGCAAGGGCGAGGCAGCGGGGCCAGGTGGGTAGCGGGACGCACGGAGGCACCTCTCTGGTGGGATGTCCCTGCTTGGCGGCGGCGCTCCCAGCGTGCGCGCCTGCAGTCGTGCGACCCTCGGCTGCAGCAAAGCCCCCCTGCAGCACGCCGCACCGTTGGGGCGTGGCCCACAGCGGCGGCGCCTTCAGGAACACGTGGTCTGGCTCCCCCATCCAAATGTAGTTCTCTGTGAGCGGGAGGGGGGGCGAGGCACATGGCCCGGCAGTGGGTCGGGGCACGTGGCCCGGCGGTGGGTCGAGGCATACCGTGGCACAAACACAGAGCCCAGATAGTTGGCGGGGCCAGCGGAGCTCTGCGCAGCGCCGGCACACGCAGCCGACCCTCGCGGCAGCACCACGGGCGCCGCAGCAGCACAGCGCACCCGGTATTGTGTCAATGTACTTGTCCACCCACTGCTTGAAGGCATAGGGGCGGTCCAGCACAACGTAGCCCTGCAGGCCCAGTGGAGACGTAGGTTGGGCTCGCGCCGCTCACACTGCCGGGCAACCGGCCTGGTCCGGTATTGCAAGCGTGGATGCATCGCAGGTCGGAGGAGGTGGGCGGCACATGCAGCAGCAGTGCAGTCGTGCAGCAGTACCTCACTGCACGTCCAGCAGCCGCAGCACCCCAACCCACCGCCGCAATCTCCTGGTACTTGGGAGGCAGGGGGTCGACCACCACGGTGGGGATCTCCTCCATGAACTCGTCGCCGGCGCCGCTGCAGCGCGCAGCACAGGGTCGCAGCAGGCCAGGAGGCAGCGTCAGCACGCAAGCCAAGCATGAGTGCAGTTGTGGGTGATTGCCGCCTGCGCCGGTCGCACCCCGTGGATCCGCCTGCGCTCGGTGCAAGCTGGCACACGGCGGCGCCACCGGCAACATGCGGGCGGGCGGGCTGCGTTCACCTGTGCAGGAGGCGGGTGTACCCGCCCATGGCGCACTTGTCCCCCAGCTCGCGCTCGCACTCCTCCTTCACCTTCTTGTACCAATAGTAGGCCTGCGCTTGGCAGCCGAGGAGGTCTTCTCCGTGGGTACAGTGCGGGGGCTCAAACGTGGCGGCGGCAACAGCGCCATCGCTGCTGCGCATGGCACAACCACATGCGCCAGCACCCCTCCTCCCCGGGTGCACGCAATCCACCGCAGGTGCACCAGCCACCCCGCCACTCTACTGCACCGCCCTGCACCACCCCCGGCACGTACCACGCGCGACTGCCACTGCGTGTAGTAGCCGGAGCCCAGGCTGCAGATGACGTGGTACTTTTCACCCGGGGTGTCGTTGACCGAGTCCAGCTCCGCCTCCGCCGCTTTCCTCTTGGCCTCTGCATCCGCTGCCTGCACAGCGGAAGGCACGCGTTGAGGCTAACCAACAGCAGCGCAAATGAGGACAGACAGCGGGCAGCGCATGCGGCTGGTACTGTGGTCTAGGCTGCAATTCTAGCAGGCAGCAGGCGCAGTTGCGATGCACGCTGGCCTGCATCAATCAGGCACACGCCTGCCTCGCTGCACGGCCAGCAGCCCCCACAGCAAGCGGTCGGAAGGGTACCTGCGCTGCAGCTGCTGCCGCCTCAGGGTCATGACTGGGGTCGTCGTCGGTGCCATCAACCGTCTCAAACACCACCTCATGCACCTGCGTGCCAACATCCTGCGCACAGCCGGGAGCACCCAGGTTGGGGGTCAGTGGGGCGGGGCAGCACAGGTGCACGCAAGCGCTGTGCATGGCACAATGAGGCATGGCGTGCGGCGTGCAGGAGGCCGGCAGCCGTGGCGCTCGTGCTGCGCCCCGCTGTGCATTTCACCCCACAGCAGCAGACACCGAGGGCTGGCATCGTGCATGTGCGGCACACACTCACCCCCTCGATGTGCACGCTGGCGTCGCCGCTGTCGCCGCTGCTGCTGCTGCCCTCCTCCAGTTTGGTGCGTGATGAGCGAGACGACTCTGCAGCGGCGTGGCAGAGGATGCAGGTCGCTGGAGCGCGCTACCCCGCGACGCAGCCCACAGCACGCCTGCCGTCGCTGCCTCCACTGCTGCACCCACCAGCCATCAGGAACACCTCACAGCGCACTCCACCGGTGGGGTCCATGCTCCCGCACACGGCCCACACGCCCAGCACCCCCCTGCGGCACCCACCTGTCGCCTCGCGCAGCTCTTTGCGCACCGCAGAGCCGTGCAGCTCCGCTGCCAGCTCAGCAGGCGCCATGTTTGCCATGCCCAGCACAGCAGCCAGCACCACCAGCCCCAGCAGCGCGACCTTGAGGCCAGACCTGCGGGCAAACGTGCAGGACGGCAGGACGTGGGCGGCGGCGGCGGCGGAGGGGCATGCAGCGCTGGTTGCAGAAATAGAGTGGCATGCTGCTGCTACACATACACGAGCAGCACAGTCCGATGCAGTGGGCACAAGGGAGACACGGCAAGGGCCCACCGCCCGTGCCGCCGCCTGGCGCAGGGTTGCCGCCTGGCGCCGCCAGCGGCGGCGCCGCCCGCCGCGCCAAACCTCACCCTTGCTGCCTCGCCACGCCTCCCCTACGGTCCAGGCGCGCCATGGTGGACGGTAAAGTGTGTCAAAAGGGGCCGCAACGAGCAACGAGAACGAGCAGTCTTTTAAGCTGCAGGACGCGGGCGCGCAGCGCTTGCAAGGGCGTGCAATGACTTCGTGCACACCCGGTGCGCGATCACAGGCCGCCAGCGGCGCGTTGGGCTGCAGGCGAGAACGCGGTTCTCTCCTGCCAGTGGGTGGTGGCGCTTTGCTTGGCCCAGGGGGCACGCCCGATCGAGAATAGCCGCTTGCAGCAGCAACGGCGAGGGAGGAGGGCTCTGGTCACATGAGGCACTCTTTCTACGGAGTGTATTTCCCTCGCCTGCTCTTGATCGATATCGACAGCAGTTCTTACCGCACCGCACACGTGGTGGAGGCCAGCCATGGGTTGCGGGGGCGTCTCCTCGGCACCAGCCACCCGAACTTCAGCTGTCCGTCCACCTCCAGGCCTCCCATGCCGTGCGTGTGGCGCAGCTCAGCCGCCAGGGGCAGCGGTGAGACAACGCGACACTCTCAGTGGTGGGTGGCAGCGCCGCCGCCGCTGCCACTCACCACCGCCGCCAGCCGCCGCCGCCAGTCGCTCGCACGACTGGCCCGACAGCTGTGCTGATGCCGAGCTCCCTGCAAAGGGACAGCAGCTGCTGCTGGACCTGGTGCTGCCTGGCGCTAGCCCGCAGGCGGTATGGGCCTCCCTCTTTGGCAGCGTTGCAGGCGGCAGCCCCGCCGAGCAGGCACGGCACCACCAGCAGCCTTCGCAGCAGCAGCAGCCAGCGCAGCAGCAGCAGCCGTTGGACACCATTGGGGAGCGCGGCCTGCTGGCGCACTTTCTAGAGGCGGGCCTGGGTTGCACCCACCTGGAGTGCGTGCCCTGGGAGCCCGCTGGCGACGATGCCGGCAGCCGCAGCAGGGTGCTCACATACCGCACGCCGCTGACGCCTCATCAGCGCCTGCTGCTGCCGCTGGGCCCTCAGGCGTTGGGCAACCGCGACGAGCAGCGGGTGACAGCCTGCACTGATGGTGGCCTGGAGGTGCGGTGCAGCTGCTCCACAGCCGGGGTGCCCTTTGCAGACTGTTTTACAAACCAGCTGCGCTGGCGCCTGCTGCCCCTGCAAGGCAGCGGCGGCGGCATGCAGCCTGGCGGCCCAGCGGCGGCAGGCCTGCGGCACAGTGGCGTCGGCGCACGTGTGCTGCTGGCGGCACGCTGCAGCTTCCATCGGTCTGTGCCTTTCCCTCTCAAGAGCCAGATCGAGCGGGAGAGCCTGCAGGTGAGGGCAGCTGGGACTGGGCCGGCTGTATTTCGCAACACACCCTGTGGCTGCCCTGCGTGTGCATGTTGGTGTATGATGCGCCCACCCGCCGCTGAGCCCCTCCCCTGCTTGCAGACCGTGGCGGAGGTGTATGCCCGCTTTGCACCGCTGTTGCAGCAGCACGTGGCAAGGTCCGGCAGCGGCAGCGACCAGGGCGGCGGCGGCGGCGGCAGCCCGCCCACCAGCAACGCGGCGGCCAGCAGCCACATGAGCGTGAGCGGCAACACGGACGCCACGCTGGACGCCAAGGCCGACGCGGGAGCAGCGGCGGCGGCAGCACCAGCACCAGCGGCAGCGGGAGCAGCGGCAGCAGCGGCAGCTCAAGAGGATGCGTTGCCGGCAGTGCCGCAGCTTGGCGCCTTCGACGACGGCGGGGCGACGTGGCGGGCCGCCAAGGCGCGTGTGTCGCCGCGCTTGACGGCGCGCACCGCAGCCGGGCTGCTGCAGCAGATTGAGCGGCTGTGGCCCTCCTGGGCCGCCTGCGGCTGTCGGCTGCCCAGCGACGACGCGCCGCTGCCGGACGAAGCGGCGGTGGCACTGCGGGTGGTGGGCTTCCAGGCGCAGCGGCACGAGCAGCAGCTGGCGCGGCACCGTGTGGTGGTAGGGCTGGTGGAGGCTCTCCGCCTGGTGCCACCCCGCTCTGCACGTGCCGCCAGCAGCGGCGGCGGCAGCAGCGGCAGCCTTGGCAGCAGCGCGGGCATGGCTGCTGCGCTGTGGGGCATGTCCCTGCTGGGGCGCAGCATGTACTGGGAGGAGGAGACAGAAGCGCTGTGCGCGCTGCTGGCCACCCGCCCCTTCTCCTCCCTCAAAAGGGTGCGCTGAGCCTACAGCGTGGCCGACCTGCCTGCCCGCCTGTCTCCTGCCTGTCTCTGCCTGCCTGCCAGCTCAGCCTGCGGTCAAACCCGCCTGCCGGCCTGTCCGCCCCCGCCCCCCCCACCCCCCACCCCACCCCACCCCACCCCCCCTCTGTGGTGATCCTCCAACCCCTTGCCGCGCTCCCCGCCACCGTCGCGCACTGCCGCAGCTGTCGCGTGCAACTGAGGCGCTGGGACGGATGCGGCACCACACCGTGCACCTGCCGCTGCTGGAGCGCCAGGCCGCGGCGCTGGCAGCGGCGGCCACGGCGGTGGAGCAGGCGGCGCAGGCAGGCGGCGACGGCAGCAAGCGCACGCCCCAAAACAGGCTCAGCCTGCCGGCGGTGGCAGACATGGTGTGGGGGCTGTCCCTGCTGGGCCACACCCCCACCCTGCTCCTCGACGAGCTGCCCCTGGCGCTGGCCAGCTGGCAGCGCGCCACCGCCACCCAGGGCACCTCCCTCATCGCCCTGGGCACAGCCACCAAGCTGGCCTGGGCGCTGTCCGCCGCCGGCTGCCTGCACCACTCCGCCACCGAGGCGGTCGCGAAAGCGCTGGCGGCGGCGGCGGAGCGGGTGTCCCCCACAGCCAAGCTCAGCAGCGTGTCGCTCCGCCAGTTGCACCAGTTCAGATTGGCACTGCAGGCAGAGGTCAAGGCGGAGGCAGGGGGCGGCGGCGGCGGCAGCGGGAGCGGCGTCGAGTCGTCCACTGCTGGCAGCTCGCCCGCCGCTGCGGCGCTGCGCGTGCTGCAAGACGCACCCGCGGCGGCGGCGCTTCTGCCTGCAGCGGCCAAGGCTTGGGCGGCGCCGGCGACCCCCATCGTGTCAGCCTGCCAGGCAGATGTTGCGGCGGCGGCACGCGGGCTGGGGCTGGCAGTCAAGGAGGAGCACGAGGTGGTGCCGGGGCTGCTAGGTGGGTCACGTGTGGGTTGTTGGGTGGTGGGTCGTGGGTGGGTGGTCGATTGGTTGGCACGGCTTCGCGCTTGGGTCGCAGGCTGTGCACAGCCGCTGGACGTGAAAGCAGAGGGGCGCCTGGTGGAGGCTGTGGCGATACTCAAATTTGTTTCCTTGCCCTTCTCCTGCTGGCAGTCAGCAAAGCCTCTCAGCAACCGCCACCTCCGAACCAACCCCTGCCCATGCAGTCGACATTGCGGTGCCCCGCCAGCGGCTGGCCATAGAGGTGGATGGGCCGCCGCACTACTGCCGCAACCTTGTGGAAGGGCAGCTGCTCCCGCTAGGCCCTACCCGCCTGAAGCACCGCCTGGTGCGGGCGCAGGGCTGGCGGCTGGTCAGCGTGCCAGTGGCCAGCTGGGAGGGGCTGCGAGGCGCGCAGGAGAAGCGCGCGGCGCTGCAGGCGGCCATTGACGCGGCGTTGGCAGAGGAGGAGGCGGGGGGTGGCTGAGCATGTGTTGTGTGCGGCGCTCCTCCTGCTGTAATTGTCCTTCCTGAGCAGGCTTTGCCACAGTCGCGACGAGTTGCTCAGCCAGCGACAGCGAAGATGCCGCATGCAGGCGTTCACACTGTCTGGCCGGGTGCCTACTATGCCTGTCCAGGCTGCTGCGGCAAGTTGTAGCGAGTTGCACAACAGCTGGCGGCGACACTCCCTGCCACACAGCAGTTCCGTGGAACTGCGACGGCGGCAGCTGAGGCGGCGGCGGCTCTTGAAAACTGGACAGCGTTCTCTCACTGTAGGATCAGACGTGCTGCCCCCAAACACACAATACGCAATGCTGCACGACGCGCCAGACGCTGTGAACGAGCCGAAAGTTGTGCCAAGCTGAAGCACCCCTGTTCCCCGTGCACGCTGGCCAGACCGACAGGGCTGTGCGCGCTTGCACTGCATGCACGTTTGCGAAGTGATTGCGACCGCACAGACGCCAGCGACGGGCGCAGCACGAGCACACCACGGGAGGGAGTGGGTGGGGAGTCTGATCATCGGCGCCCCTGCACCCTGCGCTGTTGCACACGCACCGCCCGCATCCCGGGTGCTTTCAATCTACACGCCCAAGCGCCCGACGCTTGGCGCCTCAGCCCACGCCTCGACTCCCGGCTCTGAAGCGCTTCAAGGCCTGGCCGCTGCCCGCCATGCAGACCACTAGCAGCTTCATGGGCGCACGCCTCGCGGCCCCGACCGCCCAGCGCTCCACCCCGACGTCTCGCTTCTCACCTGTGCGGGTGTGTGCTCCGCTGGGGCGCGGCGCCGGAACTCAGTGCAGGCAATGCGGCAGAGGGCGTGTCGCAGCCGCAAATTTATGAAGAGTGTGCCGCCGCTCGTCTTGCCGCCGCTGCCGCCGCCGCACCCTCGAAGCTCCGGCGCTGCTCGTCTGCGTGCAGGCGGCGATCGCGGGCGATGGCCCCATCATTGTGACCCAGAAGAAGGAGCTGCGCCTGCTGACGCCCAAGTACTGCGAGAGCACCCAACAGACGCGGCGCCGCCCCACCCGCACCATCGACGTGCGTGCTCGACGTGTGGGGCGCCGTCGCCGCTGCGGCGGCGGCGGACAGCTGCCAGTGCTCGCAGCCTGCGGCAGGAGGGGCAGCCGGGTACTGGAGTTGGAGCTTTGCAGCCCTTTTGTGTCTCAAGCCGGCGTCACGCCCTGCCGTCGCGTCGCAACCGCCCAGCCCTGCCTGGCCTGGCCCTGCCGCGCTGCGCTTCCCTGCCTCAGTGGTGCCCCTCTCCCCATCTTCTGCTGCCGCCGTTCTGCAGATTGGCCCCGTCAAGGTCGGCAGCGAGCACCGCATTGCGCTGCAGACCATGACCACCACCGACACGCGGGATGTGGAGGCCACGGTGGAGCAGGTGGGCGCAGCGCTGCAGCCGAAAGCAGTTGGCAGCGGGCACCGGAGGGCTACAGCCAGCTGAGAGCCTGCTGCGCCCTGCGGCAGCCATGACGCACGCCTGCCGCTGCTGTTCCCGCCCGTCTCACCCGCCCCCCCTCCCCCCCTCGGCTCTGTCGCTCGCAGGTCAAGAAGTGCGCCGACGCGGGCGCCGACATTGTGCGTATCACGGTGCAGGGCAAGAAGGAGGCGGAGGCGTGCGGCAAAATCCGCGACCGCCTGTTCCAGGACAAGTGAGGCGGGGCTGCGGGGATGGTGGCGGTGGCAGCGGCAGCGGCAGTGCGGGCTGGGTGGGCTGGGCAGCGGCGCCTCGCACGAGGTGGGCAGCTTGCGTTGATCTGCGCACAAGTCCCTCTGAACACTCAATCGCTGCCACGCTGCCATGGCTTGCAGGTACGATGTGCCCCTGGTGGCCGACATCCACTTCCAGCCGCAGGTGGCCATGATGGTGGCAGACGCCTTTGAGAAGATCCGCATCAACCCGGGTGGGTGGGCGGGGGGACGGAAGGAGCGGGGTGGTGGCGCATAGTGTAGCAGCAGCCAGCTCTGGCGCCAGCTTCAACGTAACTCACGCGTCGCTTGCCCGCCGCACCTCGGCCCGCCCACATGCCGGCCCAAGCTCACCCCCCCCCCCCCGTCCGCGCCTCCCCTCCCGCCCCCTCGGCCCCCCCCTCCCCCCCAGGCAACTTTGCCGACGGGCGCAAGACCTTTGACGAGATCAACTACGACGACCCCGCACAGTTTGCGGCTGAGCGCGAGGAGATCCGGTGAGGGAGGGGGAGGAGCGCGAGTGCCTCGGCTGCAGCGCTGTTGCCCTCCTGCGCTCCTGCCTGCCGCCGCCCCCCTCGCGCGCCAACAGCACCCCTCCCCTCCCTGTCCTGCCCTGCCTGCCCTTCCCGCCCCGCCCCGCAGCGAGGTGTTCACCCCCCTGGTCGAGAAGTGCAAGCGGCTGAACCGTGCCATGCGCATCGGCACCAACCACGGCTCCCTGTCGGCGCGCATCCTGTCCTACTACGGTGGGCAGGGGCAGGGGCAGGGAGGCAGGGGGAGGGGCGGCAGCAGCAGGGCGGCAGCGGCAGCCGGCTGTCGTCAGCCTCGGATTGGCTGCTGTTGCCTGGGGGCACCGTGTGTGCATGCCGCTTGCCGCAAGCAGGCGCGGGACTGACGCGCTCACCCACCCGCCGCCCGCCCGCCTGCCTTGCTTGCCCTCCCGACCCCAGGCGACACCCCCCGCGGCATGGTTGAGTCTGCCTTTGAGTTTGCCGACCTGTGCCGCGCGCAGGACTACCACAACTTTGTGTTCTCAATGAAGGTGGGTGTATGGGTGTGGGTGTGGGAGTGGGGGGGGCGCCAAGGCGCAGCACCGCCTGCTCTGCCCTGCCGGCACTCTGCGAGGGACGTGTCCTCCTCACGACCGCCTGTGCCTGCACTCCTGCGCGTCCCCCCCTGCCTGCCACTTCACTCACACACTGGCTGCTCCCCCACCCACCCGCCGCCCGCAGGCCTCCAACCCGCTGGTGATGGTCCAGGCCTACCGCCTGCTGTCTGAGGAGATGTACACCAAGGGGTGGGACTACCCGCTGCACCTGGGCGTGACCGAGGCCGGTGAGTGGCGAGGGTCCAGGAGCGGCAGGGGCGGAGCAGACTGGTGGAGGCCGCGTGGTGATGGCACTGCCTGCTGCGCCGTTCACCCCCCTCTGCCGCCACCCCTGCCCCCGCACGCGCCCCCCTCTCCTCCCGCAGGCGAGGGCGAGGACGGTCGCATGAAGAGCGCCATCGGCATCGGCGCCCTGCTCATGGACGGCCTGGGCGACACCATCCGGGTGTCACTCACAGAGGACCCAGAGTACGAGATCGACCCGTGTGGACGGTGAGTGGGTGGGTCGGTGGGGCAAGCAGCCGGGTGGTGCATCCTCGCGTGTGAGAGGGGCCCATCGCTGGGCTGGCCGCGTGCTGTGTCGCCGCTCAGCGGGCGCCGGCGCTCGGTGGGGGAGCCGCCAGCGCCGGCAGCGATGGTAGGGGGTGGTCCGATGGTGGAGGCGGGGTGGCGGTCACCAAGGAGGAGGCGCAGCATCAGTCTGTGCCCCAACCACTTCCTCGCCCCCCCCTGGTGCAGCCTGGCCAACCTTGGCAAGCGCGCCGCCGACGAGGGGTGGGGCATTGAGCCCTTTGAGGAGCACCGCGACACCCACCTGTTCAACCGCCGGTGAGCCTGCCAGCCCCCTGGTCGCAGGCAGGGGTGGGGGGGCGTGTGTGTGGGTGGGATGGTGGGCGTGGCTGTGCAGGCAGCAGCTGCGGGCCTGCCTGCAGCAGCTGGTCAGCATCGCTGGGGCTGGCTGGCTGGCCCACCAGCTTCCACAGCCGCTCCCTTCCACTCCGCTCCAACCACTGCCCCGTGCCCCCCCCCCCCCCCGTACAGCGTCGGCCGCCTGCCCGAGGCCCGCTCCACCGACAAGGTTGACATGACGCCGCTGCTGCACCGCGACGGCTCCGTCTTCTCTGTGGTCTACCCCAAGGAACTGCTGGAGCCAGAGTGAGGGGGGGGGGGGGAAGGGGGGGGGGGGTGACTGGTGTGGGGTGCTGGGCGTGGGTGGGTGTGCTGCATGGGCAGCTTGCTGGGAGGGTAGGGTGCAGGGGCGGCTCTGCCAGAGCAGCCCTGCTTGGCCTGCGTGTGCTTCCCCCCTGAGCTGTGTGCCTCCCCCCTGAACTGTGCCTGACCCCGCCTCTGCGCCCCCTGCTCCGCCCCGCCCCGCCGCCGCCCCCCCCCCCCCCCCCCCCGCCGCCCCCGCAGGCAGCTGTACCGCCGGCTCGGCGCCAAGCTGGTGGTGGGCATGCCCTTCAAGGACATTGCGACCGCAGGTGAGGCACGAGGCACGCCACGCGCCCGGCTGCCCCTCCTTACCAAGGGCAGCACCGCCGGCTGTGAGCAGCAGCAAGGGGCCGCCCGCTTGCGTGCTGCCCCCCCCCCCCCCTCCGTGTTCCCACCCTGCTCACCACGTGCCGCCCCTCCCCCCTGCCCCCACCCAGACACCGTCCTCATGTACCAGCCGCCCAGCAGCAGCGATGCCGGCGGCCGCCGCGCGCTGCGCCGCCTGCAGGAGGTGCGGGGGCTGGCAGGCAGGGCGGGGCAGTTGAGGGACAGGCTGCTCTCCTACTCGGCGACACCCCGCCTGTTCCCCCTGCTTCGCCTGTACCTCCCCTCCCACCCCTGCACTGCCTCACTCCCCTGCCCCCACCCACTCACACACACACACAAGCACATACCCACCCACCACCCACCCACCCCACCCCACCCCACCCCACCCCACCCCACCCCACCACCACCACCACCACCCACCCACCCACCCACACCCACCCCACCCCCCAGGTGGGCGTGCACGTCATGGCCCCTGCCGAGGCGCTGGCCGCCGACCCGCTGCCCGACTCTGTGGCGGTGATGCAGCTGGCGGTGGCGGCCTCCGCGCACCGCGCCGGCGGCGTCAAGGTGGGTGGGGACGGCTGGGAAAAAGAGTGGTGGTGGTGGGGAGGGGGGAGTGGATGGAAGGGTGAAACTGGGAGAGCGAAGGAAGGACCTGCAGGGAGTGGCGGCCCGCGGTCGGTGGCAGGCGAGGGCCCAGCAGGCGCTCCTGCGCTACCCCCTCGTCCTTCCTCCCACCCCTATGCCTTCCTTTCCCACCGCAGCTGCCCGAGGGCGCTGTGCGGCTGGCCATCTTCATCGACGGCACCGAGAGCGACGCTGACCTGGTGAGGGCGGGAGCAGCAGCAGCAGCAGCAGCAGGCTGGCTGCTCTGTGGTGGCAGCTGTGTGGCAGCGTGCGCGAGGCAGATGTGTCTCCTGCCACCGAGTCAAGCAGCAGCAGCTTTGCAGTGTTGTGGGTTTGGTTGGGCCGTCGCACCCGCCTCCCTGAACCCTGCATCCCCCTGCTGCCCTGCCCCGTGTGCGTACGTGCAGGCGACGCTCAAGGACATGGGCGCTGTGCTGGCGCTGCTGAAGACCGCGCCCGGCCTGAGCCGCGTGCACGCGTCGCGCCGCGTGTTTGAGGCGCTGCAGACGCAGCAGGTGGGTGGTGTGGGCGCAGGAGGGTGCCCGCTGAGCGGTGTGCGGGTGCTGGCGTAGCCTCAGCGTGGCCCACCTGCTCTGCATGCACGCTCGCCACGAAGCCCCTTGTTTACCTTGCTTCCTTTCCAACCATGCCTGCCTCCCTGCCTGCCTCCCCCCCCCCCCCCCGCCCCATCAGATCGACATCCCCATCATCCACCACATCACCTTTGCCGACGGCACGCCGCGCGACGACATCGTGCTGCAGGCTGGTGCGTGGCTCGGCCTGCAGGCTGGGGATGCAGACCGTGTGTTGCGCAGCTTGCCGGGCGGCCAGAGGTTTGCAAGCTGCCAGCATGCCCACACATCCTTCCCCTAGCCCCTCCCCTCTCCCTCTGACCCGCCGCGCTGCCTCTGCCTGCCTCTCGCTCTCCCCCACCGCGTGCCCGCCTGCAGGCAGCATGGTTGGCGGCCTGATGGTCGACGGGTACGGCGACGGCCTGGTGATCGAGTGCGGCACAGAGGACTCGGAGTACCTGCGCACAACCGCCTTTGGGCTGCTGCAGGTGCGCCGCGCCTGCGGCTGCTACGCTCCCAGCTCGCGCTGCTTGGGAGGCAGACTGGACAGGAGGGTCCGTGCCCACAGATCTTGCCGGTGGGCTGCTGCCTCCATGTGCGGCTACATGTATGTGCGCTTCGCCCCTCTGCTTCAAAACTGCCGCACCGTATCTCACCCACCCCATCTGGCCCCTCCGCCCCCCCCGCCCCCCCCGCAGGGCTGCCGCATGCGCAACACCAAGACCGAGTACGTGTCCTGCCCCTCTTGCGGCCGCACGCTCTTCAACCTGCAGGCAAGGGGGCACATCACGCTGGGGGGTATGCAGTAAGGGGCCGGATGTCTTGCGGCTGGCTGCCCTCATGCTGCACCCTTGTTGATGCATCGTTGTCCCCTGCCTCGTCCCCCTCCCTCGCCGCTGAGCCCCTGCCCCCTGCTCCCTCCTCCCCCCCCCCCCCCCCCGCCCCCCTGCTCCCCTGCAGGACGTGACCGACCAGATCCGCACCCGCACCGGCCACCTGCCTGGCGTGTCCATTGCCGTCATGGGCTGCATCGTCAACGGCCCCGGAGAGATGGCGGACGCAGACTTCGGGTGAGTGGGCGGGTGGGTGGGTGCAGGCGGCAGCTGAACGTGTGGGGGAGGCATCCTGGCGGCTGGTGCTTGGCTCGCCATGAAATGCCCGCGTGCCCTGCATGTCACCCCAACCCTCCTGCAGCTACGCGGCCCCCCCGCAAGCTGCACTGTGTTCCACCGTGTGCGCCTGATTAACCAGCCCCCCCCCCCCCCCCCCTTCCCCCTCCCCCCTCCCTGCAGCTACGTGGGTGGCGCCCCCGGCAAGATTGACCTGTATGTGGGCAAGGAGGTGGTGCGGCGCGCCATTGACAATGACAAGGCATGCGACGAACTCATCGACCTCATCAAGGTGGGAACCCCCGACGCGCGGTTTAGCGGGCGGTGCTGGGAGGGACAGTGGGGAGGGGCTTGCCGGCAGGAGCGTTGAGATGCTTGCCGGCAGGAGAGCACCATGCCCTCACCAACACCTGTGCCTGCCTCCACACGCTGCGTGTTGCGTTGTGCAGGAGCACGGCCGCTGGCAGGACCCGGAGCCAGAGGAGGAGGGCGAGGCGGTGCCCGCGGCTGCCGCCACCGCGTGAGCGCCTGACGTACGGTGCAGAGTGTGATGATGCGGCGGGGGTGCAGCGCCGGCGACCGCCTGCCTGCCTGCCGGTCAACGCATCCGTCCTGTTTTGTTTCTTTGCTGCTAAGTTTTTCCTCCCTCCCTTTTCTTTTGATTTCTCACCTCTCCGCACTACCCTTCAGCACCGCCTCCCTTCCCTGAGAGACTAGTAACACCAGCATCAGACACGCAAAGGGGGCGCAGGTTGTGCACCGCATCGCTGGTGGCGACGCGGCGGCAGCCGGCGGCTGTGTGCAATGCTCATGGCGGCGCACGCCTCTGCGCTCTCTCCCCGATATTCTGCATACTCCTGCCTGCTGTCCACAACCGCCCGTCGCTTGGTAGGCCCTCCAGCACTCGGCCCAGCTCTCTCGCAGCAGCAGCATGGCGGCCCCGCGAGAACGGCCCAACATCCTGGTGTGCGGCACCCCCGGCACTGGCAAAACCACGCTTTGCGAGCAGGTGGCGGCGGAGAGCGGGCTGCGGCATGTGAACGTGGGCGACGTGGTGAAGGCGCAGCAGCTGCACAACGGCTGGGACGACGAGTTCGAGTGCCTGGTCATCGACGAGGACAAGGCGCGCGGTGGCGGGGCCCTGGGCGGCGGCGCATGCCGCCGCTGCCGCCGCCGCCACCGCCAGCAGCCGGTTCCAGCGGGTTGTTGCTGCTCCAGCCTCGCCTCGCTGTAGATACTGCTGGCAGCGCATACCTGCACTTGTCGCAGAGCAGCCTGCTGCCGCCGTCATTGGCCTGCTCACACGGCGCCCTCACCCCCCGCCGGCTCCCCCGCAGGTGTGCGACGCGCTTGAAGACTTGTTGGGGGAGGGCGGCTGCCTGGTGGACTACCACGGCTGCGACTTCTTCCCGGAACGGTGAGGGGACGGGCTGGAGGGGGTTTGGAGCAAACGGAGGCTGCGGGGGAGGGGAGGCGCACGCTGTCGACTGACATCATACGCCGCCGCCGCCGCCCTCTGCTGCGCCGCTGCCTGCAATATCGCATACAGCCCTGCGCCTGCCGCCACCCCGCCGCGCCTGCAGCTGGTTCGACCTGGTGGTTGTGCTGCAGACAGACAACACAGTGCTGTGGGAGCGGCTAGAGAAGCGGTGCGTGGTGGAGGCAGGGCAGAGGGGTCGGGCAAGCCGAGGCGGGCGCGGGCGCAAGCAGCGGGCGCACCACATGCATAGCATGGCGTGCACCCCCGCCTCATCCTGCCGCCCGCTCCCGACCCTTTCTCAGCTTCGCCAGCAATGCCTTCCCTCTCCGCCCGCTGCAGCGCCTACCCCCAGAAGAAGATCCAGGAGAATGTGCAGTGCGAGATCATGCACTGCATCGTCGAGGAGGCCAGCGACAGCTACCGGTGCGGTGCGGGGGGGGGGGGGCGGGGGGGGGGGGGGCCGGGGGGGTTGGAGGGCCGAACCATTGTTGCCTGTGCTGCACTGCCAGGGCGCTGGGCTGTGAATGTACCCCGCTGCACGCCGCAAAGCCTCTCCTCAATCCCCTTTCTCCCCCCCCCCCCACACACACTCTGGCCGCGCAGCGAGGAGGTTGTGCACGTGCTGCAGAGCTCCACCCCCGAGGACATGGAGCGCAACGTGGAGCAGCTGGCAGCATGGGCGCGCAGCTACAGGCCATCCAGCTGACGGCAGGCTGCAGCAGCAGGCCGCCTGGCCGCCTGCACCAGCCCATCTGCTGGACAGCTGCCAGCGCTTGCATGCACCCGTGCCGCCCCGTCGCCCGCTGCTTCATTCCATCCCTCCCTCTCCCGCTGCCCCTCGAATGTCTTGCTTGCACCTGCCCTGCTCGCTCCTAGTTGCCCCCCCTCTGCGAGCTGCCTGTACCCTCCCTCCCCTTGCCGCGCCCTCTCCCTGCCTCTCTGCCGCAGCCCCCATGTGAGCGCCGCGTCCGCCACCTGTGCCCCCCGCCCTCCGCCTGCCCTTGCCTCCCTTGCCTTTCGCTCCTGTGTGAACCCTGCTCTTCTCCCTGCACCGCCTCCCTGTGTTCCTCCCACCCTCCCTCGTCCCTGTTCCCTCCGCCCCACCGCTTGCCCCCTCTTCTTTCCTGCCAGCGTTTTATGCCCACCGCCAGGCCACACTGCAAGCCATGAACTGCCGATTGATCGATTACAAAGAGCAACAGAACGCAGGTGGATGCAGGTGCAGGCAGCAACGCTACCTGCACGTCTCACAGCAGCAGCGCGCTGCCAGCCGCTTCGGCCGCCTTTGCCGCTGCCCCTGCTGCAGCGGCCTTGACTGCGGGCGGCAGCGGCGGCAGCCGTGCCAGCCACGCGTTGAGCGGAAACTGTGCCAGCGCCAGGCCCAGCAGCAAGTAGTTGTGACGCGTGGAGTCGATGCCTGGCAGCGGTGGAGTGTCAGGAGAAGGGACATGAGACAAGGACGAGGGGCAGCGCGTCGCCGCACCCCTCCAGGCCTAGACGCACACAACCTCCCGCCCCAGGCCCCGGCGCACGCTCCCTTCTTCCGTCCACCCCTCCCCCACTCACTGTACGTGCGTGCCTCGAACAGTATGACCCGCTTCATGCTGCGCACAAGGAAGATGGCGGCGCACAGCGAGCCGTAGGCCCACACGGCGTGGTAGGCGGCACCGCCGACGCCTGCAGCGGTTGCGTGTGGACAGCGTGTGGGGCTTAGCAGGCGATGGAGGCTCTCGAGAGGCTGCGTTAACCGACAGACCTGCTCCGCCAGCTGCGTATGCAACCAGCCGTGCCTGCACCCCCGGCCACTGCGCCCCCAAAGCTCACCAGGCACCAGCTGCACCAGCAGCGACGCGCACGCCGGCACAAACGCGTACCCAGCGTAAGCACACAGCTCCAGGAAGGGGGCGGCTGCAGCGCAGGGGGTGGGGCGTCGAAGAATGTAATGTGTGCGCTGCCGCCAGAAGGGGGGGGGGGGGGGGGGCCTGCTGCCTTGTGGACTCTCCCTTGCACTTCCTTGCCACGCCCTGCACAGCCCTTTCCGCACCCTGCCTGCCCTGCACTCGCTGCCCCTTCACACCCTGCCAACCCCCCTGCCCTGCCCCCTCACCCGAGGGTATGCCCAGGCTGTACAGGATGACCTTGAGCAGCAGCGCATGCAGCAGCCACGCGATGCCGCCGCCGCTGACCGTGTTGTAGATTGTGTCTGGCTTGAAATTGGCGCCGGGGGCGGAGCGCAGCAGCGCCGCCACCGCCACCAGCAGTGCGTAGCTCCACACGGCCATGAGGGGGATGTAGAGGTCTGGAGGGTGTGTGTGGGGCGTGGCGTTGGGATTGGACAGAGAGTGAGGGGTAGAGAGGGGGGGGGAGCACTGAATGATGTGCGATGGCCCAGCGTGCAGCAGCCGTGTGCGGCCCACCCCCTTTCCCCCACCCACACGCACCAGGCGCGTTGATGTCCTGCCGTGGCGGCTTGTACTTGTGGCCGCCAGTGATCTGCAGAACAGGGGGGGGGGGGCCTTAGCGGCGCAACACAGGAAGCAACGCATGCCAGCACCGCACGTTTAGAGGTCTGCGCTCGTCACCACGTGCCGGTCCCACGTCACCACTCCTCGGCGTGCCTGCTCAGCGCTGCGTGCGTACGACCATCGCTTGAGGTAGGGAGCCGCGAGCATCAACAGCTTGGTGCGCACTGGTGGGTGGGTGGGTGGGTGGTGGGTGGGTAGGTGGGTGGGGGGGGGGGGGGGGGGGGGGGGGATACGGGCAAGGAACGGCATGGGGGCGCCAACGGGGCACGAGTACCCGCTGCTGCAGCGGGCCACAAGGCCCCTGGTGCGTGCGTTGCCTGCGCTGCTGCTAGGGACCACCCTCACCCTGCCTCACCATACTCGGGTGTGATTGAGAAGTGGTAGTGCAGCGAGCCCCCCGACAAGAAGCCCATCTTGGACTGCAGGCGCGGGGGAGGAGGGTGGAGGGTGTGGAGCGCAGCAACGCCGCTGCCAACGGCAGCAGCAATGACAGTCCTCTTGCTTTGACAAACAGCAGCAGCAATGACAGTCCTCTTCCTTTGACAAACAATGGCTCAGCACCGGCACAGCAGCAGCACACTCACACCTGCCCACCCAGCCCTTCGCACCTGCATGAAGGCCTGGCCCCGCTGCAGGTACGACTGCCCCTGCTGGCGCAGCATGTTGCCTGCCACGCCCGTCAGAAAAGGGTCGATCGTGCCAAAGCCGCCTGGGCCCGCCGCCGCTCCAGGGCCTCCCCCCATGGGTATGCCCATCGGCGCACCCATGGTTGCCGGGCCGCCCATCGGCGCTCCGGCTGGAGGAGGCTGCAAAGGTGAGCGAGGCGAACGGGGGCGTCAAAACGTCGGCGGGCGGCGAACAGCGGGCGGCGGTGCGCCTGGAAGCGCCCCAGACGGCACGCCATGCGCTCCACTTGAAACCGAGCCGCACCTGCTGCGGAATAAACACCGCTGGCTGTTGAACAGGCTGCTGCTGGTAGACGGGCGGCTGCGGGGGTTGCTGCTGCTGCTGGGGCGCGCCCCAGGGGTTGGGCGCATAAGGGTTGGCGCCATACTGCCCGGGCTGCATGTTGTCCAAGCGGCGAGCGCTCGATCGGTGGAGAGCTGCTGGAGAGAAACTTTGGAAACGACGAGAGGACCCTTCCGTCGCTCACGCACGCCGAGGCGTGATTGTGGCGTGGCGCAGTTGCAGACAAGTGCTGGCGGGCACGCGAGGCGCACCAAGCATGAAAGCAAGACCTTCCCATGCTGTTCTCCTGCGCTTCTGCGCCCACCCGACGCGTCGGCCCATTATCCACCTGCCCAAGTCTCGCTGTCGATTCACAAGGGGCAACGAGCTCCTGCCGTGGGCTTTACCGCGACATGCGGTCGGGAACTGTTCCCACGCCTTGTAGTTCGCGCCTCGCGGCTCCCCGGCTTGCTGGGGGATTGCCTGCGATACCTCAGAGGCGGCGCGGAAGCGCACTAACCGCTGCTGCTGCTGCCAGTGGCGGCAGCGGCGGCGGCAGCGGCGGCAAGGCGGCAGCGCTGCAGGAGGACCTCGCAGCCAGCTCCCTATCTCTTACCGCCGATGTGGCAGCAGTGGGGTCGGCACTTGAAGCTGTCGAAGTGAGGCAACAAGCCACTGCTGTGAGTGGCATACATGCGAGCGTGCTGGGCGCCCGTGGTGGTGCCGCCCACATGCATGCCATGGCGTGCCTCACACACACATTGTCCCTGGCCCTTGCGCAGGTTGACAGCCATGCCTTGGTGGCAGACATGACCGCCAGCTCTGCCGCAGCCCTGCACCACGGCTACGTCACCCCAGGCATGCCCTTCCCGTCGGTGCCGCTGGGCGCTGGCGGCGGCTGGATCTGGGCTGGCGCGGTGCTGGTGGCGGCACGGCTGGGTCGCGAGGGCGCGCAGGAGGCACGGCTGGATGTGACAAAGCTGCAGGTGGGTGGGGGTGGGTGGGTGGGGAAGCTAGGTGCTGTCTTCGGGCAGGCTGCCACAGCATGTGGCTGTGCAGGATGTCTAGGCTGCCATCCGCGCAGCACGCAGCACCCTCCCCACCCCTCCACTTCCTCCTCTGCACTGCCACCCACAGTTTGAGCGGGAGCGCAGCCGTGCCTTGAGCAAGGAGCTGAGTACAGCCCGAGAGCGCTGGAGGGCCTCAGAGACAGATCGGCAGGCAGACGAGGATGCACGCAGGTGCGGAGGCGGCGGCAGAAGTGGTGGGGTTTGCGGCAGTGGGCTGGCTGCCTGGGCGGGCGCTGCTGCTCAGCAGCCCCTGCATGCCTGTCACGCTGCCTTGCATGCCTGTCACGCTGCCTGCAGGGTCCAGGAGGCTGCGGCCAAGGCCAAGGCTGAGCTGGCACGTGCGCGTGAGGAGCAGCGCAAGTACCAGGAGGTGGGCGGGTGGAGGGGGGTGGAGTCATGGCCGGAGGGTGGGGCTGTGGTGTGCGGTGCGCCTGCTTAGTAAGCGGCGGTCCTCTTCCCCCGCGCTGCTGCTGCGGCATCACCCACCATCACCACCACTCTTGCTTGCACCCCCTGCCTGGCGCCCACGCAGGCAGCGGCCAAGGAGGCAGAGCGGTTGCGGCAAGAGCGGGAGGTGCAGCGTGCAGAGTATGAATTGAAGCAGGTGAGCGTGACGACGGGTGCATGTCGAGGTGGGAGCGGTGCCCGCTGATGTGGCACGCATGTGGTGGGAGGTGGGGGTGTGCGAGGCAGGCTGCGTTCCCCCTGTTGGCGCACCACACATGCCTGCCAGCGCGCCTCCATACCACACACCCTGCCTCCAACATCCCCGCCGTGCTCTGCCAACCCCCATCAGTCCAAGCTTGATGCCGAGATGGCTGCACGTGCGGAGCAGGAGCGGCAGATCATTGAGGAGCAGCGGGCGGCGGCACGGGCAGCGGAGGACCAGCGGCGCAGGTGGGCGGCGGGCAGGGCACTGTATAAGCAGTGCACTGCCAGGCTGCAGGGTGCGCGGGGCGGTGCAGCGAGGTCGCGGTTGGCCAGCACTGCAGCACGGCTCACTGTAGGCGTCAATAATTGCTCTCCCTTTGCCTGCAGGGAGGAGGAGGAGCGGCGGCGCAAGGTCGAGGAGGAGAGGCGGCAGCGGGAGGAGCAGGCGCAGCGCGAGCGGTGTGTGTGGGGGACTGGTGCCGTTGTCGTGATGTGGGCCGCTCGTTGACGAGAGCTGGGCACTGCTGCAATCCGCCCCTGCTGCTTCACCCTGTACTCCTCGCGTACCTGCCCCCTCCCGCCTCCACCCAACTCCTACCCCCCCCCCCCCCCCCCCCCCCGCGCCACCCTTTCACTCCTCAGGGAGGAGGCCATCCGTGCCAAGATCGAGGAGCGGCGACGGCTGGAGAAGTCACAGAAGAAGTTTGGCATGCGGCTGGAGGGCAGCCTGGGGGTGGAGCGCCCGCCAAGGGTGGGTGGGGGATGGAGTGTGGGACGTGGCAGGCTGCGAAGCGTTGTGCGCTGCACCACATGCAAGTGCAGGGTGGCGAGTCAGCTGGGCTCCGCTCGCGGGCTACCAACCGCTGCCTGACGCCTCGCACTGTGCCTCATCTTCTGCGCCAGGGCACGCTGCTGCCTGGGCCGCTGCAGAAGGAGGCCAGCGTGCGGGTGGCGGCCAGCTGCGCCACCCTGCTGGGCGGTGCTGCGGCGCCCGACCCTTCTGACTTTGCCAGCCTGGCTGAAGCGCGCGAGGGGCTGCCGCGGGTGGCGGGGCAGGCCTGCCGCGCCGCCGCCGACGCGTACGCATCAGCAATGCGGCTGCAGGTGGGTGGGCACGGCACGGGGCGGGAGCAGGGGATGAGGCGGGCGGAGGCGCGGACTGCAGGCTGGCTACTGTTGTCTGCCGGCCGGGTGCACGCACACCTTTGCTGCAGCGCCGCCACATACTGTACATCCTTCAAAGCACAACTCCGGTGCCGCCGCCCTTCACCCCTCCCTCCCTCCCGCTCCACTGTCGTCCCCCTGCTCCAGTCCATGGCTGGTGAGGGTGTGCTGCAGTGGATTGACGACACCGAGCTGCAGCACTGGGCGGCGGTCGCGGCGGCACGTGCATCGGTGGCGGCAGTGGCGGCGGGCGAGCCGGTGCTGCAGCGCTTCCAGCAGGCAGGCAGTGCCGCCTCGCAGCCTGCATCCTTCCAGGTAGGAGGGTGGGATGTCTGGCTGGGACGCCCAGGAGTGCACAGGGGTGGGACCAGCATGGGGCGGCCATGCCGACATTCGGCCAGCTGCAACTTTCATCTTGCCGCCGCCCCTTTGCCCTCTGCAGTGCCGTACTGAGCTGGGCGTGCTGCCGGCAGACCAGCCGCAGCGCACCGACATGCTGCTGCGCCGGTGAGGCATAGGAGTCAGGCAGGCAGGGCCCACGGGTGGGCTGTCGAGAGGAAGAGCTTGCTGCCTGCCTGCTGTTGCACCTCCCGCCACTGCCCACCACAGCACCACCTGCCTCACGACCTGTTTCCCCCGCAGCGTGATCACCAGCATTGAGAGCGGTGACAAGGCGGGTGGAGGGCTGCTGCTGGACGACATGCTGGAGGCGGCGGCGGAGCTGTTCGTCAGAGGTGGGTGGGTGGGCAGCACCAACCTCCCCACCTCCCTCTCCCACATGGAAGGGTCCTTTGGTTTTGATGCTGACAGGTCACATCAGCAGATTCACGGGTGCTTGCTGCAAACGGGGGGGCGTCTGCGGCAGTGGCACGGGCAGAAGTTGGCCGGTCAGAGGTGCGCGTCCAGTCAGCTGCTGGACGACAGTCGTCGGTTGGCCGCGCAGCGGGATGACTGGTCCGGAGAGGGGAGGGTGTGGAGGGACGGCAGGCGCGCGTCCCACGCCAAGGCTTGCTGCCTGCCCTCCTCAACCCGCCCCGCCCTCCACCCTGCCCCCTCCCCCTCCCACAGACCTGCCCGCCTGCCCCCGCCTGGGCCAGCAAGGCGTGGCACTGATGAGCGCTGCGCTGCTGCTGTCGCACCTGCTGAGCCGTGCGCTTGCAGAGCGGCCCTGGGGCACCAGCGACGCCCCTGCCTGGTTTGAGGCCACGGCGGCGGTGGTGCGCACCAAGCTGAGGGAGGCGGCAGGCGGTGCGCCCCGCGACTCGCTGCAGCTGCCTGCAACGCTGCTGGCGGCGGTGCTTGGCGCTGCCAACCCGGTAGCAGAGGTGAGGGGGGATGGGGACGGTGGGCGAGGGTGATGGTGTGGGTGGAGCAATGGGACACGCTGTCCAGCAGATGCGGGCTGCGATGGCGCGTGTGTTGCTGGCGGCCGCGGTCGACACGCACCCACACCCCTGCAGGAGGTGTCCCGCCTTGCCGAGTCCAACCTATCCTCAGAGGCACGCAAGGAGCGGGAGGAGCAGGAGTGGCGCGCAGCATCAGAGCTGGCAGCAAAGCTCGTGGGTGAGCGGCGGGGATGGGTGGGTGGAGGTCGACAGCGGTGGGGCAGGCCTGCTGCCTGTGTGTCCTCTGGGCGTCAATGCCGGGCAGGCAGCCGCCACCGCAGCATGCTGCCAATCCCTCGTTCTCTGTGCCTTGCCCCGCCTGGCCCGTGCAGCGGAGGAGTGGCCCGATACAGCAGAGATCAAGGCGGCGCGACGGGCGGAGGAGGAGGCAAAGACGCCCATCCCTGAGCGTTGCTGGGCGCTGCGCAACGTGGCGGGTGGGTGCACTTCAGAGGGGGCGGGCTGTGACTCTGCAGGGGGGGAGAGGGGGCGACTCTCTGAAGAGGCAGGAATGCAGGGGGGAGGGGGGGGGGCACTGCACAAGCGGTGTGCGACGGCGTGCCTGCCTGCCTGCCTGCCTGCTCTGCCGCAGCCGCAGTGCCGCCTCACTGGTGCCGCTCTGCTGGCTGCCCTCCTGCCTGCAGGCACGCTGTCGATGGGCGGCGCCGGCGAGCGTGCGCGTGCGCGGAAGCTGCTGGAGCAGGCGGTGCTGCTGAAGCAGCAGTTTGCGGGGGCGCCAGACCACCCAGGTGGGGCAGGCTGGGAAGGCGGCATTGTCCGGCGGTGCAGGCGCTGCAGCGATGTTTCGCGCTGGGCCACGTGGTGCATGTTGTCAGGTGCATCCATGCCCAACGCTCTATCCGCTGATCTGATGCCATGCCTGCGCTCCGTCCCTTGTACCCCCGGCAGGTGTGCTGCCCGAGCTGCTGCCGCTGGTGGCGCTGCTGGCCGCCGACCCAGAGTGGCAGCGGGACGCGGCGGGCGCGGCAGCGCTGGCGCTGGCCTGCCTCAACCGTGTGGCAGCGGGGTACCGTGCGCAGGGCGACGCGCTGTCGGTGGCCATCCTTCTGGAGGCGGGGCTGCGCAAGTGAGCGGGGGCTGCTGGGGGGGCTGCGGTGGGTGTGGGAGGCGCGCGCGCGGGAGGAGGGCAGTGCTGTGCTCGTTTGCAGGTGCATGATGCCGCCGCCGCTGTCGCCGCCCTGCCCTCGCTTTCATGCCGCCGACCCCGACCCCTCGTCCCTCCCACCCGCCTGCAGGCTTGAGGAGCTGGCGGGTGTGCGGCACGCGGCCGTCAAGGCGGCGATGCGCGCCTCCGACGCGGCGCTCGAGGGGCTCACAGCAGAGCAACGCGCAGCCGTGGCGGCGGTGCGGCCTCAGTACGAAGCCACGGTGGCGCGGGTGGTGGCAGCGCTGACCGATGAGCTGGGGGCGTATCAAAAGGGGAAGGCCAGCACGCGCGTGCAGCGGTGGGACGCAGAGGGCGCCGCGCTGGTGGGGCCGCTGCGCTCCTGAGATTGATCTCGTGCTGCCTGTAACTTGATGATGTACTTGACCTTTGAAGGTCCTGTCGGGGCCAGGATCGCCGGCGGCAGTGCCGATCCAGCGGACAGCCTTGACGGCCGTGCTATTAGGGTGGCAACGTGTGTGGTGCACTGCATGTTTGGACGGCAATGCACTCGTGCAATGCACACGCAGAAACGTTCTTGGATGTGATGCGTGAAAGGCGGGCATTCCTGGGAAAAGGTGCTGGAGGAGCAGCACATACCTGGAGAGACGGCTGCACGCGCGTGAAAAGCGGAGGCAAGCATGTGTGGGTGCCGCTGCAGCGGCAGGTCACTTGAGGCACTGGCTACATCCCCCCGGCGTCCCCGGGACGTGAGCTCGTCCCCATCCCGAGGATGTACTCGGGATATGGACTGAGGATGTACTCTTGTTTAGGGTCTTATTTAGGGTTTTTTTAGGGTTTTTTTAGGGTTTAGGGTTTAGGGTTTAGGTTTTAGGGTTTAGGGTTTAGGGTTTAGGGTTTAGGGTTTAGGGTTTAGGGTTTAGGGTTTAGGGTTTAGGGTTTAGGGTTTAGGGTTTAGGGTTTAGGGTTTAGGGTTTAGGGTTTAGGGTTTAGGGTTTAGGGTTTAGGGTTTAGGGTTTAGGGGTTAGGGTTTAGGGTTTAGGGTTTAGGGTTTAGGGTTTAGGGTTTAGGGTTTAGGGGGTTTAGGGTTTAGGGTTTAGGGTTTAGGGTTTAGGGTTTAGGGTTTAGGGTTTAGGGGGTTTAGGGTTTAGGGTTTAGGGTTTAGGGTTTAGGGTTTAGGGTTTAGGGTTTAGGGTTTAGGGTTTAGGGTTTAGGGTTTAGGGTTTAGGTTTAGGGTTTAGGGTTTAGGGTTTAGGGGGTTTAGGGTTTAGGTTTTAGGGTTTAGGGTTTAGGGTTTAGGGTTTAGGGTTTAGGGTTTAGGGTTTAGGGTTTAGGGTTTAGGGTTTAGGGTTTAGGGTTTAGGGTTTAGGGTTTAGGGTTTAGGGTTTAGGGTTTAGG